>JAWWEE010000025.1:10690032-10705143 GCA_035221455.1 Xenops minutus
TCTGAAATCACTGGCTAATATTATCAGAATAAAACGACACATTGCAGGAACTGCAGCTGAAATGAAGATGACTTATCTTGCTGCAATTTCCACCGGGAGCACCACAGGGGAAGGGGCTGCCACATTCACAAGAAAGAGCCATATCACTTTTGGAGCAGAGACAGTGCAGGGCAGGAGCAGGTCCAAGAGGATGGGGACAGGAGAGGGAGGTGTTGGTTTACAAAAGCCCTGGCAGATAGGTTCACATGTGCATGAATCAGACCACTTCTAAAGGTAAGAACCCAAGGAAAGACTGTTGGGTGGAAATAGGTATTTACCCCCAAATCATCTTACTTTCAAATGAAGAACTTAGGAATTACTATGAAATGATAAAATGCTTGTAAGAGGGTCATAAAATCCAGTTTGTTTGCAAAGGCAGCTGAGATAACAGAGTTGCTTTTCCTTCCCATTTCTTACAAGAAACTGAATGGCTGTGGAAAATCCAGGGATCTGTGTAAGCTCCACTTTGTTGCTGACACAGCTGAGCTGGACTGTTTAAAGAGTATAATGTCCTCTGTGGGGAAGCTCTGCAGTGCCTCACTGCGAGCAGGGCCAGACCAGAGGGTTCTTGGAAATGGGACTCCAGTGTCTCCAGGACCCTGCACAAAATACCTCACAGGGAACTATCCCAGGGCTCTTCACCAAAGGCACAGCAACCTGGTTTATAGAATGTAAACAGTGCAAATAGTTTTATACCATATCCATTTAAATTGCTTGTTCTGCGGCTCACCTTCTCTACTGCCTTCCCTCGATGGGTGTCCAGGCTGCTTGGAAGGGAGGAGCAGTCCCTGGGAGTTCCAGTAACTCCCTCAGGGAATGGTGCCAAAGGCAGACAGCACATTACAGTCCCCTTTCCAATATTGTTAAGTGCACAAGGACCATCTGTAACAGAGCCATTGCTGTTTCAATCAATTGAGATGATGCCATAAGGGCAGCTATCGATTAGAGGGAAGAAACAGATCTAAGTGAGCAAAGGCAAACCAGAGATGACTTTGAGCTGGCATTCAGAGCAGGTCCTTGTGCAAACGAGGGCTCTGCCACTGCTGGGAGCACCCACCCCTCCTCCTGTTTTCTGGGTGCAGTTACACCTACTGAAGCTCACATATCTTTATCCCACAGCTGGACTAAAGCATCTGAACAGATACAGAAAACTCCTGAGGAATTCTGTGCTTTGGGTTACAGAGCAGGCAAAAATGACAATTGCTTATTTCCCTGCAACGTTTTCAAAACTACTTTCTATATATTACTAAGCTACGTATGAGGCAACCGATCAGTTCTGACTGAGAAGGGCTGGAATTTGTGTGTTCAGCTGTTCCTTGTAATACAGCAAGGAAAACATCTGCATCAATTCAGTCATCTCCGTGAACAACAGTGTAGATCAGACACTGTAGATCAGAGCAGGCAGAACTTGTATTAATAACGTGAGGATTAGGATATATACAACATTTATTTTTTATGTTTTAGGGCATTAAAAATAGGAAGCAATCCTTTTAATCATTAATCTTTAAAACAAACAAACAAACCCACAAACAAACAAAAGCAAGTCTTTAACATCTGCCCATAGCAGTGACCAGTTAGAGCTAAACCCAGAAACGTTTGGGTTTTTTACAACTTGGGTATATGGAACATCACTTTTCCTGTGCACAGCAGTTGAAAAACAAAAGTCTTTTAGGAACAAGCTAAAGGCCCTTCAAAAGACAGCCCTACAGTTCTCCTGCCAAATGAGAATGATTTTACACCATATAATACAGTGTAATACACCCAACACACCCTGTGACGCACCAAGTAACTCTGCGTCACTAACAAAGTTACTGGAAGCGACACTAAAAGGAGTAATTTTGTTTAAAAGTGTATTCTTTCACCCTGAATTATCTGGGGATTTTTTATCAGGCCTGAAGAGGTGCTCTGATAAGACTCATTTGAATTCAGTCAGTCCAGCACGAAGGAAAAGTTTCCTTTTTAGAAGTGCTTGAATGTTTCCATTACCTCGCTTCTTTCTTTCCTAGAGGCCTTTATAACCATAGCAAAGCACTCCAACACCTAATTTTAAATACACCACCAGTTTCAATGAGACCAATGAAATTATCCACATTCATTGCATAAGCACTGAAATGCTTTGTAGGGCCATACAAAGTATGAACCAGGCCCTTTGATCTGAACCTACACATCCTCACGCTTGGAGAAAGCAGGATTGAGGCTGCAGTCTGGTTTTCAATGATAAACGACAGAATTCCTGAAATCTCCCATCAAAAAAAAAGAAAAAAAAAAAAAAAAAGGTATTTTTGCAGCTTGGCTTTGTTAGTGCTGGGGTCTGGAGCAGATCTCCCTTCTGCATTCCTGCATGCTCATCACCTCCGCTCCCCCTTGAGCCTGGGCTGCTCCTCCTTCCCTTCCAGCTCTCCCATGGTGATGAGCCAGAAGGTTCACTCCCATAGTGATGAGCCAGTATTGCACTTGATGCTTTGTATTGTGATTTTCTTCTTTTGGTTCTGTGCTGGGCAGGTACAGTTTGCAGCAGGGCCAGTGTGTTCCTTAGGGCTGTACAAAACTCTAGGGATGTACACTAGAAAAATGTACAGAATAAAATACCCTGAACAATCCTGAGCTCCACAAACACCAGGAACGCTGAAATGAAAGATGTTTAAGATGAGGAAAACACAGGTATGGTCTGACTCTCTTTGGGCAAAGCTCCAGGTGAGAAGCTCTTTTTTCTTTCAAAACAAGACTCACAGGATCTGGCCTCCATAGGGAAAATGGCCACAGCATCCTCTCATAGAAAGGAAAACCTTTTCTCTCTGGTTGGACCATACTAACCCCACAAATCTGTAGTGAAAGTTCTAAATACATTTGCAGCCTGCCTTTGTTCAGATCCACTCGGGAACACAGCAGATTTACCATTTCCTTGTTAAATGCTTTGCATCTGAAACCTGCAGACATCAAAGGTCAGTTGCTGGATTCTTATCAGCCTTACTGGAGTTTTCCATGGGAATCTCCCATCAGAGTACTGTACCTCCACCATACAGGGTGGAGTTGCTCTGATTACTAATGCTCTCCTTAGCCCCCATCTCTACCCCCCCATCTATATGTGGTCACTGTGTGGGAGATCCCCCTATCCTGGCCAGCAGCCAGAGAGCTGAAGCCCTGACATCCCAGCAGGGAGCTGAAGCTGAGGCACAGCTCTGCTGAGCTAGAGGAGGAGTGAGCCTCTAACCTGCTCACCCATCAGTAATGGTATGAGCACTGTGTTCTTTGCCAAAATTAAGTGAAGCATCACTTTATCCTCAAGGCATGCACGCTTTCTCTCCTTGGCTAAAAACCAGCATCAAATGGCAGTCAAGGGACACATTTAAGTATTGCACCATGTGAACCACCACCGAGGGGGTTGAATGGCAGAGCTTCCCAAATCAGGAAAAAACATGTATGAGCTCTGCCAGACTTTCAGACTGAAGTGCCTCTGTTCCCCAAGAAAGCCCCTTCACTTCTCTCTGAGCAATTCTATTTCCTTTTTTTTTTTAAGCAACGACTCAGAAACAAAGTTAAAATCATTTACACCACTAAGCAAAGCCAGATTGTCCCAGTCCCATCTCCATGCTAGTGTTTATTCACAACTTGGATTCTTTTGCTGAGAGGTACAAAAAACACCTGACAGAGGCACGAATTTGCCCTGGACCTTGATCCAGCCCCCAGTGCCATCAGCCCCGGGTATGAGAAGATGGACAATTCAGGTTTTAGGTCCTGCTCACAGGGCCGGGCACCATCCTGCACATCCACATCCCTTCTCCAATTAACAGCATGATCTCTGCTGTTCTGAAATCAAATCATAAAGAGCTGACCAGCCTGTCGGGGACACCTCTAATAGTGTGAGCCATCTGCACTCCTCCAACGGGTGGTTCCTCCCACGTCACTGCAGTGAAGGTTACTGGCAGGACACCCAGTCTGCGTTAGGACTTGTTCCCAGAGCTTCCCTATCATCCTGTCCTGAAGGGAATTTTACTTACAAGCTCTGATATTTCTGCAAGCACCACCCTTCAGAAGCAGCATGTCGCAATTACACGTCAGAATTTGGCTAAGTTTGACCACTAACTTCATATCAGTTGCTACTTCCACATTCACTTAAGAACAAATAAGTCATCACTAGCAACACTCCCTTTTCTACTTGAAATATCTCTTTCATAGGATAGTTTACTGATGAGTTTTGTTTTGTTTGGTTTTGTTTTGGTTTTCCCTGTAAACTTTACAAAAAATAACTTAGAAATAAGAAATCTCATTAAGGAACCATTTTTGCTATTAACAGTTACCATGTGATTTACTGTCTGATTGGGACACAAAATTAATATCCACTTTTCTGGAAAAGCTGGAGTTTGGCTCAACTACAGCTCTGGAAAAAAGGAGGACTGCAGTGATAATTCATCTTCTTGATTATCCAGATGAGAATGAATGAGGTTTTACTGGTAAAAATGTAATGACAGAAAAGGTTATGTTGCCACATATTGTAATAAGCACCTGCCCGAGACAGGTTTGCACTGCAAAACAGATAACACAGTGACTGCAGTGTATTGAGAACTAATTTAAACACAGAAGTTCTGGAAGATTTGGCAGTCTGGCCAGTTCCTAGGAGAACTCTTACTTTTTCTAAATCTAAGTTGGGAAGAGGATCCCAGCCTGCTGCTGCAGAATAAAAGTTCTGGCTCGCCAGAATCAAAAGCTCAAACACAATTTAATTACAGTAGGCTTATAGTTCAATCCTAAAAAAACCCCTGAACAGTTCAGAATAAGCAGAGCCAAGTTGAATCACATATTCTTGTGACAGCATCCATTTACCACAGCATAAAATGCTGACATTTCTGCTCTCCCAGCTATGAACAGATATATACAAATATAAGAGACTAGATGTATAATATTTTCTATATGACCAGTTACCATGGAAATACAGGCCATGTAGGAGGCTTAAGCCTCCTGGCACTTGTTAGCTGTGTTCTGGCCCAGACCTGATGAGGAAAGAACTCAGTTGTTATCCCAGTGGCCAAACTGCAGATGTTGTTGTCCACATGTGGGTGTTTTTAAGGGCAGTCTGAAAGCAATTACAAACCCAGTCCAACAAGCAACCTGAGGTTAGACTGCCTCAGTTTCATGTAAGACATCTGATTGAAGCTCTCCTTTTCGGGCCACAGTAGACTGTCATAACATGCCAGTTAATTACGGGAGTCCAGTTATTAAAAAAACAAACAAGTTTGCACTTTTATTGGAGCTGAAATCTTTCCAAAGCCAGCAGTAAACAGTGTCTGTATTAAATAAATCAAGGGCTGAATGTGTTATTGACATATGGATTAACTGGGCTGGGTGCTTCAAAACCACGCCTGTGCCTTTACCCAGTCCCATGTGGACATTCTCACCAGGCCAACACAAAGAACTGTCTTATCACTAAACTTGCAGGGATATTTGTCCAAAAAAGCTCCTGTTGATGCCCAGCTGGCAGGGCAGAGGGATCTGTATGGTTTATCTGCCAGCTGGAGGGTGGATTCAACCAAGTGGCCAGACCCTGTCTGTCTGACACGCCTCCCTGGCTACCTTCACACCTCAGCAGGATTTGGGGCTGGCAGAGAGTGTTTCCTTTCAGCAGCCCTGCTTGTTGATGCAACCACCAGTTTAATTCAGCTTTAATTCAGGTGCCCAGAGTCTGGCTGAGCTCGCCGCTGTTCCCAGCCCCGCTGCTCTGCTGGCTCAGCACTACCTGGGCGCTTCTGCAGGGAAAGCATCCCACACAGGCTGAGGAGTCAAGCCAAGACAAGCTCTTCCAGTTATATGGGAAAGGAGCTCAAGGAAGAAAAGTGTCTCTAGAAATGTCACCGCGGGAGAGGCTCGAGCTTTCGTGGAAAAATGGAAAAACTTGGAAGAAAGACAGGGGCAAAAAGGGGAAAACTTGGAAGCAAGCCAGGTGCTCATCCCCTTCGGAAGCAGCCTTCCCACCCTCACCCCATCTTAGAAAAACAGATGAAGCTCTGCAAAGATCAATTCTTAAAAAAAAAAAAAAAAAGTGATGAAATGAACATGTGCTACCACCTGCTGTCCATTATTTGGAAGAGCAGGGTCCCCAGCAGGGCCTGGCACCCACGGTCCCTCCACAGCCCCATGTCCCACTCCAGCCCCAGCACGTCGGGAGCACCTTCAGTCCCTGTAGGGCCAGTCTTGGGGAGGTCTGGGGCAACAGCCACAGAAATTTGATATTCATGATGAATAAAAGCAGCATTGAGGAGAGAATTAGATGAGGTGAAAGGGAAGGTCAGAAAGGTGCCCAGGCTGGAGCAATTTCTTGTGATGTGAGATCCACGGAGGTACCAAGATGGAGAAAACAGCACTGGCAGCTCCAGACATCCTGGGTGCTCTCCTGGGGTCTGCCATCCCATCCCTAATGGGCAGCTGCTGTCACAAACAGCCGTGACAGCAAAAGAGTCACCCAATAAATACGGGTTTAAATAGACCAATTTCTGCACAGGTCACTTCACTTCCAGACGTCCCCACCGGGGACTGGCAATTCAGATCTGGAGCAATAAATCACCTCGGGCTGGCGAGAATAACGGCCCGGAGCTCACGAACACAAAGAATGCATTTAATCCTTTGCTGTTGCTGTGGTGAGCAAACAGAGTGTGCCCGGTGCATTAGGCAGCTTCTTGTGTTAATGTAGCACCTATAATTATTGGTGGAACAAAATGGAGCCCAGTGGACTCAGTCCAGGTACTCACCATTCCCTGCAGCCAAAGGGCTCGCATGGATTAGCATCTTCCCTAAGTCCTGACAAAGAGAGACTTAAAGGAGAAAAAGGGTTTGTTTCCATTTGTTTTAACCGGAACCACGTATTCCTGAACCCATGGTTACACATAAGATCTCACAGGAGAGAGAGAAGGACAAAAACTTCTGGACAGATCCCAAATCCACTTCTTAACTGGTGCACAGGCTTCTGTGTTCTAAGGGCCCTGGGCTTGTTTCCCATCTCAAGTCTTTACGTCTGCTTCTTTTGCAACATGTCACTGGTCCATGGTGCCTCTCATCCCACAGCCTCAAAACTACTCTACAACTAATTAATGAAGCACACTGTTGTACAAAGATTAAATGGACTGATCCCTCATATACAATGTCATATAGCTGAGCAGCAGATCCAAACACCAGCTCAGTGCAGAACACTTTACAGACACGTCCCAAACAGCCCATGTGCTCAGCTGTGCTGGCAGAGACCACACCTTGAACATGTATGAATAAGAAATTGGGAAGAAGAAGAATAAGAATTGCCTTTTCCAAGAACATGTATGAAAACAAAGTGTGGCTGAATTTAATTAATAAATTACTCAGATACAATATTCTGATCAACTGCAACAGAAGGTTGGATACAGGACAGATTTTCAGTAACTTCCTTGGACTTCCCCAGCCTGCTGCAGCTTGCTCTGAAAGAAAACCCCACCAAGCTGGTTTGGAAGGGATTATTTCTAAAAGCAACTGTACCCTAGTTTTATCTGAAACTGTACATAGCCAATGTGCTGGGGCAGTAACTACCAAGCAATTCAAAGGCCAACACAGCATCAGTGTGAGTAGAAAGGCAAAAGGTATTGAGGAAAAAAAGGGAAAAGGGGATTAAGTTAATGTCAATTCAGGCTTTACAAACACATGTCAGGGGTTTTCCTCTTACTTTCCATCTGCCATAAACAGAAGAAACATTCTATGGCGCAATACAAATGAGCAAAGGAAGAAAACACCGCGTGTGCTGAAGCCCTTCTTGCAGAGCCTCGGTGGCATTTCTGTGCCACAGCACTCCACATCTCTGCGGGCTGGAGCCAGCCAGAGGATGCTGCGTTACTTCACTCTCATAGCATGAACTCTACTCCTTGCTATTCTCAATCTGTCACATTCAACAATCACATGCGAAAATGACTCAGGCTGCCAGTTGTCTCCGTGTTGTGCTCGTTGAGCATTTGCCAGTTCCTCAGGAGTAGGCTTGATATTGAAAGGCACGCTTTGCGAAATGGGATTTAGCCTGAGCCTGCTGCATTAGGATTTTCTCTCTTTTATCCCACAACTTTGTGTCCTTTTTTTTTTCTAATGTAGCAGACCAACAATTCTGTACACAGAGGAAAAAACAGCAGGTCAGACCAGTGGCTTGTTCAATTTGGCATTTTTCCCCTCCTGGAGGCATTTATTCAAAGTGCCTCATATTTTGGAAGGAGTGGAAAAGCCTTAATGTACCACACCAATCACCAGCTGCACATTTTCCTCCTGTCACCTGCAGTGGTCACCTGGGAAGCAGGCAATGATTTGCACCTTTTTTTTCTGAGCAGGAGCTGCTTTGTGGTGCAGCCTTTTAGCTGGGATGGTTGCAGACACTGGGTCACCCCCTCCCCTTTGCAGCAGTTCCTTCAGCTCAATAAGGTCTCCCAGTGCTTGGAAAGGAAGCTCTTCCAATTTCATAACCTCAGCTCCAGTGCCTGCCTTCAAAGAGAAATCACAGCCCCCAGGATCTGTGCTGGAGCTCCCCTGGCTGCAGGGGCTGCAGTGGTGAGCAGCTCACAGACACACACACACCAACACTTATTTAGGTTGTCCCCCCCTGTCTGCAAATCAAATGTCCTAAGGAAATTATTTTGTCAATTCAGATAATATAGAAATAGCCACACTTACCAGCTGAGTTTATTCAGTCATTTTGTAGGTTTTTTTGCAATCACCAATGGAAAATAAAAAAGAAAAAGGTAGGTCTCTAATAGCCTCAAGATTAAAGTGTACTTTATAAATTCTCTGGAGGTTTTTTTTTTTCCCCACTAGAGACTGTCCTCAGCCAAAATCCTTCAGATAAATAATGATCTCCTATGCAAAACATTCAGCAGTGAGGACATTCAACATCTTGGAAAAGTGAAACACAGCAAAAGGAAGACTATGTATGACTGTAATTGGAAAGTTACCTACTGTTATAGTAGCAAAATTTGGGCCTAAGATTTGATGCAACAAATAATAAAACTAAAGAGATCAGTTCCAAAATCTTCATGCAACCATTTCATTGTTATTCAAAGTAATCAATCTGAGTTATGAATTTACAAAAGGTAAACAATAAATCACTCATTCTGTCCCTCAAATATCAAAAGTAAAGTCGTGGGAATAATAAACAAACTTTGTTACATCTTCTAATGATGCAGCAAATGGACTTTTTTCTTCAGGAAGCCTCTAAAACTTCCCCCAATTACACAGGGAGCTGTCTGAAAGCATACGGTTTGTGTAAAGCCTGCGTGTACCATATGCACGTATCACTTCACTTGCCACTGAAACAGTTGTGTCATGGGTGGAATGTGGCAACTCTACCCACACACAGTAATGTGATACAACAGATGAAGATAGTGGAAAGCCGTGAAACTGCAGGGAGAAATTTAAGTAGATTGAGTCCATCTCTACTTCAATGGGAATTAGATCAGGCCCCAAATGAGAATTTATGCATGACAGCTGGATTAACATATATATTTCCTGAAAGACAGTACCTTTATAAACTGAAGACTTCCATAGTGTCACACTGGAGCATTAGTTCATTTTTTATTAAGAGAAAAACCATAATTTTATAATTCATGGTAATTTCCTCCAGGACATAGGTCTCCTTAGTTATCTCTTTTGAGTCCTGATCCTACTTAATTTGCAAGGGATGAGACTGCAGCAGGGACAGCTTAGTGTATATTTGAGTTATAGTCCTCATATATTCTGGTTCATGAGCAGGAAGCAGTGCAAGCAGGAGAGACCCAATTAAATTAAAAGTTCAGCAATCCTCCATTTCAGCAAACGGTCAGGCGACAAATGATTACAGTATTATTGCATTTTCTTACACAAGAAAAACTGCACACCCTCTTTCTTTTTTTAAAAAACCAAAAAACCCATGCCCAGTGGGCAGTGCCCTGCCTGCCTGATCCACGGTGTGAAATCCTGGCACTCTGCAAGGCTGGAGCTTCCTACCCATGGCAGGAAACTCCATCAGACATGCAGTGCCACGGCAGGGGGAAGCTTTACAGTGCGGGAGCACAGATGGGATCAGCTTGCAAGTAAATATGTTTCTGCTGCTAGAGAAAAGCATAGAAAGCAACAATGAATAAAGATGAAAGACAAGATGCTGACAGAAGAAGGGAAAAAACCCGCGAAACTGGGTACAAAGAGAAGAGGGTATGGCAGAAAAGACCAAAAATCTGGATGGGTAGTTTGAGCACTTGCTTTCCACTAATGAGAATTCTTCCATCTTACACCAATACCAGCATTATTTGGCATTTAACCTCTCCAATAACTGGGCATTCAGGTATTTCATAGCAATTTGCTCTATTCACTCACATACATAAAAGCTCTTGCTGTGAAAGGCAAAGCCTTGTGCTGCTTCTGCAGAGCTCTGAATGCAACCAGGAGCTCTGCCCATGTGATGAATGCACGTACGTCACACCTTTAGCTTTTTCGTTCATGTAATTAACTTAGTTTTAATATAAAAAGATGGGTATCTTCTTGGAGAAAGGTAACCAAAAGTTGGAGAGGTGATTCTAGAGACAAAAATCTGTAAGAATCAGCCTGTATCTAAAAGATGGCAATGAGGTAAACAACGTTATGGTTCATAAATCCAACTTCTTAACAGCATCCAGATTTTAATATTTGATTAGGACAAATAAGAATTATGGCATTCTTAGATCTGTTACTTCATTCCTATAGTATAGCACAAATGCACACCCTAGAAAATATTAATGCCTCCACAATCCTGCAAGCTTGGGGTATAGAACAAGATTCATTTTATACTGCTAATAACAGATCAAATATCTAAATAATTATAACAGTCATCTAAACATGGTATACAAGCATCTCAGGTAGTGGCAGAGTTAAATAGTAGCATTCATAATGGGCAAAAAGGAGTTAGAAACTCTTCTCTTGCTATGGAAGTCTTCCTTCTAAAATGCAGATATTTCTAGAAAGAAAGCTTTTGATCATATTCAGTTTCTTTTTAAGCACTTAGTCTACTTTTGTTTAACAAAGGATATTAAAGCAATTCTAAGGCTACAAAGCCCTTACCTACAAATTGTGCTATTCCAGGATTAAAATTCCTGAATTCCCCTCTGTCGTGGATATGCATAAGGGGAGTTTTCAATTACCTTTTTACATACAAGTCTTCTGGAAACTACTGAGCTCCATTCCATGCAGAGGAAAGCAGGAATATTAATTGCCTCAATGCTTTTCGTATGGAGCTTTCACTGTAGTTTTAATGCTCAATAAACATCAAAGATTTATCTTTACTATCCAGCTGTGACAGAAGATGCTCTTACATTCACTCGGTAGATGGAGAACAGGCCATAAAACTTAAGGCTGAAATCATTAAAAATGCAATGATTTCAGAAGCACAATATGAGTGCTCCAAGTCCTCATTTTTCAGACTACCTGTCATTTTAGGCATATCCTACATTCAGAGCAGTTATCCCACTGATCTCACTAGCCATGGAAGCTATCCTGCAGTTCCCTGCCTCTCTACCTACATAGACGAAAAATGTAAACCATCATTAAGCTCTGCCCTCCTCTTTGAGATCCCTCTCCTTCTCCCATTGACTCCCTTCTTTCCTCCTCATTATCTCCCCTGCTTTCCCATAACTCTGCTCTCTTCCCCAGTTCATTTCTTGCCTCCAGTTACGTTGGTTTTGCCACATTTCCTGGGCAGAGAAAGGGGTGGGGCAGGGAGGACTGAGCCTTTCCTTGGTCACCTCTTCTGTAACAGCAGACACAAGAGTTTCCACCAGCCCCGACACCTCTGTGCCTGCTCTCTGGGGTGACGATGTACGAGCCAAGCAGGATGAAGGATATGTCTTTTGCTACAAAGAACTTAGAAGTCAATCAAGCCTCTGCTGTGCGACTGTATATAGATATTTCAAGAGCGCAGCTTCACCAAATTTGGCAATTTAAACATAGCAGAAAGTACCATAGCTCAGCCACAAAGATAACTCGCTACCACAGGTTTCACATCCCTCTGTCAGTGCACAGAGGCACCAGGACCTCAAACCAGCTGTAAGCGTTGGTTAAGATGGACCAAGTGGCCCTCCCTGAGGTCTTCCAGACACAGGTTTGGCCTTGGATGTGTGCAAGAGGGAAGATGGTGGGGATGCTCAGTTTTTAAACTGCTCACAGCAAATACTTCTGTCTCCAGCTGTAAGGTGAGAAATGTTGTAGGACACTCACCTTCATCCCGTGGGGACACATGATTGCGTGCCACAAGTGAGATTTGGCCTAACTGAAGGCTTACTCCACAGCACAAAAAGACATTTTTGGTTTAGGGTTTATGAATGAAAACTTATGCTCATAAGACAGTAAAGTTAACAGTGTGCTTTAAAAAGTGACTGATTTCTGCTCTCACCTGGTTGTCTCTCACAGCAGTACTGTCCCAAACTTGGGACAATGGTGCTCTGTACGACACGGCAGCCCCTGAGACGTATGGAAACTGTCACGGGCAGGTAAAAGATTAATGGCAAGGGCTCTCTTTTGATTGATGAATCTGTGACCTTGAGCAACAAGAGCACTTGCACCAAGTATATCTGCCATGCGAGACAGACAAAATGAAAGAGGCTCATGTTACACTCTCAGATCTCATTAAGCACCCAGAGCAGAAACACCGATACCAGCACTGGCCATCTGCTCTGCTGTTTGCCTGGTTACAGGTCTGATAACACTTTCAGGGAGCAAAAGTTAATCACACGTACAGATGAGCAACAGCACTTCTGCACAGGAAATTCAGGGGAACATAACAGTTTCTGAAAAAAACAAACAAACCACATATCTGTTTTTACTTCATTCTGTTGCTTCAAACCACACAAGTTAGCAGTTCAAAGAAAAATTGTCGACATAAAAGGCCGTAACTTCAGGCTTTTCAAATATTGCTGGGTTTTAATAAATAACTTGTTATCATAAAGTTCATTAACTTGAAATCTGCCAAATTGCTGTGACGTCCTGTTAGTTTATGTAACGGGCAATAATACAGACTTATTTTTAATTGCTTTTAAATTATTTCCTCCCATGCTCTTTTTTGCTTATCTCAGTTTGAGAATTACAGTATTTTCTGCCATTTGTTCCCCACTTGCAGCAACGAAGGCCCTTGCCAGTAGACCTTGCCATGTCTAATGTAATATTACCCCAGCATCCATCCCTGAGGAATGAAGTTTCCTGCAAGCGTTTTTCGAGAGACTTATGATCAACCAAATTTTCTTTGCTGAGCAGCAATTCCTGGAAAATCCTGCAACGTATTCAAAGACTTTCCTACTGCTTTTGGAGAATTAGCTCTGGGCAAAACGATAGTCTATTGAGGCCATATCTGACCCAGAAAGTATTAACTGAAGAATGTGCAGGACAGCTGCTTATCGGGAAGAAAAGCCATGCAGTGCAGGGGAATGACATGTCGAGCTACTTGAGTTGGTTCTGAATGACTGTGAGCTCTCCAGAGGCAGCCGAGGCCGGGAAGCAGATAGGACATCGTGCCAGAGCCCCTGCACATCCGTAATGGAGCAGGCTCGGGTATCCCTGCACAGGACTGCACCCTGCAGCGAGGGGATAGTTTATCATCCCAGAGCCTCTCAGATACGTGATCTGACAAGGCTGAGCAGAAATCTGAAGTCTAGCAGGGCTATTTCCAACAGAGTGTCAGAGGGCTCAGCCTTTCAGTGGAGGACGTTCTGGGAGCGGGTTTGATCTGCAGCGGGCCAGGGTCGTGTTTTTCAAAGCACTGCCCTCCATGGATGGTGTGATGTCCCTCAGAACCTCGCCCAGGTTCCATTTTCCTTTAAATTAGGTTAAAAGAGAATGCCTTGTTGCACAACAGTGCGAGAGCCATTGATTTCCAGCTATACATCCAGTTATACCTAAATAGAGGAGCCTTCAATTCTTATTCAGCTTTCCCAGATCAGAAATGGGGTTCTGCATCTGGGGCAACATCTTTTCCTTTACTATTCCTTTGGATGAGGTGGTGTGTACCCAGCGCTCATTTGCTGCTGCATCACCAGTGCCTGAACATTTTAATTCCCTGAAAAACTAAGGAAATCCTTAATTTGGAAGACATTATTTACGATTTTTGCTAGCACCACATCATGGATTGCACTTCCCCACCATTTCACTTAGTATCTTTCAACATCCTGTAAAGTCTTGTTGCACAGGGACAGTAAAAGCATTTAATGAGAACATGCTTTATTTTTCCAAGTATCTTTGCGCCCATTAATCGGTCCGAGGGAGAAAATTACAAGAGCCACCCCCGGAGTTTCAGAAAGGTGCAGTTTTGGGGGGCATTCCACGGTAAACACCGCTCCTGGAGATGTCACAGCACCCGAGGCCCCGGCTTGCCATTAGGGACGCGAACAGAGAAAACAACACTCCCTCTCCTAAGAAAATAAAAGCAAGGCGGCTGAGCCCATCCGCTGCCAGCCTGAGCTCCTGCTCTGGGGCTTTTCCAGGAGAATTTAAAAGTTCTTTTTTTTTTTTCCGGAGAAAACCACTTTACTCCCACCCCTTTCCACGGGAATGCCTTTCCAAGGCACCTTTGTCGCGGTTTTTACGCGGGTTACCTGCCCTCCGGCCCGCTCTGCCGGGGGAGAGCGGATTGAGAGAGGAGGGGAGCGAGGAGGAGGAGGAGGAAGGAGGGGAAGGAGGAGGAGGAGGAGGAGGAGGCGGCGGAGGGGCCGGCCCGCCCGCAGCCGCCGCCATGATGCTTGTTTGCTTTCAATGAGTGTGAGGAGGAGGCGGGGGGGAGCCGCTCTGCCGTCCGGCCCGCGGCGGCGAACAAAGAGCCAGGCAGGCGGCGGAGCGAGGGCGGCGGGGGGACGGGGATGCTGCAGCCACAGGTAGGGCCGGGCCCGGCGCCGGGGGGGCCGCGGCCGGGCGCTGTGCCCGGGGGGGCCGCGTGTGCCTGAGTCTGTTTGTGTGTGTGTTTGTGTGTTTGTGTGTGTCCGTGGGGGTGTGGGTGTGTGTCGGGGGGCTCGGGCAGCGGCCGCGCCGCCGGCTCGGCCCCCCCAGGCCCGGCGCGCCGTGAGGGGGAGCCCCCCGGGCTGTCCGGGCGGGGAG
>JAWWEE010000025.1:10705199-10753997 GCA_035221455.1 Xenops minutus
CCCGGGGGTGGGAGGGGCCCGGGGGGGCGGCCGGGCCTGCCGGGGGGCCGGGGCACAGCGGGAGCACACCGGGAAAAGGGAAGGGAAAAGGGAAAAGGGAAGGGAAGGGAAGGAGGGAGCGAGCGAGGCCGGGCGGCGCCGCGCAGGAGCCCGGCTGTGTTTGCATCGGCAGGGCAATTAAGAGAAATTAGTATAATGGCATCTTGCGAGCGTGAAGTTGGGGCTTTTTTTTTTGTTTTTTTGTTGTTGTTATTATTGCTGTTGGTTTGGGTTTTGTTTTGGATTTTTTTTTGGGGGGGGGGTAGGAGGTTCGGGGGTTTTTTGCCTTTTTTTTTGTTGTTTTTTTTTTGTTTTGTTGTTGTTCCCCCCCCTTTCGCCGCGCAGCCGAGTTTAAAATAATTTAAAACAAAAGGCAGAGAGGGAAATGACATCAATCGGGCGTGTGTGTGTGTGTGTGTGTGTGTGTACACGGTGGTGCAAGAAGCGCTCTGCCCGTGCACCCTCCGCGGCCGAGGCCGAGGCCGATCCGCCTGGCTGAGCCGAGGGGCGGGCTGCGCTGCCTGTCAAGCAGCCGAGCGCCTCTCCTGCTCCGGAAGGAGCCGCCGCGGCCGCCCGTGGGTCCCTCCCGGCCCCGCCGCCTGCGGGAGCCGCGGCCCGACTGGCGCTCGCTCGTTCCGGCCGAGGGGGGACAAGGGGGGGGCGTGACTGGCAGCGCCCTCGGCCAATGAGGAGGCGCGGGAGCCGTGAGTGACAGCGGCGCCGGCCAATGGGAGGCCGCGGGGGGCGGAGCCCCAGTGCGGGGCGGCGGGATGGGCGCATGGAGGGATAAACAGAGGGGATGGGGATAGGGATGGAAATCGAGATTGGGATGGGGATGGGGATTGGGGATGGGAAACGGGATCGGGATAGGGATGGACATCGATTGGGATGGGGATTGGGATTGGGGATGGGGAACGGGATCGGGATGGGGATGGGCATTGGGGTCGGGATTGGGATGGGAATCGGGATTGGGATTGGGATAGGGATGAGGATTGGGATGGGGATCGGGATCGGGATGAGGATGGGGATGACGATTGGGATCGAGATTGGGATGGAAATCGAGATTGGGATGGGGATGAGGATGGGCATTGGGATCGGGATTGGTATTGGGATGGGGATCGGGATCGAATCCCCCTGGATGTGGCTCTGTATGTGCATCAGCCGCCGTGGCAGGTCCGGGCACCGCCTGGGTTCGGGGGCTGATGCGGAGCCGCGCGGTGCGGGGGGAGCTCCTGCACACACACACCCCTCGGTGTGTCTTGGGGCTCGCAGGGACAGCCTTTGCTCGTCCAGAATTTTATGGGAGAGCGATAAGCCTGGGATCAGACGAGGCTTTAGGAAAGGGGATATCTGTGCACCTGTCTCTGTCTTGGTATCGGTGGTGAACATGTGTTTTATCAGCGATTTTTGCACAAATATTAAAATATCATATGGAACCTGCTAGGTCGCAGTCCTGGATTGGACTTGGTGATCTCAGAGGTCTTCTCCAACCTGGTTCTGTAATTCCGTGAGACTTTACTCTTTGTAATATATAAAAAAATACATTCAAAACAAATACAGTAAACCAAAGGTTTTGTTGGGTTTTGTAGGAGTTTTTTGTTTGCTTGTTTTGTTTGTTGTTTTTTTTCCTTGAATACAGTTCTCTGTATTTCCACAGATGCATAGAAAACTGTATCAGTGAAAATATAACTTCACAAACGGGTATTTGCTTTGTAACTAGAGTTGCAGATCGCCTGTTTCTTCATTTGATTTCTGGGGCTTATTTTCCTAATCTAGATTTCACCACAGTGGGTAACTAATTCAAAATTCAAGGGATTAAGAAATACCTGTGGTATTTGTCTGGCTTAAATACAAAGATGTGCAAGTGTTGACTGGTAATTGTATTGTATCTTGCATTTCTTTTCATTCTAGAGCAGGTCTCGTAATTGGGAATTTATCAACATTTCCACTGGGGTAATTTTACAGGATTATCCGCCCTCTGTTCCTCCTGCTGGTTCATCTGGACTCTGTGGAGTTTGCTGCTAGCAATGGAGCCTTCTGTGGGGGTTTATTCATGCTATTACTGAAATGGAGCCCGTCGCGTTTGGATTAACTCTTTGTTCACTTTTCACCTGAGCCACTTGGATCAGCCCCTGTATAAAAAGGATACTACCATGCATCCCTTTTCTCTTTGCATTTTGAAGTTCAACTCTGAATACAGTCTCGATGTGTTCAGGCTGTTCACTGTGCTTGAATTTTAGAGGAAGAACTGAAATAAAAAGGTAGATGAGACTGTAACACTGCATGGGCAGGTAAATACTTCTGATGTTTTATACATGAAGACTTGAAAACATGTTATGAAGGGCCACAGATTGAACGAGCACGGTACCTTTCAAGGTAAAAATCATTAAGATAGGGCTGTACTAGGTATTAGGAAGGTATTCTTTTAAGCAAGTGTAATGTTCGTGATGGAAACCACTGTCTTTAAAGTGGGCTCAAATGCTCCCAAGAGCAAACCAAAAATCTTTTCCCAACAAATGAATAAAAACACCTGGTTTTTAAAAGCATGGCAGTATAAATAAAAATGATCCTGTTAATCTATCACTGAAAAGCTAAGTATTTTTGTTGGTAGTGCAGTGTGCCATATTATTTGGCTCACCATCGTGCCTAAGAGTGCAGGTGGTGAACCAGAATCCCTCCATCCAGTTGTGTAGTCCCTGTAGCAGAGGCCCCAGGTTTTTTACTGGCAGACTCTTGTATTTTAAATAATTTTCTGGTTTTGGTCTGTCATTTTGGTTGTACATTGTGTACATGCAGTCTGACCATTTTATCCCTGTCCCAAACAGGGCTGCATTAAGCAAAGATTCTACACAGAATCTTTAGGAATGAGGATGCCTTTTAGTCTTCAGAATTGAAAGAACATACAAGAATTGACACTTGTTTCCACAGAGGTTTTATTGCCAGGAGATATATATATATATAGTATTCAAAGGTTACAGTTGTGTACGATGAGCTTAAAAAAGGTACCAGTGACCTTAAAACACCACAAGAATATTCTCTACAGGCCCTACCACTAGATTTTAGTCCTAGTGGTGTAAGACAGACCCTTGTCCTGTTGCATGAAATGTATCTGTTTTTTTTTAAATCTATGTATTGAGATTTTACACTGCTTTTGATGTCAAAATACTGACATTATTGAATCCAGTCTAAATTTAGACTTCTTTGTGGTATAATTTTGAAAGCTTTATGCATAGATTGCTCAAACTGAGTCACTGCAGGGTTTCATCTGTTTTGTTCCTTCTAAAGTGTTGGTGCTTCACACTTGGGAGTGTGATTGTTGTACAATACCCTGCAAGATTATTAGCATTGTATTAAGTGACATAATTTATGTTCCTACATTGAAATTAGGTTGTAGAAGTCCACTAAACAAGCGATTCTTGGCATAAGCTTGGGGGCCTACACTCACAATTTGTACATTGAGCTATTTCTGCAGTGCAAGTCTTGAAGAGTTTACAAATGCTGAGGCAGGTCCCATAGAAAAAGCTGTTTAAATGCTTAACATGTACTTTTGGTTACTAATTACACTTCCAAGATGGTGCTTATTTGAAAAAAAAAATGGTTGGCAGCAACTCAGTTTTTCCTTTTGTAAGGCTGCAACATGAATCCTTTTGTTAATGCCTCAGAGGCCTTTTTTCAAGTGGATGAATGAAGGAGGGACTAGAAGCAGTAAATATATACAGTTGTTTATTTCAGAACTAAAATACTTGCTGTTAGGATTCCAGTTCCTGCTGTAATGGAGATCTGCAGGAAGAGATTGATTTGATTTAGATTTTTTTTTTTAGACTGGGAAAGCTGTTAGCTGTGTTCTGGAGGCTGCCAACTAGACGTTGTGATCACAGCCTGGATGTTTGGATGGCTCTTTTGTGTATCTTAGTTAATGTTTCTGGCATGCAACCTTTATTCTGCGAGGGAGGTGGCTCTCTACCTGAAGACCTTCCTAGAGTTTCTGTGCCATTTTAGAATACCAGTATCTCCAAGGCCTCCTTTGAGCTTCCTCCTTTCCTTAGCAAGGATGCAGCATCTTGCCATGGTTAGGGGACTGTGAATATACCATAATCTATTATTCTACATAACGCAAATAATATGTGCAGCTTTATAACCCGAGCTGTTTTGAGTATATTGATGGGTGAGATGTGGATCCTGCACGTTGATCTGACCTCAGTGGTGCTCCACAAAAGTATCTCTCTGCACAAATCAGTTTGCAGAGTCAGGGATCAGAAAACAGCTCAAAGCACCAGCTGTGGTCTAGAGACAGATCCTTTCATATGTTTTTTGCAACAAAAACCACCTTGAACCAGCACCTACAAAGACAGGAAGGCTTGAAACTAAACTAAAACACCATCAGGGTTGAGTGTCACCATCTCGTGTGTATCACCAGCCAGAGCAAGGAGATGGCATCACAATGGCCAAATAAAAAAAAGCACTGTGGTGTTTTATGCCAAACTCTGACCATCAACACTTTTAAATATTCTTTTAAGGAAGTTTTGACAGTTGTTCACCCAAAAGAAGAGCTTTGCCTGACAAAGCAAAGGTCGTGTGGACGAAGAGGAGCTTCAGTGCTGCCTTAATCACAGTTCATCTGTAAAAAGAGTACTTTGAGGAATGAGTTTTTAGGAACAAGTTTTTAAGAACCTCTGTGTGAAGAATAGTTAAAACTAGGAAGGATTCTTGTTTTAATGAGGAACAGTCATCTAATATCCACCTCTGGAAATCTGAGTACAGATCATGCAGCGATGGTTGTGCTCTCTGTGCAGGGAGCAGTGGGCTAGATCACCCCATGGTTTCTTCTGGTGTAGTATGGGAGGGCTTTTCTTCAGTGGCAGAATTTGGAAAGCTGCTTCTTTGGGTGCTGAAAACCAACCTGTGACGTGGTCAGAGTGCAGATACTTTATTATTTAAAAAAAAACCCCAAAGCCACAACCTATAAACCCCACTTTTTTAGCTGAGTGTCATTGCTGGTTTTCACCATTATCTCACAAACAGCAGCATTAACACAACAGAGAGGGGTGGTGAAGTGGAACTGAGGACAGGAAAGAGGTCTTGAGTTGGCTTTGCTACGAAAGAGTGTGGTTGTGGAACAGCATTCTCAGGCTTGTAAGTTGAATTTGAAGTGAAAACAATCTATGAACAGCTTGGTTGCTTCTGTCAGGATGTGGCTAGATGGGTAGAGCATAAGCTGCAATGAGTTCTGTAACATCCTGAACTTAGTTTAGCAACTCTAATATTAACAGGCATTTTAAGTATCTAGAAATTGTGTTTTAGGAAGGCAAAGATTTTTGGATTTAGAAACTGACATCTCTTGTCAAGTTCTGGTTCAGTTCTCCAGCAGGAATGTTGAAAATGAGCTGGTGTCCAACCTAAAGTAGCTGAGTTACCTCTTACTCCTCAGTTCTACTGTAAGACTAAGAAATAGTGTTTTTTGTGGTGACTTCACGTTTTCACCCATGAAACAACAGAAATGTGGTAAGCATTCTGCAGACATAAAGGAAAATGTGGTAATAAAGGAACGTGGTGGTTGAACATGCCAGTATTTAGAATAGTTTACTGAGGAGGACCAAGAGAAGGAATTTTGCGTGAGGAACTAAGGAATCAATGTTCCATGTGTCGTGAAGAATCATAACTAAATTGTCAAATATGGTTGTCTGGACACAAGCAATGCAGTGGGAGTTGGTATTACATTAACAGATTGGAGTGTAAGACCATTCTCAGCTTTGTAAAGCTTTTAAGCTTTGGTCTTACTGCCTACATTTTTAAAACTTGAAGCTGAATGTTTTACAACAGAACTCTTCCTTTCAAAGCTGATCTTTTAGGTTCTATCTTATTTGTACAGTGTGCAGTTATGTAATGCAAGTAAATTCTTAAAGTAATTAGCGAACCTGACATCTCTTAATGTACTGGCATTTCAGAATATGTGAAAATAGAATGTGCAAAAAGCTGAATGCTGTGTAATACTCATTAGTTAGCCAACATGTTTCTAGGAATACCAGTTAAGGTCAGCCTTTGCTTTGCAATTTGGTTTTGTGTTAGTGTTTGTTTTGTATACAGCAGCCTTTTACTATAGGCATAATTACATACAATTGCTGGTAATTAAGAACTATTCGAATCATCTGGGCCATGTCTCTGCTACACTGAAAACATTTGGACATCAAATTCCTAATCATTAGATGTTGTGCATGGTAAGGGGTAGGAATTTGAGAGGTTTTTTGTCATGATTCTGATAAAACAGATCTGTCTTGTAGGTCTGTCTGGGAGATGGAGCAGTCAGGGACCTCTGTGCTGAATTGTGCCATTTGTTCTGACCATTGTAGAGTTCTCTTTTGAACCCAAATTGGGTTTTATGGCAACTGAACATGGAAGTGACAGTTGCTTCTTTGCACTGGTTTTTCACACTCCAGGGTTTAGAGGATTCCATGTGCACCACACATTGGGCTACACATTGCTCATCTGTAGGAAACTGTGGTAAGTAGGGGTTGGGTAGGAGAAGTAAAAGTTTGGAAAATGACATCCTCCCTACCCCTGGAACCAGCCAGTTTGCCTTTCCATAAACAAGTAGTTACAAAGGACAAAGAAGCCTTAATTAAATTTGAAATACCTTCAGGTCAAAATTTAATATATTCTGACTGAGGTTTGGACTTAAAAAAAATTGAAGCTTGTTCTAGTCACTGCTCTCTAGTCTAATCAAGTCTTCCTGATTTGAAGACAGCAAATAAATCCTGTGACATTTATGGCCCAATTGATCTGGACCAGAATGCTTTGCTTAAGTTTCAGGAGGGTTATGTCTCATTTTAGTCAACTCTGGCCAGATTAAGGGTTTTGCAGAACTTTTACAGCTTTATAGATTTTTGAAGGAACATTAAAGCATTTGTTAACTTCTGATTTTTCTCTAGGAGAACTTATATGTGCAAATTCAAATAACTCATCTGATTAGTAATATTCCAGATACACTCAAATTATCTAATGTGTATTGACCTAATCAGCATCTTGTATTTATTATTACATAGTTGTGATGCATGTTCACATCCCACTGCATTATCTTGTCTTAAAAAGAGGAAGGGTAACTCGTGGTTTTGTATTGGCAGTCATATAAAATTATAGTTTTAGAAGTCCTCAAAGTATGATGGAGAAGCATTATATCCCTGATGAAGCCATTAAATCTTAATATGCTAACAGCCACTAAAATGTGATCTGAGCAAGTGAAAAAGCACTTGGAATGAATCAATTGACTGAGTGTTGACTCAACAGCTTTTTTTTTTTATATTTTCAATTTAGATTATTCCAACATTAAGCTATAAATTGGGTTAAAGGGATCTCGACACTTTCCCACATGTTATAGTTGGGTCTCCTGGGGGTGGGGAATATTCCAAGAGTCTTCCTTGTGCTGCTCCAGTTCTGCCTGTGCCCACAGCTGGTCCGTGCCATCCCTCCCCACGCTGGGGAAAAGCAAATGTTTAATTCACAGCGTGTGTCCTGAAAAACTCACGTGTTACCCTTTAGCTGATTTCCCACTCCGATTTTTCCTGGCCTTATTTTTTCAATACTAAATGCATACTGTTACAAAAAACCAACAACTTGAACAGCCTTTTTCAAATGAAATGCCAAGAGTGTTTGCAATAGTCCACAAATAATAGGTGTTTACACAACAGACTTGGTATTTACCTCGAAGTAGCAACCTCGTAGGGAAAAAGTAAATCTGTGGTTTCTTGCAACACTGATGTTTTCTTTGTGTATTTTCCAATAGAATGATGTGGTTCATGCCTACAAAGTTAAATGCAAGGTTGTATTTCAGTGGATAGGCAAGTCCTCAAATTCTGTTTATTCAGCCTCAAAATACTTGTGATTCTAGTTTTAGTGTGCTGTAGGATCGGTTCTTCTGTTTTGAGGCAGATTTAATAATTTCAGGGCTTTTTTTTTCTTTTGGGTGATGGCCCTCACCTGCTTTTCTGAACTTCAGTTTATCTACTGGAACAGTTGTGTATTGTAGCAAAATATATATTTTTATGTATCATGTATATATGTTATAATATATTGTAGCAAAATATATATTGTATGAAAGATGTATAAAATATATGTAGTATAAGTATATATTGTATACTATAATGTAGCAAAATATATATAGTAAGTAACAAACTATATTTCATAACATGATGCAAGTATTCTTCCATATCATGGTGTATGTGGGAAGTCCAAAACTGTAGGTGTGTCTTTAGATTGATTTCAAAAAAAGCAGGGTTTTAGTTTACTATGGTCTGAATGAGGCATTGATAGAAATAAAAGTGGTATGAAATTTAGAAGGCTTTGTAGGAACAGAATCAGGCATACAGAAAAAAATATTTAATACTCCAGTTTAAGTTTTTACCTTAGGTTGGTGGGGCAGTCCCAAATAATTTTAAATAAAAATTTAGCTGAAGTATTTTAAATTTAATTCACGTGACACTTGGGATCTGGCTGAGATTCACTGGACATTTATTTTCCTCATTGCTGTATCTTGCCTTTGAGTATTTTTTCTGTCATTTTTCAGTATTAGCATCCCACTCTAGTTTGTTGCCCAAGCGTGGTACAGGCTGAGGATAAATACAGTCTTTGACTCAGCTCATCAAGTGTGTGAATTGTGCAAGGTCTGACCTTTATCATAAGCCTGTTCAAGCTGCTGTTGCTTTTCTGTGAGGAGGTGACAGATGTTGCACCTTCTCATCCTGGCCAGGGATGGGGTTGTTGCCTCATTTGTCTGTACTTCAAGCTGAAATATACCTAAGTTCCCATAGTAATTCATAACTTGCTGAGTAAAGTGCCACCAGGGACAGGAAGGTGGAAGAAGTGACCTTGATTCATTTTGGAAAGCACTTGTTTGAAGAGTGGCCTGTGGGTCTTTGAGTGGCAATGGGCAAACCTGAAGTTTTGTAGTAAAACCTGAAATACAACACTATGATTACACATATAGATTTTTTTGCAAAGCATAGTAGCTATTTTTGAGATGTACTTCTGTTCCCTTTGGAGTTGAAAGTGGCAATTTCTGTTATTCTAATGGAGCTCAGCGGTAGAAATTAACCCTTTAAATGCAGGTTAGCACATCTGTCTAACCTCTGCATTGCTAGAACTGCTAGAACTTTCGGTTCTCTAAAAAGCAGTGTACTTTGCCTTCCGTTGGGATTTCAGACTTTGTTCAGTGTTACTGTTTAACTGATGCATGGGTGGCGGGAGCTGGAAACAAGATTTTTGCTTCCTGCTCTGAGAGATGCAATTTTGTGTCAGTGTGGCCAGAAGTGCCTTTATGGTGGTGTCCTGATTTCAGTCCTGGGAACAGCTGCAAATCCACATATACATTCCTGCTATACAGGAATAATACAGGAAGTTAGACTCCCTCAAATATATTGGTTTTTTATCTCCACCCCCCCTTAGCAGCCAGTTTAATTCTCCTCCCCAACTCCTTTTGTTATCAGACAGAAATCAGTGCTGATGCAAGAGTGAAGTGGAAATACAGGGTCCAGGGGAGGAGGAACCACAGCAGGATCAGCTTAGTTCTGCTTCATGTGTTGTAAAACCACAGTGCAAGTAGTTGTGTGGGGGGGTGGAGGATCCTAAATTAACTTGGAATTCAAGACATACCAGTCAATTTAAGAAACATTCATATTTGTGGGGAGAGTCATTGGAACCCGCTTTCAAACAAAACTTTGGATTGCATGGAAGAGAACTTCAAGGTTAAAGGCACAAGGTTACAAATGAGTGGTCTGGGATGAGCTTCCATGTGAGGGCTTGGAGAGAAAGGAAAAAAAAAAGTCTCTTGTGGGCTATTGTTTTCTTAGGAAATCTTTGAGCAACTTAATGGATTGCTTTCTATTCTGCTACTTTTCAGCAGTTCAAAAATAGCTTACTTGACAAGTAATACTGAACTGCATCAATAAATGGAAAACATGCTTCAGTTATCTTGTTACTTCTCAGTCTTTTAGATCTGGATTTAGATATTCCATTCACTGTTTGTAATTAAAGTAGAAAAAATTTCGAGTAATTTTGCATTTGATCAGGTGTGGTGCTGCTTTGTTTGCTTTCCCCGCCTGGCAATCTCCTGATCTGTATCAGTTTGTTAGAGATAAGTAATATCAAGTAAAGGGGAGGGAGGGAAAGGCAAAAGAACTCACCAGCTTATGTTTGGAAGTTTCAGAAGCAGAGTTGTTATGCGTCAGCATCGTGATCTTGAGGTATTTCTGAATATTTGTAAGTGGGTTATAGGTGCTACATAGTAACTATTGAAATAATTATTTCAGAGTAGTTGATTAGATCAAAGTTGTGTCTGAACAGTGTGCTGTTCTCAGTCATTGTTTTCTACACAGTTTAAGAATTCAAGTTTTCCTAATTTAAATTTTGATATGGTAGAAGATGATGTTTTAGAAGACTTTTGGGGGCAAGCTTGATATCTACATTTCTAGTAAAGCTAATAATATAAAGGGTAGATGGCACTTGGTCTACAGAGTAGTCTGATACATTTAGTTTTGAAACAGAGGTAATTTATCTGTGGTATTGTAGAAAGCATTTCAGGCAACGAGGAATTGCTGGAGTATCTTCTGTTGGTGCTTTAAAAAAACCTCCAAAACCTTACTGCTTATTACTGTCAAAATAACTGCTCAACTACCTATTTTGATTAAATCCTCCTCCCCACCAAAAAATGGCAGAAGAATGGGATGGGAAAAAAGTTATTGTCTGTCCTGCCTTGTCAGTCAGAGCAGGCTCTCATTTGCCCATTTTGAAGGCATTATTTACTGGTAGCTTTCCTAGTCCTCTGGAGCACAAGCTACCTTGTAGTTGAGCTGCCACTTCACACATGCCTGTACCCAGGGACACTTACATTTCCAAAGCCTTGTCAGGCAACGAGCTGAACTCTTTCCATTCTTCTCCAGCAGAGAAACTAACTCAGCTTGGCCTCCAGACTCCTTTTCCAGGCCACCAGCTCCTGCTGATGCTGTGCCCCTCGTGGAGGACACCCCGGGAGCACAGCACACCCACACACGTGGTGTGGCTGGTCACACTGTCACTTGGCCAGGACAATTCCACACCCCAACACCTGGCCTGGCTGTGCATGCCCTGCCTGCTGTCATCTCTGGGATGTGCAGAGACAGGCAGCAGTCGCTGCAGGTGCAGCTCCACCTGGGAGCGTTTGGCTTTGTCTCCAGTGGTGTGTTCTGAAGTGGAGCCAGAGCTGGTGTTCCATCCTCCACCTGCTGTAGCAGCCAGCTCTGCCAGCTCTTCCTCCAACAGGTTGCCCTCCTGTGATGTTACAGCCTACAGCTGTCACCCTTCCCTGAAATGTCTCTCTGCCCCTGCCCTCCCTCACCTTGCCCCAAAGCCTTTCTCGCAGCACCCTCTGTGCAAACAAGGGCTGAAAACTCTGTCTGCACTGAAGGCTCGAGATGTAATTCTGTGTTCCAAACCCTGTGCACTGCTGACCTCCTTGGCCTCCTTAGCTCAGTGTCTTTGGGGTAAGAGGTGTTCATTCTCTGTGGGGTGAGAATGGGCAGCCACGCTCCTCTTCAACTCTCAAGCTCTTCTGGTTTTTTACAACTATTGAAAGAACAATTTCTGGTACAAAATAGTAAACAATTTCATTTTCATTCAAACTTATTTAAACGTCCTCTTTGTGAAATTTATGAGGTGTGGGGGGTGTTGCAGGAATCCATCTCATATCTTTGTTTATAAAGATTGCCTACTTTATGAACTGGTTTGCTGTAACATTAGTGGTGCTTCCACTGTCTGTGTTGGTGCACCTGAAAATTACAGGTGGTGCAAGCTTTTTTGAAAAATACCAACATGATCATTTAAAGCTGTGGTTGTCAATGGCTTTAAGGATGTTCAATGCTATTTTATGGGTCTTACTAAAAATTGCTTTAGTCTGACAAAACTGTGTCACTTAATCTGATGTTTACCTCAGCTTTTATGTTTAACTGTAGCAGCTCAGCAGGTGCTATATTTGGATTTGGGGAAGCAGAGAAGGGAGGAGAGACAGTGATTTGTAAAAGAGACTGATTTTCTTGAGCTACTCCATGCTGTGAAGGTTTGAAATGCAATTCAGGGTATTGTGCTGGTGGTGTTTTATGATGTCCTGTGAAATACAACCCAAATTTAGCCTTGCTGTCAGTTCCTGAGCAATGCTGAGCTCTGGGTGATGGATAAAGATGCGCTAACGCCTGGTGTGACAGTAGCCGTGGTGTGACTGATGTCAGTGATGCTCCCGGTCAGCAGCAATTCCTTCAGCCAGGAGGCTCTCAGGCATTTGCTGCTTTTTTGGCACCTGGTAATGCTAAACAGCAGGGAATCATCACTGAGAAATGCAGCAGTGAGAAAGGGAAAAGCATCGAGATCAGGAGCTACTGAAGGAGGGTAGTGCCATGGGTGGAGCGGGAGCAGGGGGTCACCAGCATCCAGTGTTAAAACCTCAGATTCCTAAATCCCTAATTGTTTTAGTGCACATTAACAAAACCCACTGGAAAAGTGTGTCATCCTCTTCTGGTAGCGAGGAGTGATGTGCTGCTGGTACCAGCAAGGCTGTTAATTAGCGCATGTGATTGAGTGTGCTCTGGGGAGAGTTCGTGTTTCTGTACTGAATGAGATTTCTGTCTCTGCTATACCTGCTTCCTGAAAAATTGGAACATATTTATTAATTCAGGGAGTGGCAGGAAGAGAAAGCATCAAATGACTGAGTAAGGTGAATGTTTCCTGACAAACCAAAGCACTCCTACATGGTACTGGTCTTTGTGAATTACATATAATTATGTATAGGAATTTCAGAAGAGGTGCTCTGTACATTACTTTGCTATATATTCTTGCACCAGTCATGAAGTTATTGCAGGGAGAAGTTACACTTTTACCTTTCTGGTGGTTCTAATCCAACCTCCTCTCCTTTTATTAGTTTAGTTTGATGAAGAAAGTGCTACACTTAGTAATTCCAGCACCCTGGGTACTCAAGTGCCTTCATTCTGGAGGGAGCCTCACCCAGCTGCTATTTATAATCTCATCCTTTTACCCACAATTCACTTCTTAAAGGGGAATTTCTTTTCACTGCAGAAATCTGGTTTTGGCCAGTAGTGGGAGTGAGAAGGAGGAGTGTGCATTAGTAAAAGAGCTGTTGTATTGGAGTAAGCATGTGGTGCCTAAAAGATTTATTTTAATTGAGATGCAGAGTTAGCAGAAAGTTTTTGGTGGGTTTCAGTTGTTTTTTTAACATGCCAAGTAAACAATTTTCAGTACATTCAATAAACAGATAAGTCTGGTTGATAGTCTTATTTACTAACAGTTATTATTTGTTCTCTACAATGACAACACTTTCTTCAGGGACATGAGAAAGTAAGAAAGCCTTAAAAGACTGTGAGGAACAATTTGACCCATATAGCTGCTTGTTTATCAACAGGGTTTGGGTAGTATTATAATCTTGCTGTAATGTATTTTGCTGAATAGTTGCATAATATTGCTTGTAATGAGTTTGTAAATGTGATTTGAGCCAGCATTGTTTAATATCTCTATTTCATATAAATACATTTACAGCTTGTTGCTTGTGCCTTTCCGTATATATTTGGATGTGACAGCTTAGGACAGTGAAGTATTTCCCATAAAACTCTAGGATATAGGTAGGGCAGTGCAAAAACATTACTCTTATTCATGATAAATGTGATTTTTTTTTGGAAAGTTACCAGGGATGACATGGAAAAGAGTGAGAAAAGTGGAGTTAAAAATTTCAGAATGAAATACCTGGCTGAAGAAAGTGATAGAAAAGTCTGCCTTGGGGACAATACATTCAGATTGCTGAGAGTAGGATGGGGGTTGGATTCATTTTACATCTTATCATTTTACAGTCTTAAATAATTGAGGATCTCTTTGAAACCTTAATTCTTTCTTGATGCTGATTTGTGTGAAAAGTTGAGAATTGCAGTAAACCTGGAGCTGAATCAAATTTATTAGCTAATGTGTTGTGTATGAGTACAAGTGAGATCCAAGTTGTGGCAATCATCCCTTTTGGAAGTTTCATTGTTGAGGAACCAAGAGGGATGGGTTGGTTTTGAAGGACACATGACATACCTGGGGAAGGTGGCAGGACACCATGTTTAACTTGGTTTACAGATTGTGATAAATTACTGGGTGAGGTGTTAGGAGGTTATGTGTTATTCTGGGAGCATCAGGAGTCTGTTCTTCTATTTTATAGCAGCCTTTCCCATTCAGTGAACTTTGTAAATGGGCATGGGTTATCTTTATCCATGGGTTTCAGAAATACTTGGAGCAAACATCCAATGTGAAATTTCACTGAAGCAGCAATTACCTTCTAAAGAATTCTCAGTATATAACATTTCAATTAACTGTCTTGTGTCCACAGGAATGCCCAAGGAAAAGTACGATCCACCTGATCCACGGAGGATGTACACAATTATGTCCTCAGAGGAAGCAGCCAATGGAAAGAAATCACACTGGGCAGAGTTGGAAATAAGTGGTAAGAAACTGAGGCGTGGTCCTGAGTTAGGAACTCCTTGGAAGTTGTATGGGCTTGGACAAGTGTGGAGTGGAGTTACCCACCTTGAAGGGAGCCCGCAGAACCCCAGGGTAGCAGCTGCCAGCCTTGGGGGGTGTGGAGGGAAGAGCTTGGGTTGGGATAACAGAGGGAGCTGTAGGAGGTAAGTCAGGGCAGGGGGGGAATCCCCACAAGTAGGGAAGTTATGAAGGTGAGGGCATGGATGGTGAGCTCTTTGTGTTTTAAGAAGATGGTGTGAGTGAGAGGGTGAATTTAAGATCTAATTTGTCAAAGAGAAGAGGGTGAAGTTGGGGTTGATCTGTAGGTGTGTGCTTGACTGTAAGTGATGTAACAACAACGATGTAGTAGTCCATGACATAGTTTCTATTGAAGCAGAAGTTTCCTGTTTAAAAGCAGGTGTAAATTTTGCTCTGTTCTTGAGATTAAATACAATCCCCAAAAGCCTCCAAGATCTGTGTAAGCTTTGAGATACTGTTTGACTCTTGGATCTATACTTGAACACAAGGTGATGCTCAGAATCTGTAAGCGTGAATTTCAGCTGCTGTGGGACACCAGTGTTGCTTACTTTGTAGAGTAAATCCCAGTTTTGCTACAAAAACTGTGCCTACAAGGAAATTCAGGCAAATATTTTAGGAATTAAAAAATGATTTTGTGATGTTTTAAACTTAGGCTGAAATTTTGCTTAAATGTGGAGGTTCTTTAAGACACTGCAAAAATTGTCATGTGGTATTTCTAAATGACTGTCCAATAGAGAAATTTATGGAAGAAGGAATAAACATCCAGTTCAGCAAATTGTGAAGAGCTTTTTCCATCCAGTTCATTGAATCTGTGTCTTGCTTCCAGGGGCACGTGCCTTACCATGTGAATAACATTCTTTACTGAAGGTTACAGATGCAGAAACCCAGTTAAATGCTGCTTCAGGAATCAGCATTATATATCAGCATTAGGCTTGGAATCCTCTTGGACATCTGCTGCTCTGCATAGGAAGTGCATTAAGTGATGGCTCTTTCCTTTCATGCCTGGTAATCTCACTACAGGCTGATTCCCGCCAGGAGAGGTGGTGCAAGGGTGAGGCTGGATCAGGAATGTTGATTGGAAATCCTTTCAGCTACAAGGGTTTCTTTGATCACAGTCACCTGTTTGCACTGGAGGTGGGGAAGAGGTGTTAATTCAGTTTTAAAAATGCAAAGAACTATTGATTTGTATTTAAAACCTTTCAAAAGACTTCTTAATGAGCATTAGAGCAGCATCAATCCTTTAAGAACTGTAAGCATTTCCCTTGCAAAGTGAAGTGTGCAATGTTTTTGTTTTAGTAGTGTTCACTCTGTCTTTTCTTTGCAAAATACTTGGCCATCTAATACAAAAAGCCACAAAGTACTCTCGTTTAAATCACAGCTTTTCCACTGCAGGTTTTTTTATGCCCCTCACTTTGTTATAGCTCACTGGAAATGATACCTGTACTAAACCTTTTGCTTACCAGGGACTGACTCCCGGATATGGGTCTATCAGTGTAACTTTACTCAGGCACTAAATATTTTAAATTCTTTTATTTTGAAGAAAATAAGGGAAGAAATTATAAAGTGTGTGTGTTGGTGTAATATTAACCGGACTGTTCTTAACATTGATGAGTCACAGTGGGGTTTTTAAGGGCTCTTACAAGTAACTTTTTGCCTTGGACAAGCTGGTGTTGGTTCTCTTTAATGCTTTTGACTTCTGTGAATGAAAAAGGATCTGCTCAAGGGGAGAAAAATCTTGGAGAGAAGAAATGTTTTGAGACCTTCTGATGATATCTCACATTCCTTGCATGTGGCAATGTAAAAATCTTGATTCTGTCACACAACTCCATGTTTCTACCCTTCAGTTTATACAAAAAATCATACCTTTTTTAAAATATCTGGCAATAGTTTATGGAGCTTTTAGTTGAATGCCAGATGGAAATCCATGTTCTCAACTAAGCATCTTAGTCACCCTAAATATAGTGTTTCTATCTGTTCTTGGCTGGATTAATGCCATAGAATAAAGATTTTTGGTTTGAAAGATGTCATGCAGGAATAAGGGGCAAACCAAAGCAGCATCTTTCATCTCAAACATAGACCATAATTGAAAAAAATTTGTTTCTTACACCTTTGTTAATTATTAAATTCATGGTCAACTAGTAAATGTGTCTCGCCTTGTAGGAAGCTTCAGAAAGAGAGATGTTTAAACCTTAAGTATGAATTGGAAACAACAATCTAAGCATCCCTGGCAATGCATTGTATTCTCTTGTGTTAAAAAAAATTTACCTATAGAATTGGTGATTAATGGAATTTTCATTGAATAAAATAATAATAAAACCAACAAAACCTAAGCAAAACTTCCACTCAAGATTGCTAAGTCTATGTGTTCTGAATGTTCTGTTTTCCTTCCTTCCACAGGGAAAGTGAGAAGCCTAAGTTCTTCGTTGTGGACACTGACCCATTTGACAGCTTTGCATCTCAGTGACAATTCCTTATCCCGTATTCCTTCAGACATTGCCAAGCTTCACAATCTGGTATATCTGGACTTGTCCTCTAATAAAATCCGCAGTTTACCAGCAGAGCTCGGAAACATGGTGTCACTCAGGTAGCTAAATCTTCACAGCAGTTAAAATTGCTCTTTTATTATCTCTGTAGCACCAGTTTAAATTTCAGCATAAGTAAATTCCCCCTTCCTCCCTTCTTATCTGTCTCCTGAATCCTTGCTGTGGTCTGTGCAGCTACAGCAGTGCTGGCTTTCCTGTGATCTCCTGTTCCAGTGTGTGACAGCACAGAATGAGCCTCAGAAGTGCTTGGTTTGATGGCAGTCACCCATTTTATATTTTTCCGAGTCAGGTTTCCTCTCAGGCATCTCTTTCCAGACTCTTTTACAAATCTTTTATGTGGTGTCTCTCTCAAAGAGTAACTGATGCACAAAAAAAAAAAAAATCACTTTTAGCTCATGGTAAGGTAGGAAAGAGGTCAGGTTAAACATTTATAATCGTGTTACCTACATTTTTTTTCCTCTTTATTCATATTTAGTAATTATTCTTAACAATAGTTCTCCCTTTATTGTATAACACTTGCAACATGTCTAGAAACATCTCCTCTCCACCTTTGCTATGATGTAACTGCATTCCTGTGCAAACTGGGGAGGAGGAAGCAGTGTTCTAAACACAGCTTTTTGGGGGTTTTTCCCTTCAATTTTGCAATGCCAAGTTGTGCAAAGTTAGCATGGAATGATAACTCCTTTTGGAAGTGAAACATGAATAGCTATGCCTATTCAGATTACACTTAAGGCTGCAATATTTCACTTTGTAGCAACATTGTGATGTAAATATATAAATTATTTATATACGACTAAATATCTGCAGGCAACAGTCTTTAACCCAAAGGAAAAGCCTTATCTTAGGTTTATTAGACAGTTGCCAGTAATTGCCTTCATTGCTATTAGTTTTGAAGACACTTCTGAACAGCTTTCTCAAATCCAGAAAGCCTGAAAGTAATGAGAATGTTATTAGAAGTAAAGACAATGACAGAGAAACAGACTGCCAGCACAGCTTTCATGAAACTGGAAGCAAAGCAAGTTTGTGCATAGAAATATCAGTCATTGCATTTTCTTCTCCTTTAGAAAAGTCTGCTCTGTCGGGGAGGATTAAACTAGCTGATTAAATTGGTACTAAATGCTCAAATTCCAGAGCAGTTCAAGTCTCAGCCCTGGAGGCTGAGCAGAGGGATCCTGCTTTGTGCAGCATAATTGGCAGCTCTGGTTTGTAGTGTGTTGTATAGTTGTTTTCAGCTGTGAAGTAGTCTGTTCTGAGTTCTCCTTCTTTGTGTTACTATTTCAATTATAAGCAGTTTTTAGTAACATGTTTCTTCCCTTCTTTATCCACTCCTGGGGTATTGTGAGCTAGCAACCCTAAATTCACTGGAATATTCTCAAATACATCATTATCATCCTTTCAGTCTTTTTCCTTTTGCAACATTTTTGTAAGTGTAATACTCATGACATGGAGCTGGCTCAGCAGCGTAGAGTCATCAGTAATGTCAAAAGTCATGACACCTTCCCAACCATCTTTCCTATTTATTCTGGTTGATTCTATGAGGCTTCAGCTCTTCCAAGTTCTAAGTTCTTTTGAGTAGCAAAGGCTGAATCTTGTGAATGTGAGATGGGTAGCTGAGGTCAAGGATCACACTAGTTTTCTGTTTATGACCTAAACATACCACTTGAGCCCAGGGTCTCTGGATGTGAAAAGCTGTGCATTGATGCACAGCATTCTCTCTGTCCTTGGTGATTGCACCTGGTCCATGGTTCCTCTTCACTGTGGTGGAAGTGAAGAAAAGCCCATAAGCACATCCTGTGTGACAGTGCACTGCAGGTCTCAGCTGGGCCAGGGTTTTATGTTTCAGGCTGGCTCTTACTGCAGACACTTCCCATGGCTTCTGGGAAGTTATTCAAACTAATGGTAATTCAACACTGGGCATTGCTGATATCCTGAGCCACAGAAATCATTTGTGCTCTCACCAGTGGGAACTGATAACAGCTCTTCCAGCTCCCATATCTGGAGCTCAGGGTTTGGTCTCTACAGCAGAGCTCACCCAAGGCTCCTTTCATCTCCCTTTTTACTGCAGGTAGTTGGAAAAAGAGGTGTCAGAGCAGTAGGATTTCTGATCTTTGCAGAAACAGGAGGAAAAAATAAACACTGTAACATGTTATCTTGGAAAGCTCAGCTGTAAAACAGATTCTCTTGATATGCTTGAAAGAACTTGAGTGCACCCTCAGCACATTTGCAGATGACACAGAGCTGGGTGGAAGTGTCAATCTGCTGGAGGGTTGGAAGGCTTTGCAGAGGGACCTGGACAGGCTGGATCAATGGGCTGAGGCCAATTGTGTCAGGTTCAATAAGGTGAAGTGCCAGGTCCAGCACTTGGGCCACAACAACCCCCTGCAGTGCTCCAGGCTGGGGGAACAGTGTCTGGAAAGCTGCCTGGGGGGAAGGTGCTGGTAGACAGTGAATGTGAGCCCGCATGTGCCCAGGAAGGCCAGTGGCACTGTGGCCAGCAGGACCAGGGCAGTGATTGTCCCCCTGCACTTGGCAATGGTGAGGCCTCACCTCCAGTCCTGCCTTCAGTTCTGTGCCACTCAAAACAAGAGAGACATTGACAGCTTCCAAAGCTGTTATGTAGAAATCTAAGAGTTAAGGTAACTCCTGGCATCCAGGTTTCCTTCCTTTTTTTTTTCCTTTTTTGTTGCCCAGAAATACTCTACAAGTCTCTAAGCACCAAGCTGTAATAACTTCAAAGCAGCAAATTTATATTGACTGTGATTCTATGAAAATCTGCAGTGCTTAATGGGAATGTAGTTGAGGAAGTGAAAAGCTCCTAAGAAGTCCAATTTCTTTGCTCAGTTGGTTGGCATATCAGAATTTAGGACATGAATTCTCTTACTGTCTGCATATTGGTTTTGTAAGTTAAAAAGCACATATTTTGTCCTCACACTGAAATTAAGAAAAGGAAACCATCCAAACCAAGGGAAAATTACTGTTGTGAATGACTGTTGCATGGTAATATCATGATACTGGATCTTTTTCTTACTTGTTTTCAGGGATATAATTTCCCTTTATTTGGCCTTCAGTCATAGCTGAACTGTTTCATAGTCTGGTTTGTCTGAGCTGTTACTGCTTCCTCTCTTGTAGATATAAAAAGTGTTTTATTATTGCTAATGTTTGCAAAATGTCTTGAGTGCTTAAGATAAAGCTCCTTTCCTCTGTACTTTAATGTAATACATGTTTTGTCTGTGTATGTGTCTGAGTTTGGCAGGATATCCCCAACTCTTGCTGTTTAGTCTCTGAGTTTTTCAATATCATGGTTTGCTAGTATATTGATTCTCTTCTAGTTCAGTTCTTGTACTGTACTGCTGCAGACAAACATTGCTCTGTTCTCAGCCCTATATGATTCTTGCTCTGTCTACAGGGAACTACATTTAAATAACAACCTGTTACGAGTTTTACCTTTTGAGCTGGGAAAACTGTTCCAGTTACAGACTTTGGGTCTGAAAGGTATTACTGCTTTTTTTTCTTGGTATCCACACGTGTTCAGTGATATCACTGTTGTAAAGGCTGTAGGCTGCTAGTTCATCAAATGTAATGGATTAGCAATCCCAGATGCAGCTACTCCACGTTTATAAATACTGTTATTTAGGGATTATGTAGAAACATAACAAGTTTGGCAAAGCAGTGCACACATAAAGAGGTTTGCTCCTCTCTTTGCAGAGTGAGCAGAAGCTTTCTGTTGCTTGCATAGGGGTTGAATGTAGTGGTGCTTTAAGTAAGAAATAGTCTGTAGTTAAATGTAGGTGTGTCTCCCACCAGAAATGGAACCTGCTTTGTACAGCTGCAGGGCATTGTTCTGTCTATGCAAGCAGCAATTTAAGTCTTTTGCCAATATTTTTTTCTCAGAACCGTATGGATTCTAACTATAAAATTGCTGACCTTGAGCAATTTGAGTCGCTAAATCAGGAGCACTGAGGGAAATAATACCTCAAAACACTGTTAAGTCTCAAAAGTCTGTTTTTCTCCCCTTTAAACCTGGGTAATTGCAGTGTGTGTTGTCCATGACAACTCCTGCAATCTGCTTATGTTTGGCAGGTGGCAGAGTCTGCTCAGATCTGCCTGGCAGATGAACTGATGGGGGATGTTCCCCTCACACTGAGCAGAGGTGGCTCCTGTGTTTGGGCTCATGAGCCCAGCCTGGGGGTTGTATCACACCAGTCCTTCACCACTCCTGGGTGCAGGACCCACCCTGGGGGGGTCACTCAGAAGGCAGACTCAGGAGGGAACATCTGACTAGAGCTATCCACACATCCAGTGTTTGGGGGGATTGAGGACCTGAGGTCTGAAACCCCAAAGTTCTCTCCAAGATGCCAGCCTTAAACACTGTTATGTAGGTTTGTAATAGTTCTGTGTATTTTATTCCATATTCCTGTGAATTGGTTTGCAGGAAACCCACTTACACAGGATATTCTGAACCTGTATCAGGAACCAGATGGGACACGAAGGCTACTGAACTATTTGCTTGATAATTTGGCAGGTACTGCAAAAAGAAGTAAGTGACCATTCTTAAAACATTTATTTCTGCTGTGTAAAATAAATGTGATTATCACTTGCTGTATCTCTATTTTAAAATGTTCCCACAGTTTCAACAGAACAGCCACCTCCAAGATCTTGGATTATGTTGCAAGAACCAGACCGTACGAGACCAACAGGTACTGTCACACTGGAAGGGGTTTTCCTTTCTTCTTGTTTTATTTTCCTTTTAATTAAAGTTGTTGATCTTTACTGGAAAAAACAATATTAATGCTTAAATTAACCAGTCATCTCGGCAGTGCTGACCAGCCAGCTGAAATCATTCTATCCCAGCTGGAACACCTGTTCCAGATTTACCCATGTTTTACACTGAAGTAATTTCTTTTTAATTAAGGTCCTCCTCACAGGAATAGAAACTGTTGTCCACAATTAGTTAATTAGTGGAATTATAACAGGCTTAATTTAACACTTGTTGAAGAATAAAAAAATGAAAGAATATAAGCCTAATTTCAAAAAAATGTAGAATTTAAATAATCGGTGTATGATCTTTGACTCTGCACTTTCCTTGCTGTTGGGATTCAGATAATGTTTAATTCTTTACTAGTTTTTTTCTGCATAAATTGTCTAAAATACAACCCTTTCTATTCACCTGCACACCAAAAATTCTAGTGTATTTCTCAGTTATTGCAGTATCCTCTCTTTCAGGGCTGATGTACATTATTTTCCCCTGTTGATTTTATTAAGGGGTTGCTTCAGAGATCATACTGTAAATGCAGCTTGTCCTTTGCTGTCATCTATTTATTTATTTGTTTTCAAAATGCTGGACTTTGACCCCCAATGAGCCCAAGATTCTTTCTTCAGTTTTCTATATCTTCAAACAATGGTCTTGTTTCTTTTTGCCATGTTTGAGAGGAGTTCCAAGTAAGCTTCCAAATATCTCATCATTGTACTGCAAATTCCTTAAGTGCTTTCTAAAAACAAATCACACCCCAAAAAGCAATGAAACAACCCCAGAAGTCTATGCTGCTGGATTACATGTCAAATTACTCCAACCTCTCTCATGATTCTCCAGTTTCAAATTAATACAGACAGTAGATGTTTCTTGGCTTATGCCAGACTTGTAAGCTTTTTGAGGTGGAAATACTTGGGGGGGTATTTTGCCTATACTTTTTTGGTGTGTGAAGGGATCCTCACTCTGCTGTTATAGTTCTTGATGGTAATAATTAAGTTAGATTTTAAAGAATCTTAAAGACTTACAGATCTTTGTGTAGCTGGCAAATAAAAGTGTTCAGATACACTTACCTTAGTTTGGGTTTTTCACAGTACAGCACCACTTAGCAAAAAATACATTTGTCTGCTGTTTACTGCATTAGCCATATAAAGGGGGGAGTGTTTGTTTTCTAATTTAATCTAGAAAACAGATGCCATAAGTCCCAACTTGTAATTTTTCTCCCTAGAAGGCCAAACAGGTTTTCTCAGTGTAGATAAACATGCTGTGTTTTGGTTGAAACAAACGAAGCACGAATTGATAAATCTGCAGAAGACAGAAGTGAGGAACATGATTGTATTTTTTTTTCCTTTAATGTATCAGTGTGTAAGTGAAATAATTGTTGTTCTGCAGCCTTGTTCTCTGTCATGTGTTACAACGTCCTCTGTGATAAATACGCCACCCGGCAGCTCTATGGCTATTGTCCATCTTGGGCCTTGAACTGGGAGTACAGAAAAAAAGCCATTATGCAGGAAATCCTGAGCTGCAATGCTGACATCATAAGTCTGCAGGTAGAGATATACCATTCTTTCTTTTCCTTTCTCTGTTCCCGTGTACTGGTTTCTTCACGTTCAATGTATTTCTAATAAACGGTCTGTTTTCAAAACCTTCTGGAAACAAAAGAAAAAAGCAGTGATGTTTGGAACGTTATTTGTTGCTTGACATCAAAAGAATGCTTTCAGCCCCCGCAGTTGGAATGGGAACCAGCAGCCCCTGATCAAAGAAATGTACGTGGGGGTGTCTTTGTGCCTCTGTGTGTATGTGGGGCTCTAATTGACACGTTTTCAAATCAGAGCCTTGAGATAATCATAACTCCAGGGATTACAGAAATCTATATTTTCTTAAAATAAGGATATTGCGCTCAAATTTGCATTCTCTGATGCGCTTAATTCCTAGATTTCTTTTCCCCTTAAATCTCATTTGAAAGTGATTTACACTTCTGAAGGGTCTAAATAATATCAGTCTGCTGTATTTTGCTAATAGTGTGTTCATGCTGTGCTGCCTTCTAACTTTCCAGGAGGTGGAAACGGAGCAGTACTACAGCTTTTTCCTGGTGGAGTTGAAGGAACGTGGCTATAATGGATTCTTCAGCCCAAAATCTAGAGCTAGGACAATGTCAGAACAGGAAAGAAAACACGTTGATGGTTGTGCAATATTTTTCAAAACAGAAAAGTAAGTGATGTGTTTTGCAAAACCTTCTGTTACCTCTTGCTGTCTTTCACATGATTTCTCAGGTCATTCTGTAGCTCAGACAGTTTGGCATTAATTGCCCCCTCTGTGGCCACCCAGGGTTTCTTACAGAGCATTCCCACCCCTGGAAGGAGTGGTTTGGTGGGAGAGAAACCATTCTGTGTGGAACTAGCAGTAAAAAATTTTGTTTAAGTTGAAATTTCATTTTGTTCGAGCAGTGCTGGTTGGGAGTTCAGTAAATTACACTTCAGTTGTTGAGTGTCTTTGTCCTAACCATCAGGTGGTAATAGCAAATAATAAAAAAATGAAGAAAATAATGAAAATTTTTTTTACTCTTTTTGTTTGGGGTTTTTTTTTTGAGTAAAGGAATTTATAATCCCCCAAACTACTGAACTGAGACCTTAGATAACATTGGCTTTTAGCTACATTGGCCTCTTGATAAAGCAAAAGACAAGGCACTTGGTATCACTGCACAGTTCTGTAAAAAAAAAAAGTAGTCATTTCATCTGCAGAACTTACTGGTTGTGTCTAATTGCAGCTGTTTGGTTATGAGGGTAATAATGTCCCTTCCTGCTTCCATTCCAGTGTGTCTACAAGGAAATGTAGGAACCAGGTTTGATACCAAGTGGCTTAGAAAAATTTAGTCCCTCTATTAAACCTGCATCTTTGACCTCACAACTGATGCAGAATTAAAAACAAGCTTTACTTCTCTATAGTTTCTCTCTCAATAAAATCTTTTAATTGGAACTAACATAATATAAAATACATGCAAATTGCTGGGTAAACTGTATGCCTTGGTTTAAGGTTTTATGAAATGATTTGAATGGCTGAGATTTTCACATTCTAAATGTGAGATTTCATTGAAAGGCGAATTATCCATAACATTTCCCCTTGTATCTGGCTGCTGAAAAGAAGTGTGTATGATGTTTTTGTTTCAGATTTACTTTGGTTCAAAAACATACTGTTGAGTTCAATCAACTAGCAATGGCAAACTCAGAAGGGTCAGAAGCTATGCTGAACAGAGTTATGACTAAAGATAACATTGGAGTTGCTGTGCTGCTGGAACTGCGAAAGGAATTGATAGAAATGTCTTGTGAGTTGTATTTAATTTATTTTTTTAATAGATTGTGTTTTGTAAGTGAAAAAATTGGCTTTTGTCATAGTGAACAAGAGCAATTTGGTTCTGCAGGTGAATACGGCTTTGCACATTGTATGTTGAGACAAATTGATTTCCAAAGGGGATTTGGGGAAAAATCATAGTGCTTAAATGATGATTTTATTTCCCCAGTTGTATTTTTTAAGGGAAAAAAGGTATAAAGACTTGAGTGCGAGTGATATTGTTGTTGGGGTTTTGGTGGTGGGTTTTTTTCCCTTGAAGTTTTGTACAGGTATCAAAGAACCAGAATTAGGTGTGTGTATCTGCATCATTTTTGCTGGTTATTTTCTTTACTGTCATATTTATACAACCTGTTTGTTCTGCCCCGTCACTCTTAATTTAGGAGATGTAAATTGGCTTTATAAGTATCGCTGTGGGAACCTACTCAGCCTGTGTTATATTTATCCAAATGATATTTTATTAATTCAGATCCTAACAAACAAGCCTTTTAAGAAACACTTCTAGCAAGAGAGGTAACTTAGAATGTTGATAGCTTAGAATTCAGAGCTCATTGCCTGAAAAGATATGAGCAGTGCCTGTTTGCTATCACAGCCCGAGGAAAACTTGTAATTTTTTAGAACAACACTCTTTGCCTGTAATTAGGATTTTGTTATTTATGCTAATTCACAGTATTCTTGGATACATCAGTGTTACATGTAACAAGATGGTTAATATGTGAATGGTCTTGAATGTGAAACATCATTCCTAGTGCTTTATATCCACTAAAACACTTGGTAGATGTAAGAGGGGTTGTCTGACCCTCTTGATTTAAATGGTTTTAACCCTCTTGAAGTCATTCTGGTGTTTTATTTTTTCGTCCCCTCAAGCATTTTGTTTAAAGTTCAATAATAGCGTTTTCTGACCATGTAAAGTAAATAACTGATTTTAAATTTTAGCTGGAAAGCCACATCTTGGGATGGAAAAGCAGCTAGTTCTTGTAGCTAATGCACATATGCATTGGGACCCAGATTATTCTGATGTGAAGCTGGTTCAGACTATGATGTTCCTGTCCGAGGTAAAGAACATTATTGATAAAGCTTCTCGTAGTCTCAAACCTGGTGTTTCGGGAGAACTTGGAACCATTCCACTTGTACTGTGTGCAGATCTCAATTCTCTGCCAGACTCTGGTAAGAGTTCTATTTCTTATTCTTTAGACTGTTTCAAGTGTGTAACAATTTAAGTTCGTGCTTTTTTTAAAGGAGGTTTCAACCTAGAGAATGCATTGTTTGATAGTATAAGCTCTAAAGGTACCAAGAGAATAGAAGGAGGAGAGAGAAGGTAAAACTGTTTCAGTTGTGAGTGACCTTATTGCTGTGCTGCAGTATAGCTGTGTCTGGTCTTTCAGAAGCATTTCCACTGTTATCTTACAATACAGGAATGGAAAGGGAAAAAAAAAATCTTCCAAAAATAGCTGGAAACATGAGTGTGTTGCTGATAATTGGCTTTTCTTAATTCTAAGTGTGAGAAGATAATTCCTTATCTTTAAAGTTGCCACCATACGATCATTTTCTATAGCTCCAGTGTATAGAGCCTCTCAAATTCAATACATCCCCTTCAGATGGGGACTATTCAGAGCTCTTTACTAGCATGGAACTGTATTTTTTTTACTTGGTGGCAACTTCCTCAAGTGCAAGAAAACACATTCAGTGGTTGCCACCTTTGCTTTGTCAAGTACCCATCTGAAGGGCTGAACTCGAGCCATCCTTCGTTCTTACTGCTGGTTGTTCAGTGTAATCATCTCCATTCCTGCTCCCCTTTCCTTCTGGCCTCATCTTTGCATCTCTTGACATCTCTTAGTGTTGAGAGGAGCAGTTACTGCTCAGCAGTACTGGAAAGGTGATCGTTTTTGATCCCAGGAAGCTCAGTATCCCTAGTGGGGATTGCAGTGGGCAGTTCACATGTCTGATTGTGTCTTCAGAACAATGAACTGCTCCTTTACCTTCCAGGTTATTAACACAGCTCTTCTGAAATGGAGGCACAGTCACAGCTTTCCATGACACAAATCTTGTCAGTTTGCCTTTGCAGCCTGTTTAAAGTTGACTTTATTTGAAGTGTTTCAGAAGTTGGCTTTTTTGCAACGCTTTTAGCTGAAGAACATTGAAGGGCAGGACCTGAGAAGCAAGGAGAGCAGGCAGCTGACTACTTAGCATTGATGGAATTTTACTTCTGTTTTTCTCATCTTCCCCTTCCCAATCTATTCCTTATTAACCTTCTCCTTTTTTCTAATCAAAGCACGTCTCTTTATTCTAGGTGACATTTGCTCTTGATATGCATATACATTGTCCTGTAGTATTTTAAAAGGAATACTGTTGACTCTTAACTGTGTATGTGTTAAGGTTTTGTTTATATAAAGCATAAAGTTGTATATATGACTTCAAGAACCTAAACAATGTCACAGAAATTCACTGAATGCTTGTTAATACCTTCATGTGTGTATGTGTGTCTCTTAATAGGTGTTGTTGAGTACTTGAGCACTGGTGGAGTGGAAACAAACCACAAAGATTTTAAGGAACTGAGGTACAATGAAAGTCTTACTAACTTCAGCTGTAATGGAAAAAATGGGACAACAAATGGAAGAATTACACATGGTTTCAAGTTGAAGAGTGCCTATGAGAATGGTCTAATGCCTTATACAAATTACACATTTGACTTCAAGGTAAGGACTTGGCTGACGTTTTGGAAAAGTTTCCCAGTTTTAAGTGTAACTAATGTGATTTGCTGTATGAAGTTGAACAAATAAGTTAATCTGTTTTGTGTAGCTAACTAAATTCACCAAGTTTATATATAAAACATAGTAAACCAGAATGCCCAACACTTTGGTGTCCTGGAAAGCAGATTTCCCTTTTTCTTGTTAGGAACTTAAATACATTTGCAAGCATTGGGGTGCTGTTAACCTTCTCTGTAAACAGCATTTTAATGCTCCAAGCTAAATGACACAGTACAGCAGGGGCATTTAAGCTGTCAACTGCAAGGAAATAATCCATGTTCCTTTTGGAAAACTCTGTTTTCTGTTGCCCATGGAAAACAAGTTTGGCTTATTTCCTCTTCAGAATCAGAGCCAAATGTGATTTGAAGCTGTGTAGGAGGTTGGAAATTACAACTCACAGGAGAACAGCAGAAGTGATACAGGGTGGGCTTTTCTTTTGTTTTCCTAATCTATAGTGAGCACTATGGGATATAGGAAGAAGAAATCTCCTAAGTTGTTGATGTGCCTTAGAGAAGGAATGGGGTATTTCAGTTACTCGTAACACAGAGCTCACCTCTTGTTTGGGAGAATTGCTTGAGTCATGAATAAATATTAACATTTTTTTCCCCCTTTTGTTTTAGGGTATTATTGATTACATCTTCTACTCTAAACCTCAGCTAAACATACTTGGCATTCTTGGACCTTTGGATCATCATTGGTTAATAGAGAACAATATAAGTGGTTGTCCACATCCACTCATCCCTTCTGACCACTTCTCACTTTTTGCACAACTGGAGCTTTTGCTGCCTTTCCTGCCTCCTGTAAATGGAATCCATCTCCCTGGCAGGAGGTAGTCAAATACATTTTAGAGGGCAACCTCAATCTAACTTGTACAATTGTAAAATCTGAATATAGAGGAGTGAGGTCTGGCCAACAGGGATTTTTTTTCTTAATAATCTTAATCTTAAATCTAATTATTTGCTAAAGACATAGTAAAAGCCAGGTGCTATCAACAGACACAATTCTGAGCCCAATATACTTTGTATACTGTTCGACAGCGATCGGTGCATTTGCACCTTTCTTTAATACGTTACAATTAACCTTCCTGTTTCTTTTATCCAACGTGACATTTTCATGCCTTGAAATAGGGAATTGTTATACAGTGTATTCTCTTTGCACAGTTATCTGTAGCACTACTTTTTTGAGGCCAGTAGGAACATCCACAGAACATTCTCCGTACTTCACTCCCTCCTTTTTCAGACTTGTTTGTAAAATATAGAATTTGAATTTAGCCTTTATTGATTGTATATGAACAACAGAAAACCTGATTTATGAGATTTTGTACTTTAAAAAAAAAAAAAGAAAATTCAGATTTGGAAAATGATTGTATTGTAAACTAAGGCTAAATTTTTATCTGTTTTCATGTGTTATAAAGGCCAGCTTGTAAAAGAGGTTGTCACAGGTTTTCTCTGCTAGTGATTTGCACTGTTAGGGTTTCGTTAGCCCTTTTATACTACTTTTTATGTTCAATTGAGAACGTTGCTTTCAAAATCCAAACCTTTAAAATCTTGATATCTTACAGAGATAACTAAATACATTCTGTCTATTTCTGATTTTTAAAAAAAGAAAGAGAAAAGCAGAGTTCTCACAGAACAGATAAGCTAAGCAGTGAATATAAGTAGACCTGTATGGATTGAAAGTTATTGCTGATGTGTATACACTCAGATATTTTTCTCATCTCTAACTTTTGAAGTAAAATCTAGGGATACTTGTGTACAGCTTCTTCATTTCTATTTTAAATATTTGTCCTATCTCCACTGTGCCTGCTTAAATTTGTTCTCAACTAGCACTGCCTGTGCATGCAGAGAGATCCTGTGCATCCTCTTTTATTTTTTTAAATAATGTTAACACTTGTGAAAATTTTATGAAGATACTTTTGTATAAGCTGTGGCATCTTTTTTTCCTTTGTGAAGCATTGAATATCACACTTTGGAACATGTTCAGGTTATGGGTACACAGTTTCTAGCTTCTAATGCCCATGCACTGCTTCTTTCAGTGTCATTGCACAGTGCCGTTTTTCCCACTAAGAATTACTATCATGTGGATTCTCTTCTGTTTCAGTGTGTTCCTCAGTTTCAGAAAGTATAATTCCTTGAAGATACCAACCTAGCCCTACATTTTCTATTAATGAAGCAGTGTAAAATAAATGCATTTTCAAAGCAGGTCCCAAAGACAATTCTTCAGATCATTTTTTAAAGTGACCAAGTCTTATTTTAAAGTGTCAAGCAAGACTGAAGTTCTAGTGTACCCTCAGTGCCATTTGTGTCATGAAGCCAAGTATATAACAGCTTACAAATTTAACTTGTCTATTTCTATCCTCAAAGGGAGAGTTTATCATCTCCTTAAACTAATACAGCTTGAATAGTCATTGTAAAAAAAAGAAAAAAAAATAATTAAAGGAGATAGAGAGCTTGGTCTTAAACAGCTTTTGTTTCAGCTGCGGGCAGGGAAGCAAAAGGACACTGAGCATTAAGAGAAAACTTTCTAAATATTATGAATTTTTTATATATAAGAGAATGAATTGGTAATAATGACTTCAAAATTTTATTGCAAAGTAGTCAGCACACAAGTGTGCTCAAACCGTTCTGTTTTAAGCTCAAAGTGAAAATTACAAACAGTTCGGGTGTGTAAAATGTACATTTTAAATTTTCATTAGGAGAAATTTTGATCTTGAATCCTTGTCTGGGACCTGATCTCTTGGGGTTATTTTGTTTTGGTTTTAGTTGTAAAAACACCAAACATGTCCAGTTTATAATCAGTACATTGAAATGCTGGTAGTATTGCTGTAGTAGACTTAATGCGTAGTGTTATTTTTTTCTGTTTGTTTTTTGGGGTTTTTTTGTAAAGTGTGAATAAAAGGTGTTTTACTCATGTTTCCTTAATGATGTCTTGGTAATGTACATCATGACAATTTCCAGTAATGATGAGCCAATTTAGCTTGTCAGACTAAGCAAACTATTTTTCTTTTCTGATTATCTGGATTGTGTAAGGAGTCCAGAAAGCTTTACAGAAGGGGAAGGGAAGCACTTACTCATTTTGTATTTTTTAGAGGGGGATAATTTACTTTATTAGATGCTGGAGCTTGAGTGCACTTGTTAGATTCTAAAGGTTTGAGCTTTATCCAGTATGTGTTCTCCTCTATTGCTTGGTCTTAAAAAATATTTGAACTTAGGACAGCATGTGAAAATACAGCCCCTTGTGCTTTCGGAGACACAACTGTTCCTGCTTAGTCACCTTATGGTCTAAGGGTCCATTTGAAGAACTGTTTCCTCCAGCTTTTTTATACTGTCCATCAGGTCCTGATTGAAAACCCTCTGAATCCATTGAAGACACTCCTTTGACTTCATTGGGTTTTAACTGGACTGCAGCTGTGACTTGGGGGCTGAAGGAAGGAAGGAGAAGTGTTTTGAATATAGGGAAAGACCAGATGGCACCAAAACAGAGCTGAGATAAACTTTGTCAAACAATCTTTCAAAGAAAACATTTTCCTGTGTCAAACAAATCTAACTCAAAAGTCTCAATTTCCAGCTATAACATAGAATAAGGCAATAAACCGTGTCTTCACAAAATCAAAATGTTTGCTTCATAGTTTTTAACATGAAATGGTTCTTTGCAATATTTTTATTCGAGGTGGTTTTGGGTGTTGCCATAATGTACCTTCAGTGTTCTTGTTGTAAAAGCACATATAGCAAAAGTCACAGAACATCCTTGGGGTTCAAAGGATTTATTTAGGTTAGACCAGGCTTTTTTCCACTTAAAGTACACTCTGCCATATCTTGTCTAGTTTTATTTACATTTACCAAGAATTCTGGGTGTCAAAGTGTAAATTGAAATATACCTTTAACTAAAAGAATGGATTAGAGTACAAGACTAATACCACAAGTTACTGCTTTTATCATAACACAGATAGGGGGGAAAGGAGCATATAAGTTGGTGCATGTTGTAATTATTTTGTCCTTTTAGCAGCTTTAAATTAAAAAAATGGTAAATTTGGCTAGCATTTGACAAAAGTGGTTTTAAGAACATTGTGTGCATCTTTGATGTAACTTCAGCAAATCTCTTAAGGTTCGTTTTGGTTTTTTTAGAGCAGGCTTAGCAAATACCTTACACTTTGCTTTTTCAGCCACACAAAACCTGTATGAAAGACAAAATAATTGCAACACCACTGAGGGTGGGGGAAAGAAAACTAATTACACTGTAAAACTTTAAAAAGTTCAGTTAACCGCTTCAGTAGCAAGCCTTTCTCATCCAGCCGGACACAGTATTTTTTAGTATGTTAACTGCTATTCTTTTCCTTTGGTTGCATAAATTTGTAACACTTAAGTGTCTTGGTATGTTTAAGTAGTGTCTAAAATAGAGTATCTTAGTCTTTATTCACAGTACTTCTGTATAATGTGTAATGCACTGGACTAACTCTTGTTTACCATTCATGTAACAAAAACCAGCACATTATCTGCACTAAGCTCAAAGAATGTTGCATTTGTCTATAGGCAGCTCTTCAATAAGATAAATGGGAAACTGAATATGGTCTGATGGTAAACAAGGGCTTTTACTGTTCTCTTCAGTGGAACTTTCTTCTTGGTCAAATTTTAACTAGTTAGTATTATATTTATATACAGGGTCTTCTTTTTCTTTACCAATGTATTTTCCTACTCATAGCTGACCAATAAATCCAATATCTGTTTCAAACCTTCTTGAAGTCTAATTCATATTTTAACTTGATTGCTAAAGCTTTTCCTGGAGAGTTGCACGTACAGCCAAAGACGTGAAATGTGAGAAGGTATCATGGAAGCGTGTAAGGAATTTAAGAATCCCAGAAATATTTTCCTGTACATTCTGTGACTTTTTAGATCTACAGATCAGAAATCTGCTTGAATCAGTTGGGTTTGGGTTGCAAAGTAAAGGTGTGATCAAGTAATGAGCTTGTGGGAAAACCCCTGTCCAAACCTGCTCAGATCTCAAGCCCATGGCCATCTTCTGACCTTCCCAGGTCAGTTGTGCAGGGGGACCCACAGGTTTGTCTGGGTCCTGTAGACCCCCCTCCTTCCTTCCTCTTCCCACTCCAGAAAGCACAAAGCATACTTGGGGGCTGACAGCAGGAAGGGATGCAAATACTCCCTTAATTTACCACGGAAGGGGAACAAAGTGAAGATTTCTTCCATCTTGTTTCTCAGGAATGAGATTCCGCTACCTCTTGCACTTGGTTTATTTTAATCCCTCATTCTTTTGCAGGGGGTGCTTCTGTCCCAGTGTCTGTGTGACAGTGCAGACTGTGCTGTTTGCAGTGCTGTTCCCTTCCCAGGGCTGGCAGCAGCAAACATCAAACACCTGAAGCACACCAGACCCCCCTGGCACCACAGTGTTCAGCTCCTTTGTAGGTTTAAAATGTGCAGCCTTGAAGCAGCTGCAAATCCCCAGCAGTGTGATGAACCCATTGCAGACTCAGCAGTGAGTTCTCTTTGGTGAGGTGTTAATTCCCATCACATTTGCAGGGTTGCCACTAGATGGTGTGGGAAACACAGGCTTCATCTGCACACAGCCTGAATGAGTTTGAGTGCCATCCACATGGCCTGGCTTGGGGAATTGTTCTTAGGAGTATTTGTGGGAATTCAGGCCCAGGAATGAATCATTTCCAGTGGTAGCAGTTGTTTTTGTAACATACATGTCAATTAAGTACTGGAGTTATAAATCCAGCTGTCATGATGGGAATGAAAAACACCTGCCTGGGCCTCAGTGATAAAATCATTCTGTGGGGCCTTTGCTTGCTGTATTTAGTCTACTTAATGTTATATTTTCAGATGAGTACAGTTACATAGTTCCAAATTGGAGTTTACAAGCTCTTAAATACTTGCATGCCATGTTAGCAGGTATTATTGGGAGAGCTGTCTGTAGGGAAACTGGCCCAAAATTAATGGAGAGAATAGTGATCTCACCAGAGTTCCTACACAGAAAACAGCATCTCTCACTCAAAGGCAAAGGACTGAGTTGGGATTGTGTCCTGTGGTCCTCAGCCAGGTGGGAGAATTTTTTTTCTTAGCTTGCAGTAAAATGATTACAGCTATTTGAATACAAAATTGCTCTGGACAGACTCCTAGTTCTTGGTCCTTCCTACCCCATGTCTGCTGGCTCTTCAGTGATAGAAGAAAAGCTGGGTTTGTGCCTTCTCGGGTGGGAATGTCCCAAATCAGTACAACTGACAGTATGGCTTGTCTCTTCTACTGACATGGGTAGAGCAGAGGAGGGAATTGAGCCCAGGGAGAGAGGGAAGGCAGAGAAACTGAGAAAAAGGTGAGTGGAAGGGACAAGAATGAGCAGGGTACATGGAATGACCTTTTGGGAGAAGCAATACTTCATTAAAGGTGAGTGTTCTGGTTATTTTCTTGCTTTTCATCCTCCCCTCCTAACCCAAAGGCACTAATTGTTCTCCCTCTAAATGTTCCCTTACTCTCTTTGTGTGGAAAGCAGTAAAGCTAATTAAGCTATAGGGACCTTTGGTGCATTTGAATATTTTACTCCAAAACAAGCCTAGTATTCTCACAGATTATCAGTTTTTAGTAGATAAAATGTTGTGGTTAAATCTCCCTGTTTTCCCGGTGACAGGATAGATTTCTTTAAAAAATACTAGATGCTTTTGTAAAAAATCCATACCTTACAGAAAATAAAAGCATATATATCCCCCTCTTCGGTTTTAATGTCGACAAAGATTTAAGCTTCATCTAGTTGCACCTTTTCTAATTAGTTTGGGTTAGTTTTTTTAGATTTTTCTAGGGGTTTTTTCTGGTTTTCTTAGGGTGTTTTTTTTAGTTAAAGGCACAGGTTGCTTCCTTTGGGTACCAATAATGACTCCGCTGTGGCTAATGATATTGGTAGCTCTTTGGAGCTGGATTTACTGATTTCCCTTCTTCCTTTTCAAAAAATAGCTCATAGTTCGAGTCTGCTGCTAAAGGGGGCGAAGGCCTGTTGTATGTAAAGACCTGCCCCAAGCCATGTGCTGGTTTTGCTGCCCCTGGCAGACACGACCAAGACACAGATTAGAAGGGGGAAAGCTGAGAGGTGCACAAAGGTTCCTTTTAACCATCCCCAAGCATTTCCTTTAACCATCTCCTGCCCTGCCACCTCTCCCAAATAAAGCAGTGGGAGAGAGGAGTGTTAGGAATTGCATGTGAGAGGCTCTCCTGAGCACTATGGGATAAAGTTTCTTGCCTGATGTCCTTGGGGCTTGGTTATTGCTTTTAACACATCAGTTGTTTGATGAGGCTATAGCTCTTTATTACTATTATTATTTATTTTTCTTGTTTAGTTGTTCTCTGTTCTTGTTGGGCTCTGGGAACATGTGAGAGTGCTTTGTGGTCAGCGTGGTTCCATGGTGAGATGATGGGAACCAAGTCCTTGCTAGACCTGTGCCCTCACATGGGTCACGGGGCACGTGGAAGAGCTGCTGTTCCATGAATTACAGGTTACTGTGCAAAGGGAGGGAATGCAGATACTGAATATGTGTCTTGGTTAATAGCTCTGAATACTGAGCTTCAGGGCAGACCTCATCACTCTACAGCTCCCTGAAAGGAGGTTGTAGCCAGGGGTTGGTCTCCCAGAAAACAAGCAACAGGATGAGAGGAAACGCCCTCCACTTGTGTCCAGGAATGTTTAGATTGGATATTAGGGAAAATTCCTAATGGAAAGGGTTGTCAAGCATAGGAACAAGCTGCCCAGGGAAGCAGTGGAGTCACCATCCCTGGGGGGATTTAAAAGATGTATAGATGTGGCACTTGGGGACATGGTGGGCTTGGCAGTGCTGGGTTAATAGTTGGATAGTTTTCCAGTGAATAAAAGCAATTATATCCACTAAAAAATCTATGTCAATTGCCCAGTGAGAGCAGATCAAGTCCAACGTGCTTATCCTATAAACTGCTGCTTGATTTTCAGTTTCTGACCTCATGAATCTGTGTGTTTTCATGCCCTTTGCAGTATTCTAAGTCAGTGTATGAGAGAGCTGAAAGTTTATCCAGTTTGTCTTCCCTCTCTCTGAGGGGCTGTACCCCTGTGTTGGTGGGGCTGCTCCTGCAAATGCTTGCATGTAGTAAACTGGAAATATTTCTGGTGTAAGTTTAGGTAACAGACTATGAGGCTGGGCTGGGATTACAGGGGCCAGGGAGGGAGGAGGGAGATGAACAAAAGGTAGAAATTTGGCTCTTGGCTCAAGACGGCCAACTGGACATTTTCCATTGAGATTCACTGGGCTTTCACTGGGAAAACATAATCAGGAGTACAACATATGACATTACCACGTGTGGATGTGGAACAGATTGCCTTCCCTGAGCCCTGTCCTGGCCCACTGCAGCCCTGCAGGCAGGAGGGTGAGTCTGACCTGCAGCACCCAGCGTGGGATGCACATCCCCCTGAGCTGACTTTGCATTTTTGCTGGGTGCAGTCCCGAGTCTTTGGCATGGCTGTACAACTTAATTAAGCTTTCCCATTTGATGGTGTGAAAACTGCAGTTTCAACCAGTTACATCATCCTCAGTACTCAGCCAGCCTTTTTGTTGCATTTGTCCGTGTATTACTCATGTCCTGTAGGAACTAGTGAAATGAATAAGGAGAAAGAAGCACCTGGCACTGAAACACAGTTTTACCTCTGTGATTCTTTGCTGGTTATGAAAAATCTGTTTCTATATAATTTTTTTATAGGTTTAGCTAATCTTACAAATCTTCCTCTAAGAAAGAATTATTCCCATTCTACAGAAAGCAGAAATAACTCAAAGAGCCAGTAATTTCCTGAAGGTCCTGGGTGTCTGGATGGCAGAGCAGGTCACATCAGCAGTCCCCAGCTTGGACTCCAGGGCTGGTTCTGTTCCCTCCTGTCCTGCAGATGAACATCACACCCCATGAGCTGAGGGAGCTTAGCAGGGCTGAAACTGCTCTGAATTCAGGTGGGTCTGATCGTCTGAGGAGGGTACAGAGCCATGGCCACGTCCTGCCCACAGTTCCTCTCCACAGCAGGCTCAGCAATGTCCCTTCAGTCTGTCAGGTTGATTCCCTCCTGTCCCCAGTAAAAGGAATACATGCAGTGCTTTGTTTTCATACTGATTTCAGAAACACTGCTGGCCTGGAACAGTCTGTACAAGGTTCTGAGAGCAATGACTTCTTAAATATATCTCCAAAGGCCCCAACCCATAAAGATCCCTAAGTCTGTGCTGTCTGTGGAAGTACAATGGAGCTGAAAGACCTTGGGAGCTCGTGCGGATCAGGAGGTGAGGGCTTGTACCAGGAGCAGTAAAACCTTTTATTGTGATCCAAGCAAGAAACACTTCTCTAAAAAAAAAAAAAAGTATGACAAAATATTGTTAATGCACTGCTGTTAGTGAGAAAGGAAAGAATTCTGTAAATGCTAATTATATTGTTCAGTCTGGTAGATGGGACCTCACAGCTCTGACAGGTCTCAGGGTCTGACAAAGCTGGGACAGACCATATTAAATACTGCTATTCCTGGAAGAGCAGTAAAAAGGAAAACAATAAAAACATGTTGTTCCTTTTGAAATAAAATTTCTATAATTGGTGTTAGACACAACAGAATTTGGTGGGGTGGTTTGCAGAGGATGTGTTTCCTTGGCAATTTTGGCAGCAAATACCAAAATAAATGGCTTCAGACTGACAGGAGGCAGGGTTAGATGGGATATTGGGAAGAAATTCTTCCCTGTGAGGGTGGGCAGGCCCTGGCACAGGGTGCCCAGAGAAGCTGTGGCTGTCTCATCCCTGGAAGTGTCCAAGGTCAGGTTGGACAGCGCTTGGAGCAACCTGGGTTATTGAAAGGTGTCCCTTCCAAGATTATCTTTAAGGTCCCTTCCAATCTAACCATTCTACAATACTATACAAATTTTGAAAACACTGGACACCACAAACTTCTGCCAATATTTAAATGTTGACATGTTTTCCATTCTATCCCATATTGTTTGCAGTGGACTGGAGGAGGAAGGCTTTGTCTCTGGGTCCAGAATCCACAGATTTCTGCTGCCTGCCTGAGATCACCAGGTAATTTTCTGTTGCCAGCATCAGCCTTAGCAAGACTCCTTTTCTCAGAACCCTTTTGTTGCAGACAGTGACATTTAATGAAGTGAACTGGTGCCCTGAGCAGGCTGTGCTGCCCTTGCTGTCACATGCAGTGCCTCGTGCCTTCTGGCCAGTTGTGCCAGGAGCGCTCCTGCAGTGTCAGAAAAATGTGCAAAGACTACAGATGTTTGTCAGCATCTTTCTACTGATACAGACAAGTTTGGAAAAGATTCTACTGGGCACCCCAGCCTCCACTCTTGCCTCCTTGGGGCAGCTGGTGTGTGTCTTCCTACCTGGACAGTGAACTCTGTTTCACTGAGGATTTTGTTCCTTTGCTTCCTTGTTGCAAGACCCAGTTTGTTCTGCTCTCTTTGGTGGTAGAGACCATCACTCTCATTATCCCCCTGACACTTCCTTACAATAACACTAGTGATGGCTTTTGGATTCAGCTATTCCCACCACGTGTTTGTCTGGTTAATGCTATCCTACAGTTATATAATTAATTGGGTTAATTATGCTTAGAAAAGGGTTTCAGGGTGGAGACCAAACCAGCTCATCTACAGCTGGTTTATTGTGCACTTCATCCTCTTCTTGAGAAATTGTTGATCCAAGGCTTAGAGGCATCAGAGAAGGGAAACTTCCATTTTCTGCCCTTAAAATGGTGAGGGGAGAGTTTTGCCATGTGCTGTAGCACAGATCAGTCATCACTGTGGCTCCGGAGGACTTCTTAGAGCAGGCGATTCTTCATTATTCTGAGGAAAGAGATGACACTTTGCAATAGATCCTGCTATTTGCTTGTTGCTATAAAAAGACTGGGAAGGGGAGGTGGGGAGGAATCTGTTCTAAATCCAGCTGGTACCAGCTCAGCCCTTCAGGGAAGCGCAACGCTTAATTTCTCTTGTATTTCTTTGACCCAGTTAGCATTGCACAAACGTTCCTGATCACAGGACTGTCTAATCCTCTCTTGAATCCTGCTAAATTTTGTCTTGTTGACATCCTGCAGCAGTTAATTCCAGGAGATGACCATACACAGCAAGAAGGCTGTTTTCTTTCCCATCTGTGTACCCTTGTTCCAACACACCAGGTTTGAGCAGAGGCTGCACGGAGTGTCTGCATAAGCCAGCATCCAAGGCAGGGATGTCACCATCCCTCCAGGACTGGGAGTGCCTTGCACCCCAGCCATCAGGAAAGCTGCATTTCCACAGAGCAGCTCGAATGTCACAGTGCCTTGGCCGTGCTGTGTGTCAGTGCAGGGCAGAGGAGCTGCTGTGATGCTTCAGGGAGTGCTGGGACTGAACCAGGCTGGGAGCAGCAGCAGAGCCCCAGCTGCAGCCCCTCTGGCTCATCCCCCCTCCAGCCCCTCTGGCTCATCCCCCCTCCAGCCCCTCTGGTACATCCCTACCTCCAGCCCCTCTGGCTCATCCCTACCTCCAGCCCCTCTGGCTCATCCCCACCTCCAGCAGGGAGGCAATACTTGTACCACCAAAGTGCTGCTTACTGCAAGCAGTGTCAGCTGCTCCAACACCCATCTATCCTAAACCAGGGTCTGGAGTAGGACCTGGATGTTTCTGGATTCAAAACTAGGCACGATCAAGCCTGTGCTTAATTTGCTCCCCCTAATTCACTCTTTTTCACAGCTGGCTCTGCTGTGAGCAAGGGCTATGTCCAGGTTTCTTTGCTCTTTGTGCAAATCAACTGCATTCTGAATCTCCCAGCCAATCCCACTAATGAGGCTGGAATGGCTTGTAGGCTCAGTGAGACAGGGCTGGCCACGCTGTGCATTCTCACAGCCCCCAGCTGAACAGGGCCTGGTGGGAGGCTGGTACTGCCAAACCACGGAGGGCATTTGTGAGCCAACACCACAGTTTGTTCTGTGCAATTTGATGCTTCTGTAGCATGAGCTGAGGGGGAACGTGAAGAATATCCAGAGCAAATTTGGTATTTTTTGTGTAGTTGCTTTGGAGTCTGGGTGCTTGAGATGTGGCATCTCCCTGTTCTGAAGCTGATCCACAAGCCAGGGTAGCTCAACCCACGCTTTACTGAGTGCATTGGAAAGATACAAAACCACAGAATAGAATCATTAAGGTTGGAAAATCCCTCTAAGATCATTGAGTTCAACACTTAACCCATCACTGCAGAACCCACCACTAAACCAAGTTCCCAAGTGCCACGTCTACCTGGCTTTTGAACACTTCCAGGGACAGTGGTTCCACCATTTCCCTGGGCAGGCTGTTCCAGGGCTTGACAACTCTTTCAGGGAAGAAATCTCTCACAATATCCAATCTAAAACCCCTGGCACAACCTGGGGCTATTTCCTTTGCTCCTGTCACTCGTTCCCTGCAAGGAGAGCCCATCCCCTCCCTGGCTACAACCTCCTTTCACACAGTTGCAGAAAGCATTTTCTCTCCTATGAGCTTGTCATCAAGGAAGAAATAACTGAACATTCAGTTCAGCTCAGCTGACTTGCAAATGTCATATTCCAGCAGCAGATGAGCTGTGGCAGTGTCCCTGCTGGCCAGTTCTGCTCTCACCGTGTGTGACCCCCCGCTCTGCAGAGCAGAGACTTGCAGAGAGAAGCCACTGCAGGTGTGGGAGGCACAGGCAGATAAAATGTTGTGGTTTGCCCACAGTTTTTGCTAAGCCCAGCTGGCTGATGGGCTTTCAGCTAGATTAAGTTAAAAGGAAAGACGAGAAAGGGTTGACAAAATGGTAATGCACTCAAATAAATAAACTAATAATTTGATTTCCCTCATCAGCTGCTATTAGAAATCTGTGCTTTAAATGCAGCAGAAAATTATTCCCATTACAAGCTCATTCCAAAGCACTTAAAGGCTCCCTTTGATTTCAAATGGCATTTGGTCAAATTTTATGTAGCAACTACCTGGTATTCTAAAAATGTCCAGTGTTTCTACAGCTCCTCATAACAGTCCTCGGAAGTGTTGCCCCCAGGACCATTAATTCCAGGAAGGCTGCAATTGCCAGGAACAATATCTCTGCATTTACACAACATGTATTTTGCATCAGCTCTAACTCATGTCCAGGCAAGTTAGATTATACTTGAGAATCCCAGAGCATGGGGAAAGGCCACGAGCTCATGATGTGGTGCTTCAGGGGTCATCCCTGCTCTCAACTGTGGCCCACATAAGTGGTGCCAGCCACAAAACACAAATGGGCTCTGCTGAGCAAGGCAAAGAGCTGTGCTTTAATGCTCTGACTCCTCCAACACAAGCAGAAAAGCTTTCAGCCATCATTTCAGATGTCAATGGTTATGGCTGCAAATCCAAAATGCAAAACCCTCTGCCATTAATCACATTGTTGATGGGACAGTCAAGGTCTCGTTCAAAGCTAAGGGATTATTGCTTAGTCACTAAATGTAGTTTAACTTCATTCTACACCACTTATCATTGCTCTCCACTAAGGAAGGCTCAAAATTAATTAAAATATGCCCTCAATGAGCAATTAGGTCTAAATGCAGGCACTGCAGGGCAGGAGGAAAGCCTGGAGCCCCACCCACAAAGCCACTGCTTTAAGCAGAGGGATCTTGGGTTCTGCCTCGGGCTCAGGTCTGGTCCCCTTAAAAGGTGGGTGTTTTCTTTAGAGCCTTAAAATTTGGATTTTTTCTTAAATCTAAAACAGCTGCTTTAATGCTAACTTCAGAGGTTTTAGTTGCTGATCAGCTGTGTGGGCACAGCAAGGCCCCTCCTGCAGTGGGTGAGGGTCTCTGTGCTGTGACTGCTGCAGGAGTTTCCAGGTTGTTTCTGCACTGCACAGGTCTGATCACTGGGTAGCTGTGGAGCTGCTGCTTCCTCGCCTTTGGTTTGAGCTGATTTAAAAGACAAGAATCTGAGGAAAGAGTGGGGCAGGTTTGTTTTTACCTCACCAGCTCTGGTTTGTGAATTCTGGGCATGATTTTCCGTGTCCAAATGCCTTTCGGGTTTGCAGCAGGAGGAGGCTGCGTGACCGTGCAAGCAGAACTGCACGTTAGCCCACACTTTGCTTGTGAGCTGGTTGGGAAGGCTGAGCCTGAAAGCTGCCCGTGGGATTTGGATACCAATTCCCCATTCAAATTAATCCAAATCCTGTAGGCAGTTCTGATGGTCTCAATAAATGGGATTTTTCTGCCAGTGACTTCAAATGCAGAGCCTGCCATGAGATTGGCCATGGAAGCAGCACAGCTTTTATCTCACTCTGTGACCTAAATTCCCAGATAAGGTTTTCTTTCTTGTCTGGGAGCACTTCTGAACAGGCAGCAGGTTTATCCCGACCAGTGATTCCTCAGGGGCTGTTCTGGACAGAGGAAAAGAGGGGGGGCATTTTCTGATGGCCCATGGGGTGGTATGGTCACCAAAGAAGGGGACAGGGAGAAAACTGCTGCATGACTGCAGGTCGCATTATCCCTTCCAACAGTGTATTTTCCATTGCTAGGACTGCAGGCTCCCTCAGCAGCTCCCAGCTGGATTCTGGAGAGCCCTTGGTGGCCGAGGGGCAGAGGGGTTGTTGCAGTGGGGTGACAGGGCTGCCCCACCCCACAGGTCCTCACCAAAGCAGCCTGAGCTACATCTGCAGCAGGTGGGTGATGTTGTACGGCTGCAAACCTGACCTACCCAGGGAATTGGTGCGTATTTAATTGCACAGTGATTTCATGGGGACCCAAGTGCTCCTTTCCAACAGAGCTGATGGTGAAAAAGGTGAGGACTGTGCTTTTCAAAGCAGGATTTCTCTGCACCTGAAGGCAGCTCCGTGGGCACACAGCAGCTGCTGCTGAGCAAGCCTGGAATGAGCACTGTGCTTACAAATGCCCTGGAACCAACACTGTGTTGACAAATGTCCAACCTTGCCATTACCCCTGTCCCCCCAACCACAGCACTGCTCCCTGTCCTGCATCAGAGGAGTTGGGGGCTTTTCCCAAGGTGTCCTGAGGTGCAGCTCTCACCTGCTCTGGAGAGCAAAGATGATGGGTTTCAGGGTTTTAGAGACTTGCAGGATTATGTGGCTGCTGAGAAGGCATCACTGTGTTGGGCATCAGCTGCAGAAGGGGTGAGGTGTGAAGGCCCTTTGTGTCTCTGCCATGATATTTTAGCTACAGTGCCTGTCCCAGGGGCACCTGCTGATTCCCAACCTGGCTTGTTTCATGGGAAGCTGTTGCCTACAGAAAACCTTTGCAAGGCATTAAATGAGTGTGGAAAGATCCTGGGAGCTGGCTCTGTTGGTGACCTGGGAGGGCGAGAAGGTGTTTGTGTGGCAAGTCACTGCCCATGTGCTGTGGACCAGCCCTGCACTGAAAATAATCCCCCATGGAATGCAGTAATGGAAACAGCAACTGGATGGAAGGATTTTATTTGTTTCCTCTGTCAAAAGCAGTGATACATGCAGTTGGTACAAGACTTGCTAGGCATTAGTGTCTTAAATATTCACATGGAGAGAAATTTAAATGGCAGCAGAGCAATGAGGACAAGCATCACTTAAAGCCCAGTGTTTACCTGAGAAGGGAGGGACAGGGGTGGAGGAGGCAGAGCGGGCTGGCACCTCCAAGGTTCAGCTCTTTCCATCGGCTCTAATAAATGCAGGATCCACCTTCACTTTTGTTCTTCCTGTGTGGCTCGTTCAAAACAAAGCTGGGAAGCAGCTCAGCTCCGTGGTGCTAATGAGTTTCAACAGGAGAAAAAATATTTGAGGTAAGAGATGTGAGGATGAGAAGCTCAGACACTCTCACCTTTTGATCCTTGAGCATATTTACACTCGTGTTGGTACTGAGCAGAAGCCGCCTTCTGATTTAATCTGCTCGAGGGTGGTTTGGAAATCACTTGTGAGTATTTTTATAATTGCAGCTTTCCAGTGCTGTTTCTCATCTTCGCTGCTGTTGAGCAAACAGCCTGGTCCCTGTGCTCTCCACTGTGCCAAAACATTTATTCCTAGTGGTAGTAATAATTAGGCTGGTATTGCCTTGCAGTTTTCTCACCTACTTCTCTTGGCTGGCTACAGAGAGCGTGGCACCAGATACAGGTACCTGAGTTTGCTCTGACCACAGGAGAAAGTGCCAAGGACAGACAGTTTCTCTGGATGGAGAAGTCTCCATGTGGCAGCGAGGGATGGCCTGGGTGTGTGCCCACCACCCCACTCTGGGACCTCACAGCCGTGTGGGAATGCTTCCTGTCCTACAGACATCCCATGCAGCAATAACATCAACTGAATTACTCTGTATGTGTTGTGTGCTGGATGGTTGTAACATGCACATATGGTTTTTCCATGTTTCAGTCTTGCAGCACCGGGCAAAGCACAGTCAACATGGTCAGCGTGGTCAGGTAGGTGAGGATACAGAAGCACAGATACGTAGGGAAACACAGAAATTATTATTTTACATTCAGGTCCTGTGAGCACCAGCCCAGCATCCCCAGGCTGCCCCTCAGCCAAAGCTGCTCTTCTGAGCCTTCAGAGCTGTGTGTGAGTTCATGGGACTCCTGAATCTGAGCAGCAAATCCCACGGGTGCCCACGGAGTGCAGCCCAGCTGTGACAGTGCAGAGCCCAGCACGACCCCTCTTTCTGTACAGCTGCCTCCAGAACAGCCACAGCACTGGGATGGCACTGCCCACCCAGGGCTCCTCACTCTCCTGCTGCCACGGGTAGGTCAAGGGTAAGAGGAACAGAGTTGTGCCAGGAAAGTCCCCACCCCACGGAGTTCTAATATTCTCCACGTTGCCCTCCGGAAAATCCTCTTAAAAGACTTGTTATTATGTTTAAGAAATCTTTCTTTATGCGACTACACTAACAGGTGACCTCTCTGGTGGGACCCTGGTGCTGACACAGGGATCTATCTATGATGGGTGTCCCAGTAAATGAGTGTCACAGAGAGCACATTTTGTACTGTCCAAGCAAAATGGCCAAAATGTTCTTTTCCAAATAACCATACCCAAGAGTGAGCAACATCTGGCTGCTTGGCATTGCCTGGAAAACACTGGTATTTCCATGTTCCCACAGATCTTCTCCAGCACAGATGGCGTTTGTGCTCTCTCCAGCTTTTCTTCATGCTCAGGGCAGTTCTAGGCAGTAGGTGGGAGGAGATGCTTTATGAACTGTTGGCTTTCCAAAATGAGAACTGATTGCTGTTTCCTTAGCAGATGAGACTCTGAATTGTCCCTTTGCCCACAGATGAGGGATATGATGGGTCAAAATAGTCTGCCTGACTTGCATGCATGTTCAAGCCATGTTTTCTGTGTGAGGACTCCAGGGAGAGCTGCTAGAGCACAGGGTGGTTATATCTTGTGAATAAAATTATTCTGAGCAGCTACTTCTTCACACTTCAGCAATGGCTGGGAGCAAACAAGCTTTTATCTTTGCTTCTTTCCAGATGCATCTGTGCTCTGAAATCCAGTTATGGATCGTGGCTTTTTTAGGCACCCGAAAAGACTCAAAGTATCTCTGCTTAGTGGGGACATCACCCGTCACATTTTTGTCAAAGTGAGAAGTTTCTCTCCCTTCTTTTTCATCTATGCCTGCTGTGTTGAGCAAACTCTGCTTTCTTACAGAGCAGTGCAGGGCTGGGTTTCCTGCCTTCCCTCTGGCTGAGGATGCTGACAGCTCCTCAGTGTTAATGGAAATGGGGCCATTTGCTTTCTGACTGTGGTTACTCCCTAAGACTGTTCCTTCATCCCTTCTGAGATACCTCAGCTCTGAGTAGACTGCTTCTTTCTGAACTGGTCTTGGGGAGGGAAGCCTTGGAAAACTGAAAACTCGTGGAAAACTGGTTTTCCCTGTGGATTTTTCTTTCAGGATTGTGGGATAAAGGTCACCATTTGGGGCAGAAGAGTTGCACTGTGAGTAACCCACGCTGGCATTTTTACCATGTGAAGAAGCCTTGGAAGAGCAAAGATTGCCTGCATGGGTGTAAATCTGTTCCAGTGGGTCCTCTCTGGACCAGAAATCGGCTTCTGCAGGTGGGACTTTTCCAAGTGGCACCACAGTTGAGATGAAATCGGTCAGTTTACATTTTGGCCTTTCCTGCTGTGTCCCCGCAAGGGGTGGAGCACATGATATGTCTTCAAGGGTCTTCAGGATCTTTCTCTCCTGAACCTTATGTCTGCTTTCAGGAAGGGCTGGAAAGGTGGGTCTGGCGAGGTGGCAGATGGATTGAATGTAGTCATCACTGGAGTACAAGTCTGGGCTGGCTGTGGCACTTCCAGTGCGCTTTGGGTTGTTGGTTGGATCTTCCATTGCTTCCTCATGGGTTTCACGGATGGTTGGGAGAGGCTTGGAAAGACTCAACCTGATCCGGGGTGCCATGGCTGCAGAGAACAGAGCAGGCATGATCAGCATGTGAAAACCAGCTGCAGTAAAGAAATTCTGGGCTTGTTTCTGTGAATTCCACACTACCTGAGCCACCTTATGTCTTCCTGCAGCAAACAGTGCTGTTTGCAAAAACTGCATTCCACAAGTTTGCTGGCAGTGCTTTGATATCCACAGCTTCATAAATGTACAAAAGAAGCCAAGTGATTAAGTGCAGCAGCAAATAAAAGGTTCATTAAGGAGATAAGCAATGGTGCTTCCTCCTGAAGCAGTGCAAGGGGGCACAGCTGGAGAGGTGTGGGGCAGGAGCTCATTTCACTGTCCCTGTTGTAGCAGCAAGGCACAAACTACTCTCTTTATTTAATACTCCACATGTGTGTTCTCTGGAACAGGGCTCTGAGTTCACCCGTGTCCGAGCAGGCAAGAGCTGAACCCGACAGGAGAGGAGCTGACCTGCCCCTGTGGGAGCACCATGTAAGTAAAGCAGAATTACAGCTGGGCTGGGCTGGAAGCTGCAGGTGAGATGTACAAACATGGTCACTTTTGTCTCTGCCAGTGGTTCATAAATGTTATGGGTTATGGAGTGGAGATCCTTCCCTGTGTGCTTACATAGACTCAAAGGAATTTAATTCATGCCCTTTATGTTCAAATAGTCATCCTCAAGTTCTTTTAGGATAGATTTCCACCAAACTGGTCCTGCTATTCAGTTAAATATATTGAATTACAAACATTTCAGTGTATTTTGAGCTGCAGTGTTTTCTAACTGTATTGGTTATTTTTTTCCTCCAAATGCTCTCCCCTGTGCTTTGCTTATCTCCCCTCCTGGCAGAAATGACCACATAGCCTAGATTAATTTTTTTTTTTTTACTGCTTCCCCCAATGAAATTTGTATGTGCCTAATCTGCCAGCACAATATAGCTTTGTTGTGTGATTAAACACAAAAGTGCTTTGCTGTGTGATCAAACACAAAAGTGCTTTGCTAGCTATTTTAATGCCTTGCTTGCCATTGCTGGAAATAAATCTGGCTTTGTTGAACCTCCCTGCAAAGCTGCAGATCACACACAGAGTACAAGTGAGCAGCTCGTGCCGAGCCCAGGGTAGAGCTCCAGAGTGCCCATCCCTCCCCAGGCTGCTGCTGGTTCTTACTGGTTTTTCTCGGGTGCTGCTGGTAAAATCAGCCAAGCTGGGCTTTGCTGACCTGAGAGCTGGAGATGCCTGTTTTGAGCCTTACGGCCTTTTTATTATCCTTTTTCCTGTCTGCTCCTTTTTTCTCTTGTCTTTATGCCTTAAGGAGAAGGCTTGGTCCTTTGCCTTCCCCCCAGCCCTTGCCTGAGCTCGGCAGTGTCGGTGTCTGGGCCCAGCATTGAGGAGGGTGGACAGATGCTCCTGATAAGGGGCACGGGCAAGTCGTGATAAATCCCAATAGCGCCAATCACTCACCAAGTCTTGCCAACACGCCCTTCCTTTGGAAGGAAATTAAACTACCTATTTATGGCAAAACTCCTCCGATGGGATGGATCAGATCCAGCCTGGATGCCATCCCCTTCTCCCTGGGCACGGCCCAGGTCACCTTCCCACCTTCCCCCCACCACGCCTGCAGCATCCCTGGCATTCCCTGCGACCCCCAGCACACAGCCCACGGCCAGACCCCGGCTCATGCGACCCCCTGCCCTTACCTGCGTGGCTGGGTGGCTGCGCTGTGCCCTGGCTCCTCGGCTCTGCCCCGCTCTCTCCTCCCCTCTTCCCAGCACGGGAGATGTGCTGTCTAACACTAACCCATGCGCCAGCTCCCTGCCTCAGTCAGCTGATGCCGCTGCCTGTTTTGTTGCTGTTGCTAAATATAAAAGCCCCTGGCTGCCTGCCCTGCCCGAGCCGCAGCCGGCAGGCGCCGTGGCATCGGGGCAGGCACGGCCAGCCCGGCCCCGGCAGCGCTGGCCCCGCACAGCCCTGCGGCTGCTCTGCCTGCCCCGAACCCCTCCCCGGGGAAGGGACCGCGGGGCGGGAGGGGCTGCCTGCGCCGGGGAAACAGGAGCCGCAGCACCCTCGTGGTTTACTGCTGAAAAGGGAATCTGGTGGGGTTTGGGGGCTGCTTTTGCTCCTCTGGTTTATTTTGTGAACAAATGCGTGCTGGTTTGCCCAAGAGACAGGGAGGGTGTTTGCAGCATCGTTACCGCTGCTCTTTGCTCTCCTCTATCCCCACTGCCGTGCTGTGCTGAGCCGAGCATCCCTGGGCTGAGCCTGCATCCCTGGGCTGAGCAGCGCATCCCTGGGCTGAGCCTACATCCCTGGGCTGAGCCTGCATCCCTGTGCTGAGCCGAGCATCCCTGGGCTGAGCAGCGCATCCCTGGGCTGAGCAGCGCATCCCTGGGCTGAGCTTGCATCCCTGGGCTGAGCAGCGCATCCCTGGGCTGAACAGCACATCCCTGGGCTGAGCCTGCCTCCCTGGGCTAAGCAG
>JAWWEE010000025.1:10754097-10776395 GCA_035221455.1 Xenops minutus
TGGGCTGAGCCTACATCCCTTGGCTGAACAGCACATCCCTGGGCTGAGCCTACATCCCTGGGCTGAGCTTACATCCCTGGGCTGAGCTTGCAACCCTGGGCTGAGCGTGCATCCCTGGGCTGAGCAGCACATCCCTGGGCTGAGCGTGCATCCCTGGGCTGAGCTTCCCTGTGTCATCCCCCTTGGAGACACAGCAGGAGCCGGGCCCCCCCCAGGCATCTCCCTGGGCTCTGCTCCCCTCCTCCCGCTGCCCCAGCATCGCCCCCGGTGTGTTTCGCTGAGACCACACAAGTGCATTGCTGCAAGTCATTCCTTTGCCAGGAGGACTGGCAGCGTCCGACCTTGCGGGTCCCTTGGCAGCAGGGATTTGCCTTTGTTTTCTGGCTTATTAACATGCTGCAAACCGATTGCAGTTCTTGAATAACCCCAGTGTCCCTCTCGTAGCCTCTCTTGCAGCATCACGTTGGGTAGGGAGATGAATAGTTATGTTGCAGCAGAGTCTTCCTTCTGTATTCGTTTCCCCACACTGTCCTCAGAGGCAGCCCCGACAGCTGCTGCTCCTGCCTGGGGAATAGCCATGCCACACAGCATCCCTGTGGGACTCAGGCCAGGCAGTGTGACTGCATTTCTGAACCTTCCTGCTCCCCAAAAAGCCCATCCTGAGCTGCTGTGAGGGATGGAGAGAAAAGCAGAAATCCTAGATTAAAAATCACCACCTTAGTTTTAATGCAAATATTCTCTGTGTTTCCAGCATTCAGGCTCGGATTGGCTGCAACTGCTGATTTGGTCACCCAAGCCCACATTCATCATCCAGGTTCTTTCTTTATCTCTGGTGGAAAGACATAAGCAGCTCAACAGACTTGTGCATCCCTTCAGGGTAGGATTCAAAGTAGATTTTTATTTTTTTTTCTGGAAATAGCCATTGCTTAGTATTTCAATATAATAGCAGCTTATGCTATTTGTCTGAACTTCTGCTGCCAAAAAAGCTGAAATTAGCTGAAATAACCCTCAGTCTTCATGCATTAAATTTGCTAACACCAATGATAGCTGGGATCATGCTGTAGTAACAACTTTGAGCTTAAATTTTTCCTTCTTGCCTGCAGGCAGTGTAATTACCATCAAAAGGAAAAAACCCTCAGACCCAAACTACTCCAAGCAGCTTGGGAAAGCCATTTTGTAAGGAAAATCACTGATCTGGAAAATTATTCCCAACGTACAGATACACATGGATATGTTCTCTGTCAAAAAAAGTCTTCAAGATGCTTGCCCTCTGTCCTTCTGGCTGGAGATGCCTCTTTCTCAAAGGTCTGTATGTAATGAATGGACCTGGGGCCATGCAAGTCATGAGGTTGGCTCTGAGAGGAGCTGCATCAGGCTCAGGGTTGGGATATCAGTTCTGACAAGGTCAGAGAACCTTCTAAAGCTTTTCCATACCATCATCCCTTGGTGTAGTTTTGGTGTTGTTTGGATGGGGCTGTGGAGACCCCACGCCCCACACTCGAGGTGCTATGCAAGAGCCTCCAGGTCTTCATTAGATGTTGTTAGGTAAGGTATTTCTTTATGACACTCCCCTGAAAATATGGGTTTACAAGAAAACATTCCACTTAGCTGTTAAAATTAGTTTCTTCCAGGCATCTGGTGTTACTATAAGAAAATTGCATTCATTTGAATCACTGTTACTGGAATTACTCAGATAATGCCAGTATAAATGATTGGTTCTCTAACATATTTTTTGCATTCTGGATGATATGAAGTTTATAATATGCATTAAAAAATACCAGACACAGTTTAAAAAGTAGCTGTTATTAACCAAACACAATATAACTCTTGCATTTTTACCTTGACCACAGCCATTCTGTTAATTTAATTTAAAATTAAAAAAGACATAATTTTGAATGCTTGTTGCAAAACTGTCATAGGTGTCTTCCAAGCACTTCTGAGGATGGCTCTGGTTAAATCATCCCTCTCTCTCAGAGTGTGGTGAATCAGCATTCCTGGGCACGTGAAAACCATCACCAAATGGGATTAATGGCAAAAGGAAACAGCAACAGCAGCAGTGCCTGAGCTGCAGAGAACACCACCAGTTGTTAGTTCTGCAGGGCTTGGTTGAGTGTCTGAGACATAAATGCTGACAGGTGTTTTTTGGTTTGGGTTTCTGGTTTGTTGTTTTTTTAATTATTTTTTTTAATGCTTCCAGTTTTTTGGAAAGCCTGGTGTCCAAGCAGTTTAGCAGAGCTGGGTAAGTGTGACTGTCTTTTGGGCATTTTTGGAGTTTGTTGATGTTTGGATAAACGAACTTGTTTATTTTTGGGAGCCCTAAATGGATAGTCAAGTCAATTCCCACTATGGGTATTTTCAGGAAAAATGCCCTTATTGTCAAATGGGAGCTCAGGGACAGGGCCAGCATTTTTTACTAAAGCCAACATCCACCTGATAGGGCACCAGCCCTGCCTTTGGAATATTGCAAGAAATATTTATTTAGGGGGAAAAAAATCACCTTATGCTTTCCAAAATAATGAATCTGCACAGAAAAGATAAAAGAATAAAAGCTCCTCCAGCCTGGTTTGGCAAACCACTACCCCCATAGGTGCCAGGGGAGCTGGGGAGCTGTGTGGAGTTCACTGGCTGGGTGCAGGTCACGGCTGGTGGCACTGAGGGGACAGCTCAGTGATGTCACAGTGGTGACACAGCTGAGCCCTGGGCACTGGGATGCTGGCATCACTGCCCTGGGCAGCAGTGGCAAAACCCCAGTTGGAAAGAAATCCTAGTTTTTAAGCTCCCCCACTGGAAGCATTTTGTCTGCCACCAAAACTGGGCTAAAAAACACACTAAGCTGAATGTCCATTCACTTCCCTCCCTTCCTGATTAGAAGGTCCCCAAGAGACATTTAGGGTGTCAGTTCCAAGCTTTCCTGCTAACCACTAGAACTGTAAATTTGGATGTTTTACTGGGTTTTACCCTCCTTAGCCCATTTCTACCCACTCCCCCTTCCAGAGCAGAGCAGCACCCAAAGTCACCTGCCTTGGGAAGGGATGTGTGCACATGGTTCTGCCACACTTTTGCCTGCAGGAAGGCAGCATTTTGGTAAAATGGCAAATGTAGCCCCTGGTGTGTGGTTGGGTGATGCTGCTCCTGTGCTGACCTGGGATCTAACACATCAGAGCATGTCAGAAATGGAGTGGTGGGAATGCCAGGCTTTGCTAAGTGTTGGCTCTTCCCTGGGATGGGATATGGGGTTAACACAACCCTGAGCATCTCCACCCCTCAAAGCAGGTCCTCTGTGAAGGTGCATCAACCACCTCAAAGAGCTGCTTCTCTCTTGAATGTGGGAAAGTGACTTTTTATAGGGCAGATGGTGAATAGAACAAGGGAGAACAGTTTTAAATTAAAATTAAAAGAGAGATTTAGATGAGGAAGAAATTCTTCCCTGTGAGGGTGGTGAGTCCCTGGTACAGGTTGCCCAGAGAAGCTGTGGCTGCTCCTCTCCTGGAAGTGTTCAAAGCCAGTTTGGATGGGGTTTGGAGCAACCTGGGATAGTGGAAAGTGTCCCTGTCCATGGCAGGGTAGTTGGAATGAGATGATCTTTAAGGACTCTTCCAACCCAAACCATTCTGTGATTCTGTGTTTCTATGCTCGTCACTAAAAGTTCAGGAGAGGAAAATGTTTTGAGCTGATTTGTGCCAGATTGCAGGTGATTTGTGTTCTCTAATTACACCCCCCACCCATTAAGCTCCTGTGCATTAGAGCAAGCGACCACGAGAGCAGCAGCAAAGACACTCCCATGAAACATTGATGAGCTGGTTTTGTATCAGCCAGCCAGAGCTGGGTTGGAAATGTCTCACCCACAGCTGTTGCCTTGACTGCAGCTCACACAGGACCGGCTGGTGGCCACGTGTGCAAACACTTTCATTGGTGCTCACGGATTTCCTGGAAATTACTGGGTGTTTCTTGGTCTTCTGTGGGTAAAGAATGGGTTGCTGTGAGGGCTGGGTGGCTGCAGCACCTCATCACATGGCACAAGGCTTGTTTGCAGGAACTGAGCTCTCCTTCCATTTGGGGGGAGTCACATTGGGAGCCTTTGCAAAGGCTCACAGTGATTTAGGCACTTATTTTCCTTGGGATTTTAATTAAGCTTGGAAAATGATTCCTGGGAGCCTTCACTGGGAGTTTCTAGACCATTACAGTGTCATGGCTTCATTGTCACTCATCAGTGCTGGTTTCCCATGGCCAGCAAAGAGAGAGCTAAAGTACTTTGAAGTCTCAGAAGTGCAAACCATGGGGACAACTCACTGGCAAATCCCCCTGGGAATTCAGCCCAGGCTATTTATTTAAAATAATATAAATATTTTTATTTATATTATTACTGATCTGCATGTGGTTACATTGTATCTTTGCATGGCTGCATTTTTGCATACATTATTTTAGATTCTAGCCTGAAGTGATTGGTCCCTTTTGGATGCACCCCATGGAGAGGCTGGAGGGCTGAGCACTGTTGATTGTGGCAGGGCTCGGTGGGGACACTGTGTTGCTGTCACCTGAAAGCCTTCTCCTGCCTGGGGTCCCATGAAAACCCCTGTCCTGCCAGCAACAGGGTCACCCAAGACAGGTATGTTCCCATAACTGCTGTATTTCTTTAATAGAAGATTAAAAATATTACATGTCAACCATCAGTGGGAAACCCTGCAATGTTACTGGCCTCTAAACCTTCCTCTTTTTAGAGGAGCTGGGCTGTGTTTAGAGGTCCTATGAAACAGCAACCCCAGAAAACAACTTAAATTTTGAGCTCTTCTCTGTGGATTGGGCTGTGGGGCTGATTGTGGCTCTGTTTCTCCACTGTCTGTTTCTCTCCCTCAGGGTCCCTGCTAGTTATTCTGCTCGTAGGGCACGGCCAGCAGCACAACAGCATCTTCAGGTACATCCACGCTGTGGTGGGGACTGAGCAGAGCGGGTTTCACTCCATCTGGTCCTTCCTGCGCCCCCGGGGATGCAGAGAGCCCATCCCACCTGACCAAGGGATTTTTCACCCTGACACCAAAGTTTCATAATCGTACTTCTTGTGCCGTGCCACCATCTAGTGGTAACTCGACTCGCCACTCCACATCCCACGGCTCCTGCTGGGGCTGCACGGAGCCAAAGTGCAGATTTGGTGGCAGCACTGCTGATGGACCATCCACAGCAGCACATTCATTGGGATGAGGTTTCTGCCACGTGTGTCATCCTGCTTGGCTCCTTCCTGGCAGGAGTTTTTAGAAGTGCACTCATACCTAATGCTCTGTGGCTCCATCCCTTCGGTCCCTGCTCGACTTTGGGAAGCTGCTGCTGGAGGAAGGACTGTGGAAGGGTCATGGGGAGAGGGGCAGGGAGAGACCAGAGCCAAGGGATGCATCTGCACACATATCCACATATACACATGAACCTCTCATGGGGTTTCCAGGAATTCACCCCCCAGAAGGGCTCTGCAGCATTATTTGACCCCTGTATTGAACCAGAACCTCAAGTGGGAGCCTGGAAATCATTCTGTATCCCCCTCGCTGTGGGAAGGAGCACTTTGGAGGAGCTACCTTCTGCTTGGTGTAGGTGAGAATAACCTGAATAACTGCTCTTGAGCTGCTATTTTATTTTATTTTCCTCCTGACACAGGCCATGGGATTCCCCAAGTCGTTTGCTCATTTCTGCACCCCCAAGCTGTGAATCCTTCTCCCAGGACGTGAGTATTTGCTAAGGAAGGCTCTGGTTTACCATCACAAGCCCTTTGCTCTGCTCAAGCTGCCTCTTACTGGTGTTAGGGCTGCAAGCAGATATGTGGGAAGCCCCATCTGTAGCCCATTCCTTCATGTTGAACCAGGTAATCCTGCAGTGCCCTTGGACACAAGGAAGGGGAGCATATTCACATCCTGTTAATTCACTCATGGCGTGTATCAAAAGGCTGAGCCCCCAAAATCACCCAACCCCCTGGCACAGGCCAATTTTATTTCTTCCAAAGCCAGACAGTGATTCCCATGAAGGCAGTGGGGTCTCCCCTCAGCACCTCTCCAGGATGGGGGTCTTCAGGCACAAGAGCCTGAGGTTGCAGACGCTGAGACCCATTTTGCAGTGCAATGCACAGGTCTGGCATTGAGCTTATAGCTTGTGCCAAATCCCACCAGGGGGGTTTGCTCCTGTGGGGATGCACAGAGCCAGGCATGCCTTTGTGCACAGGAACAGGTGAAACACCAGTATTTGGTGTCTGTGGGTGCCACGGAGCAGCACAGACCTCATCCCTGGAAGTGAGACAGTGTTTTATCCCTTTTCTCTTTTAGGATAACATGTCCTTTTCTCCCCCTGCCAGAGAGCTTGTGCTTTAATGCACACACTGCACTGAGCTGAGAAAACATCAGACCCAGGGGGAAAAGGAGGAGTGTTGGACATGTCTGACCCCACTGTGGGTGTTTCTCGTGTCTGGAGTATGGATGTGAGACCCTTTCCCATGGCCACTCTAAAAACCTCAAAATCTTTGGGTTTTGGAATCAAAAGGCAATTAAATATGACCCTTGTCAATACTGTATGAATTGTCACAGTAAATGAACCCCAGGCTTGGGCTGATCCACCATTTTATCAGGACATTTAAGTAAGTAAATGACTTTTCCATATGGAGAATGTTGAGGTGGTTTGTTACCTGATTAAAGAACATGTTGGACATGAATGCACGGAATGGTGCTCACTGAATAATGGCAGTAAGCAGGGATCTTTGAAGTCCTGAAGCAAAAAACTTCAATTAGATGGGAGAGATTCAATTATGCTTTAAAGGGAACCTGGCTACCAGTGTGAAGGATATGGCAGGAAAATGCATGCAAAAGAATTTCATGGAAAAGATCAATTATTTTATCAATAGGACATGCAAAGTGGAATTTACTCATCAGTCCTGAACTGAGCCTTTTAAGGAGATGATACATGGGCCAGCATGGATTTCAGCCTCAAGCAACTTTGAGTGAGTTTGATTAATTTCTGTGCAGTTACTGATTAGGGTTTTGGTCCAGTGGCTTCATGATTGTCAGCCTTGGATAATGGATATTGTAACAAGGACGTAGGACTTTGGCAGCAAGTGTATCCCAATCCCACTTCATTACCATAAAGTTGTCGAAATTGAACTGGGTTTGAATCTGAAATGCTGGTTCCTCCTCCTCCAGCATCTCTGCATTATGTTAATTCAATGAAAAAAGCAGGGCAAAACCAAAACACTTTTTTTTTTTTTTTTTTTTTTTTGCATAAGAACACAGACATTTGAATTTAATAAATTATAAAATTAAAGATTCTAATTTGTATATACATTTTTAATATACAAGAAATGGCTATTTATTGCAATTTCTGTTAAGGCATATGTAAGTGAATGGAAGTTGCATATAGATATTCAGATGAACATAGCTAATACTGTGCACTGTAGGTGAGTAAATAAGACATTAAATGCATTACGTAATAAAATAAAACATAAAACCCTTTGAGTACTGGTAAAGCACCGTTTCTAGAATTCTCAAAATATCTGAAAGCATTCTATGGAGATGTTGTGAGACTAAATATTGAATGGATATATGAATATAAAAAGTGATGCATTTGTAATAGATTACAGGAATTTTTAAAGGAATGTTGGTGAAAAAAATGGCAGATGATTGGAGCCGAGGGAACCAGAATTTATTTGGTATTTTTCTTTATTTTTCATGAGAGGCTGTCACTTGGATTTTAAGTCTAGATCAGCAGAAAAATGACAATTTAGAAAGCTGTGTACTCGCATGGTTAGGTCGCAAATGCATTGTTTCATGGGAGCACAGTGCTTTAGCTCTCAGACCTCTGAGATGATCTCTGCAGGAATATATGTATATATAAGCCTACTTTAGTTTCTGGGGATGAGGTTACATTAAATTACCACTTTCTGCTCATTATGTCTCAAAATGCAGCACCTGGGCAACAGCAAACCGGTTACAGAAGGCACACTGTGATGATGCTCTTGCCCAGTTACAGCATTTTAGAGAAAATGAAACAGTTGTCAAAGTTCAATCAAGCAAAAAAAAAAGAAAAAAAGAAAAAGACCGAATTTTCCACTGCAAGACGTGGAACAAAAATCAGTTGAGAGGAAACCCCCACCTATTGCCTGGGGCTGCTTTTTCTTTATCAATAGAGCCCTGCCTTGTGTTTTCCAGTAGAAGATATGAAGATGTTCTTAGGAAACAACCATCGTGGGGAACTGCTGAAAAAAACACCTTCTGAAGAACTCAAGGCAGCTTGAAAAGAAGTCACCTTTCCTGGGCTGAAGAGACTTAACTTCCCCCTCTCTCCTACAGCAAGACTGTGGAAGAGAAACCCTCATCCTCCCACTGTCTTGATCAATCTAGACTGAAGCTGCTGCTTCAAATATTTCAGTATTCCCCAAGTAACAACTAGAGAAATATTCAGTTGAATTAAACCAGCAAGAAACAAATTGAATTAAATCTCCCCAAAAGTGAGACTGAGAAGGGAGCAAGCCCTTCCTCAGTACAGAGGCCACCAGGCATTGCATCAGGTTCCTCATGAACACTGGACCTAATGTAGCACCAGTCCAGCCTTCTGGGGGGCTGCTCCTGCTCCTTGGGGCAGCAGAAGTTTCCACCCTCTCTGGAAAAATGCTTTTTGAGCTGTGGGCATTGCCTGCTGTGGTATTTCTTCAGCTTGCCTGGTTGACTAAGCCTACTCCAAAGGCTAAGGCAGAGCAGACTCTGTGAGATGAGTTATCTCAGGCTTTTGGAGGTCAGAGCAATGGGTCTCCACAAAGTCCCAGTGAGTGAGACTGGTACCATCCAGGCAGCAAAATTCCACCTCCCCATCTGTGTAAATCCAGCCCAAACCCCTTTCTATCCTTGGGTTTGTAAGGGTTTTTCCTAAGTTTCATATGCTTGGATGTACTTCTAGGCTATGAAAAAGCTGGGGGTTGTGGCTTATTTTTATTGTCCACAGAGCTAAAAGAATATTAACTTGAAGGGGAAAAGATGAGTTTTATACTAACCACATCTGTGTAAAGGAAATGTGGAAGGCAAGAAATACTATGAGTGCAGGCTGGGAGCCCAGCTACAGCTTGTGTCTCCCATGGCACAGCAGCTGGAATGCTGTTCATTTAGACACATCTTCCTTGCTCATAAATAGCACAGTGGGGTTTTTTCCCTTCAGTGCTCATTTCTGCATGTCTCTGTTTTGCACAGATGTGACCTGACCCTACGCTCTTACCAAAACTTGTCCTATCCGAAGACAACCACAAATCCCTTGGCGCAACCACAAATCCCATGGCAGACAGGCCATGGAGCACGACTGGGATGGGACAGTAAAGATAAGCACCCTTTGCCTGCAGGAAAACACTCAGTGTGCCAGGAGTTCAAGCCTGTGGTGGGACTCCTGCTGCTGTGCTGCCAAACTGCAGCGCCTCGGTTTTACTTCTCCAAACCAGAGCAGAGTGTTGCTCGCACTGCCTGCTGCTTCCACAGCTGCTGCCACGTCTGCTTGGCCCAGGAGGTGTTTCCCAGAGCTCTGGACTTTTACCAGGCCTGTTGTGCTTCCCAGCCTTCATGGTCTTCAGTATAAGTCCCATCCCGGCACTATCTGAGCTGCTCCAAGTGTATGACCTCGGGTCTCTGTAAGAAGGGGTGCTTGATGCCACCACCCCAGCTGAAAACATTCCTTCTCTGCTTTGGCCACTGTCTCCATAAAATATTCTTCTTAGACCAGGTGTTGTGCTTCAAAGAATTCAGGCCAGCACGGTTCCACATCCAGTTTCTGCAGCCTTTCTCCTCCTTTCCAGCAGGAATGGCTTGTTTGGAAGAGGAGACTGGGCATCTCATTCAGATCATTGTGGCTGAGGACAGAAGGCAGAGTCGCAGGGAGACACATTTCGTTCATCTTGAAAGACCTGGGAAGCTCCTTGCCAGCAGCCAGGCCAGAGAAGAACTCACATATTGCTGGAAATTCCCAATATTTGTACATATGGGTTTATTGCTGGCACTGCTTCAAACCAAGACCAGCTCAGGCTGCAGGATTAGATCTTAGTCTCAGACTGGAAAATGTGAACTAGGAGTCATCAGACATACCTAGTGGTAAAAGGAGGATTTCAGGGAAGCCCTGGGCTCTGCAGGAGGTTTACCAGCAAAGAGGAAACAAATGGAAGAGTCCCAGCCAGGAAAAAAACTGCTCAGATGCCACCCACAGCAGGAACCAGTCCATGCTCCCTGTCTCGGAGGGGTTAGAGCCAAGCTGAATTCATTTTCTGTTCTCCAGCCAGGAATTCAAAATGACCTATGAAAACCATGATGACCCTGAGGGGAAAGGAAGTACTCAAAGGGTTGTCAGGTTACACATCTTAAAGTTTCTAGCAGACCTGGTGCTGCGAATACATGTGTGTGTGTGTGTGTGTGTGTGTGTGTGTAAGGGCACAGCAAACAGTTGTTCACTTCTGCACCAATAAACCTCCCCTAAGGAAAGGAAGGCAATACAAAATTATTTCCTCAAAAATAACTGCATCCTATGGGGGAGGAAAATGTCTTTCTTAAAAAAGCACCAAAGAAAAGACAACAAGGATCCAGTCATCTTTAAGTTAAACAGAATGTGGGTAGAAAAAAAATCAGACTGATAAGAAAAGCACCAACCAACAACGATCACTGAAGCTGTTGCATTACAGGAACTTAAAGACTACCAAACATATGGATAATTGTAAACAAAAAGACTAAGATGTTGTCAGTCCAAGTTGGCCCGATCTACCCTAATAAATGTCTTGCCTGTATCCAAAAGTTCAGGAGAATCCATTGAGATTGTTTATGGAAGTACATAAACCACTGTTTGCCAGTTTTTAATTTACACATAAATATATGGCTACAGAATTTTCTATATACTTTTCTAACAGAGTCCTGGTTCAGAAAGTTATGGAAGCACATGCTGAGCTGTGCCCAAAGTCAGCCAAACTGAGTCTGGCGTGTCCTCAGGTACCTTCCTGAACCAGGCTGTGTTAGTGCTGGGTTTATGCAATGCACAGAAGCATCACAGGATTGCTGACCACCTGCTTGTCAGTGTTAAAGGGATTGCTTTGCTCCACTCTAAGTGTAATTCCCATTGCTATTCCCAAGCAGTTTTGCACAGGCATAGAAGACTTACAAGAGCCCATGACCAAGAAACCTTCTAACCTGGCCTAAGTATTATGGCTTGTTTGGATTCAGTGGAACACTGGAGGGATATTGCACTAATACTCTGCCGTACCCTGTACACCTAACCCAGCCATCAAAGTGTTCAGATTAGCATTTATCAAACAACCTGCCATTTCCATTTATAGGAGGCTTGAGGATTTGGCATCTCTGCCATAGCACCACTTTGATTTTTCCCCTTTTTTTGTCCCTACGACATGGGCAATACTATGATGTTTCTAACATCTCTATAAGAGAAAAATGTTGTTTGTGCCATGTTTCCATTTTAGTTTATTTTCCTAAGAGTCTCTCTTTTCATTTTCTCAGCAATCAGCTCCTGAATTCTTTGATTCCTTGTCCTTTCATAAGGCATCCTCCTCCGTGTAATGATGTTGTGCTGTGGGACTTCGTTATCCAACCCATCAACTCTATAGGGAACATCCACTGCATTGATTTCTGGGTGCTCCTCAGTTGCATTGGAAGGGGGTGCTTTGGAAACCAGAGGAGGGCTGGTGGCAGGCTGTGTGGTGGACACTCCCGTGGGAGGGCTGAGGGTTGTCAGGAGCTCCTCCTCAATGACATTATTCTTATTTACATTAGCATCAGTTGCATTGCCGTCCTCTGTTATGTTGCTGTACATGTTACAGGACTTGCAACACAGCTTATTGTAACCAGGAATGGAGCAGTAACGAGAGAGAACTTCCATGCGACAAAACATTGACTTGTCTCCTTGACAATGATCTTCTGAAAGAGAAAAAGGGAACAGATAAATAAAGAGCATCTTCACATTAATCAGAAAAAGAAACACAGCTGAAGCTTTGGCAGTGGGCAGAGGGTTTGACATTTAAAGTGGGATGTGAAACTAGCAAATGAGCCTTCTATAAGCAGAAGCAGGATTAATATCAAACCTAAAACTCAGCTCACTTCAAGGGCTGCAAAAGCTGATCTGAACTGTTTGTACCAGCCCCAGCCAAGCTCTAGAACACAACACTTGAATTTCTGGCCTTGCATTCTGGAAGTGCTGCCCTGAACACCGTGCTGAATGACACCACAATGAATTGCATTCCTCTCTTGGTTTAAACTTCAAGACACGCTGATAGCGCTGCATTGTTGCTAAACCCCAGAGAGTCACCAGGGTTTATATTAAGGAACCTATTCCCACCCCCCCACCACCTTCACTCCTTTTAATGTTTTTCTACAACCTAACCACAGTCAGGGGTAACTTAATTTATCTGGAACATCTTGGGAAAATCTCACTTTGATGTGTATATGTAACTCTCAGAATTAATCCGTCTCCCATTGGAGTGATGTTTTTGCCAGGTACTTCTACTCTGAAAACAACAACCTTGCCTCAGCATGTCCCTTGCTCGAGAGAAAAGCAGGGCATTTAACACTTAGCATTTCTCCTCCTCCTAGAGAGGAGCTGGTATTTTAAGAACAACAAACTCCAGTGTGATGGAGTTAAGCCAGTCCATTAATGATTGGGAGACTCAGTAACAAGTCCTGATTTTTGTGTCACTGACTGAAAAGCTGTCATAAAAGAGAAATAACGGTAATAAACAAGCTTTAAGCTGCCAGTAGCTCTTATGACAATTTGCACTATAATAGAAGTGTTACAGCAGATCCTGATCTTGCTGAAATACAAGTGGCAAACTGTAGGCTGAGGCATTAAAGTTGACCTGGTCAAACAGTGTTACTGCCTGAGAAACACAAAGAGAAGCCTACTCAGAGGTTACTCAAACCCTTGTGATTTCTGCTCAGAGGAGGGAGAGGACCATATGAATGGGTGGCAGATGGATGGTGAGGTGTTAGCAGGCTCCTTGGAGAGAAAGCTACCTGTCCTCTGTCCTACACACACACTCCTCAGCTCCTGTGCCTGCAGGATGAAGTAATGGAGCCAGACACCACAGTGAAGGAAAAATCCCAACACGCAGCCCACGATGAGAGCGGCGTCAGAGGGCTTGTAGGAAGGAGAAAGGCAGCCTGACCAACACTTGGCATCATCGATAACAAAACATTTTCTCTGTGACCAGAGTGCTGAGACAGATGAAATCACTGCTGTCTCTCTCCCTGCTCTTACTCCATTTCCAGCTACTCTTACAGTAAAGGATGAGTAACTCCAATTACTCCTCTTTATTTAGAGTGCACCCGTGGCAGACAGCTCGAGTCAGCCTCTTACTGGAGCTCATATTTCACCCTCCTGCTACGAGCACTGACTTGTGCCAGCACCCTCACAGCAAAGGAGAGAAGCAGAGCAGATTCAGAGATATCGAGGGAACTCAGAAAGCGTAGGTGCCACCTCTTCACTCATCCTCAGTTAACAAAACAGGGCACTGTAGGTGTTTAATTGGCAAACATAGCAGTCTAAAATAAACTAATAACTGCTGCTGCTGCTTCGAAAGGCTGGTGCTGGCTGAGGAAAGAGAAAACACCTCCCTTACTCTGTATCTGTGCCCCAATTCTTGCATTTGGTGCAGAAAAGCAAAATTCTGGTTCCCACTTTCAAACACATCAGTTAGCTTTCATATTTTTCAAATGCTAAACAGAAATGCTGCAGGAAATTAGGAACAACTCCTTCCTTAGGAACCTAAGAATAGCACCTTGGTTTTGGAGACCTCTCCAAACCAGTCTGTAAGAGCTGGAACCGTTCATACCTGCAGGCACAGCTCCATACAAAGGCCTGCATGTGCCTACACAGCTGTATATGTATTTTTACATACCACACAAGAGCTCCCTTTGAACATTTTGCCTTGTGTTGCATGACCCTTATGCACGTTCCTCCAAATGGCTTGCAAAACAAAAGCCAACAGATACAACATTTAAATGTGGTTTCAACAAGGCAGGGCTGTTCTTGGCTTTGTAAGAATCACTAAAAGCACCTTTAAAAAAATGCCTTTTTTCCTATCAAAAATATGCAATGTCAAGCTTAAAAATACACAGAAATAAACCTGCTTTATGTAATAAGATTAGGGATACCTGATAAGTTATATAAATAAACTCTGGAACTTCTGAATGTCAGAATGAAATTTTGATCCTCTACCCAAAGCAAAATGTCCAGATTTGCTGAACTTTTATTTATTTTTACTTGCAGTATGCATGACAGACTGGAAGTATATATTCAAAACATCAGTAAGAAAAAAATAAATCAGTTTCACAGTCACTTTGGTACACATTAGTCTCATAAAAAAATATTGAAAAGCAAACTGAATTGGCACATCTTTAATATTATGTTAAATACATACAAAACACTAATAAAATATCCCTGATAAACCAAAGTGCATATAGACATAGTGCACAATGCCCAGATACCTTATTGCACCATTCTCTATAGCCACCCATCTCTTGAAACATCACTAAACATTGTCTATTTAAAGGTAACAGTCATGAATATATTTATACAGTTAAACACCAATTATTTTACATAACAGTATTCAGTGCCAGATACGTGTCTTTGCTTTTTCACCTTGTCATGTAAATTGTTAACATGTTTCAGGAAATTATCATATTAACAGCAAAATTTCATTATGTGATCACATGATAATGACAAGTTTGAAGTGCTACACTGTTGACGACCCAAAGATTCAAAAATGCCACTTTTCCAAAAAATATGGTCAAAGCAATAAGGTAGTAATTTGCTCCAAGACTGCAGATTTACAGTTGATACATTACTATTGGTACTGACTGTCACAAACAAGTTTATGACTTGTGAATTCCAATTCTTCAACACAAACACGGAAGGTGAAGCACAAATGCCAGTTAAATCTCAGTAAGTCAGGCCACAATCCTGTCTCAATGAAGATATGGATATGCACTGTGCAAATTAACCTCCAATTAAATTTACTGCCTTCCAATAGTTATCATTCAAGTAAAAACACTCCATATGAAGATTAACTCAAGGTACCAGTGTACTGTTCATATTTAAAGCTGGATCTGGTAAATTAATGCCATTTACATTTCAACATTAAGGCATTTTTCTAAAATTCTTCTTCTAAGCAAAAAAAAAGCAATAAAAATTGAGGTAATTCTGTAGTAGTTCACACTGTTATGTTTGCCAGTTGACACATCTAAGAGCACACACACACACAGCACACACACACACACAACCATACCAGTCAAGTCAGACATGCACATGGTGAAAAAAGACCAAAGATGTAATGAGTATAAACAGCTCCGTGCTGAGCAGCTGGAGACATCGTAGTCAAGGAAAACATCATATTGCCTCTGCCACGGGAAGGAAAACACCACCACGCAACCTTCAACGTGGACCGCGCCTGTTCTGCTAAGGGTTTGTTTCAGAAGTGAAAAGGACGCAAAACTGGCAAAAAATTGTGCAATGGGGGGAAAAAAAATAAATGAATGCAGCTTTTGTCCAGGAAAAAACCACACCAAACCACCACCAGGAGTTTGGCAAGAGCCGACGGCATCGTAGCAGCACGGGAAGTACCGACAGAAAGAGCTTCTGCTTCCCGGTGAGCCCTCCAGGGGTCACAAACGTAAATGGGAGGGTCAGGGAAAAAAAATGAGCAGCAAGGGTGAGGAAAGCAAGAGCCCCGCAAAGGAAAATGGAATGGAAAAAACTCTTCCACTCATCAGACTACCCTGTCAGTGAACTGAAACCAGAGAGTTACGAGATTTCGAGTTTTTAGATAAAGGAGAACTTTAGCACTACAAGGTGTCATTATTGTGATGTGATCACATTCACAATAAGTTCTCAGTTTTGCTATCAAACTGAACATCAGGAACCAGTAAGAGCCTTTTTTCACCATCACCAAGCAACAAGCAAACCGATCCCAGCTCCCTTTCAGAGGACTGCAACATACTGTGGAGATCCAACTTCACACATCCAACACTTCAAGACCTCCACCATCAGTGCTACGCAAGCTCCAGAGAAGAAAGACACCGAGCACCAAGTGCCTGGTGTGAAAAAACAGATTCAGCCCAAGATTTAAACTTGGCAAAGTCAAGGGAACTTTCCGCATAGAGAGAAGAAGAGAGCAAAAGGCAAAGTCCACACTCGATGTGGCATGCATTTAAGGGCAAAGGCAGAGTTATAAATGGGTCTTTTACTTGAAGATATTTTCTGGATGGGGTAGTCTGGATCAGGTCTTGACAGCCATTGTATCATGTAGGTTTTCTTTGAAGGATCAGAAACATTTCCTTGAATAGAGGGGAAAAAAGAGACGTAACACAACATATGTTAGACAGCATTAAGCACTTGCCCTGTCAGAAGGGGATAAGCTAAGAGAGTGAGGGGGCTCCAGTGGTGAAGGAGCCCAGGGAAGGATTAGGACCTGGCTGTGCAGTTTTGGGGAGTTTGCTACAACTCACACTCAGCACTTGGCAGCCAACACCAAAGACAGCCCAAAGGCCAGTTCTCCAGCAGGGCAGTGTTACTGATGTCCTCAGAGACATGCAGTCTGATTTAGTTATACTGCCTTGTTAAAATCTTTGTATCTGAGACCATAATTGACAGCTTGCTTCTAATTAATTAGGAATCAAAAGCTACCCTGAGCAATACATCAGGAATAAAAGAAAAATATGCATTACTTAATAATAGGAATACATAAAATGATCTCACAGGCATAATTTGCTAACAGCTGAAAAGCTAACAAGGATAAAGGCCTTATTGTCCTGGATTAAGAAGGAAAAAATTAATTATAGCTATAAAAAACTAGAGTTAGATAACCCTTGCAGATAATTTATGTTTGACAGAATGGAAAAGAAGCCTGGAACTGTCAGTGGAGATGGGGAAAGCAAAGAGGCATCTTTGTACAGGATGCCCTTGGTTAGCCACAAGCCAGCAGGCTCCTGCCAAGCCCTGCAGGTCTCAGGGGTGCAGGGCTGGACTCGGGCAGTGCTCCTCACCCAGGGCAGCTGTCGCCTGCTGGCAGATCCAGCCATCCCCACTGCACTGAGGTCTGCCCCAGACTCTCATGTTGCTCTGGAGAAAGTGGTGCTTCCCAAGAAGCCCATCAGCCAAACAACAGCTCCACGTTTGGAAAATCCTCTCAAAACAGGGACTATGGAGAACTGCCACCATGGGCTGGTGTAGCACCCCAGCATAAATTCGATGAAGGCAAATAAATAAATTAATACTTTTTCAACAAGGACTGTATGTATGGAAGACAAGCACTCACTTGGACACGGAGGTAGTCTGCAAATCCTTACGTTCTCTGGTTTATTGTCCTTGCACAGGCCGATGGCGTTGTCCCTGGTGCGGCACAGCACGGGGCGATCCTGTGTGCCATTGCCACAGGTGACAGAGCACTGGAAGGACATGCAGCAGTTACACCCCAGCCACCCCCTGGAAACAATGCACGAGAAAGCAGCTTCTGCATTTCAAACCACTGCCCTTGATCTGAGCCAACAGGGTGCATTATTTGAAGACCACAGTGCCTGCGGTAACTAAGCAAGAGGGAGAACCACTTGCTGCTTTTTGTGGTACACCAGGAATTGTGAAACATTGCAAGAAAGAGCTCCTGGTCTGAGCAATGAACAACTGCAAATGTGAGGCATTTACTCACAATGCAAGGGATGGCATTGCTTGTGATACCCATCCCATCCGTTCAGGAATTAGTGGTTTGAGACCTCCAGAAAGGGACTGACCTGTGACCAGGGTCCTATTCTCCACTGTGCCGGGCACAGCTCCCGGTTGCAGGGCCTCCTGCCCTCGGGGCGGTCGTTGTTGCAGTACTTGGTGTGCACAGAGCGGTTTGTGTTGTCGTGGAGGGGCTGGATACAGCGCACAGACCGCACTTGATACCCCGTTTTCCCACACGTTTTGCTGCAAGGCTCCCATTCTCCTGTAACCCAGCTGGGTTGGGGAAAAGAGAGCAAGATGAGGAAAATTGTCTCCCCTAAGCTGGGCAAGTTCAAACTGTTGGTCTGTAACTCTCTAACACAGGTTCAACAGGATGTTAACACTAGTTCTGACACAGAAAAAGAAGATATGAAAACCCACAGAAGTTATGGTGAGAGTTATTTAACCATGCCCCTGAAACACCACTAATAAGACCCAGATCTTTAACACTAATCTTTCTCATTATTTCTGAGATAAGCATTATTCTTACTTTGCTCATTTCCTTTGATTTTAAGCTGGCCTTTCCCAGAGTGCATATAAAGTTATGGTAACTTTTAAGACAAAAGCAGCCACCCCAGGGTACTGCTGAGCTTCCCAGGTCTTGGTGCATGTGATGGCCTTGTCTCACAATGTAGCATTCACCAGCCACCATCCCCACAGCTGGTTTCCACAGGAGGGAAGCAGAACATCTGGGCTAGAAATGCAGCTCCAGCCTGGCCCACATCTGGGCACTCCATGGATCACGTTCCTGGTCATGGCAGACACTGTGAGCTGAAGGACTGACAAACCCAGCTACTACCCAATGCTGTGTGTGCTGAGCTTGGGCAAATTGGGGTCCTCAGCACCATAAACAGGGAAGGCAACACTCCTCTGAAAACCAGAAGGTCTGAATTCATAATGTGCAAATCAATTTGGCCACTGAAAAACTAAACCTGTGGTTTGCAATGTGTTGAAAACCTCACTGATCACCCAAACCAGCTCATGAAATTACAGCTACAAATCGTAAGGAACTTAAAGAACAACAGGGACAGAGAGGATCAGAGGAAATTTGTGTAGACTGCTGAAAGCTTGGTTATAATTAAGTGAAGATATACAGCAGTTTATAAATATTTACAGAGTGCAGAGATCTGCACGACGGAAACATTGTCCCATGTAAACAGTATTCATGGGATAAACTTAACCAAAAGATGTATGTAGTCTGAAGAAATATTCTGAGTTTAAAGTACTCACAAAATCCTGGGTTTAGAAATAGCCAAGAAATAGCATGGGCACATGGCACTGCAGTTAAACAAAAAAGGGACAATTTCACCCAACTTTCTTTTGTAACCTACTGAAATGACCCAGCTGTGGAGAAAAGTGAGTGGTGTGGAGCACAAAGCCATGGATCCTGAGGTGACTTCTGAGACAAAGATGAGTTTTTCCCAGCAGTGAGGAAGCAGCATATTAGTGTAGTGGGTGTCACAGAGCCTCATAAAACCCCTTAAATAATTGCCTCTCCTATGTACAAGAGCAAAATGCTCCGATGACATTCTATGGAAACAGAGGTGACTGAAACTTCAGGGTTCCAAGTACAATTTAGGATCCTATTGAGTCTTTGTGGTACCCAGGTCCAATTATATTTGCAGCTGAAAGGAGAATACAGTCCTTTCCAGAGAGCCTGAGACAGAGTTAGGTCGTTACTTCAGTTTTCCAATAAATAAACGTTAAACCCTGACCCATGCTGAGTTTATGGGGCACAGTTTCTTGCCTTTTCTCTTTCAAATATTTTCTTTTTGAAAGGAAGTTAGGAAATATTGTGTGGTATGTTCTATTTATTTGCTGTGATTCCTGGAATCTATACTTGGTCCCTAGAGATAAAAGCTGGGATCAACATAGTCCTTTCTTGTTGCAGTGGCAGAACAAGGAATACATAAGTGTGGCAGGAATAATCTGCTTCCAGTCAAAAAAAAAAAACAAAAACAAAAAAAAACCAAAAACACCTGTAAAATATAAATTAAAGTATTTATAACACTTGACTGTGTAGAGAAAAAAGAAGGTACAACAGGCATAACATTCTACATGAGGAGAGCCAGAGAAACTTAACTGGTCAGACATTTTCCCTGTGTTTAAATGCCCCAAACCATGAACTTTAGGAAGATTTGGATTGAAGACAGGGTGGGGTTGCTTACATGGGCTGGGAGCACTCCTGGAGGTTGCACACCCTGCGAATGGGCTTGGGCTTTTGGATCAGCTCGCAGTAACTCCGGTGAACCATCTTGTGGTCCGTCTTCCTCCGGCAGCCGTACTTGGTGAACTGGTAGCCTGGAGAAAGACACTCCTCTTATTCTCAGTGCTGGAAGGTCTCACAGAGGACTCACATCTCAAACAAACTGCACACACGCTGTCAAAGGTTGCAGTGGTAACTCCACGCTAAAAGGAAATGTAAACTGCGCCAAATAAACACTTATTCATGCAAATCTAACACCCAGAATTGCTCATCCCCTTTGTTTTTTACTGCAGGCTTTAATGAGAACAACAACAACATTTAACATTTCAAAAACCATCTGCAAACCTGCCCAGCCACAGTCCAGTGCTGCAAGCTGACCATCAGCCTGGGGAACAGCCACTCACATCTGGCCCCAAAAGCAGGAGTCTGACACTGCAAGGTCCACATCGCAGGATGTGGATTTACAAAGGGCTGCCCCATGGCACTCTGAGGTTTGTCACCTTCAAAGCTTGGAGATCCTCATCCAATCCTTGCACATTTGTCCAATTTTTCAGTTTCAAAAGCATCAATCAGAAATGAGCCAGCCAAGAACTGCTCCCAAACCATATAACTCCATTTGCTATTTATCTATTACTTCAATAAAATCCCTTCTATACTACTGGTCTCTCCAGTGTCTCATGGCAATGAATCAATTTTGAATGATCTGGGGTTTTGTTTTTACCTCCTCCACAAGGTTTTGAACACTGGGACCATTTCTTCAAAGCCCATTCATATGACACTGAGTCCTCTTCCAAAACATTATTGTTATCTACATTCAAGGAATCTTCGTGGATCATGTACTTGTAAGTCAAAGATATTTTGGCACCACCATGAGGAATCACCTAGTAAGCAAACCAGATGTAAGGATAAAAGATATGGAAGACTGATACCAGAAACTATGATGTGAGATGACATGAAATAGGGACCATCATGGCTCAGATATAAAAACATCCCCAGAGGGATTTAAACCTTTTAGCTGCACTCAACACATTTTTCTTTCCTTGATGAAAAAGTATCTCTATCCTTATGACACAGAGTTTCTAAACTGCACATTAAGAAAGACTGTTGTTGATTTAGACTTACTTTTCTTGCCAGCATTGGACTGACTTCACAATACTAAATTTTTTCCATATCCCATCATAGAGGAAGGAAATTTTGTACTAAAATGATAATAAATAGTTCCACTAAAAGACAAAGCAAATTCAACTGCAGAGATAACTGAAAGTAGCAAAGAAAACTGCTTATATTTCTGATAAAACACAAATATTCTTAGGGCAATCCTGGGAATTCTGCAAAGCTTGTGACTTACTCTTGACAGAAATATAAACTATTTAGAAAGAGTTTTTGTTATCACACTGCACTAAGACAAATGCAAGAAAATGGAACTCAGTGAGAATAAAGTGCAAAATATTGGTCCTTTGGAAACATAATATTTATTCCTCCTTTGAAGTTCAGCTGGTGTAGATCAACACATTACAGCTGTTTTCAGAGGGATTCTAAATCAGTTTATCCCTGCTCCTTGAAGTCTATCGTTTGCTGGTTTGCAATGAGAAAAGAATATAGTTGGGTGGTTTTGGGAACTGTGGAACTGCCTGTGCCCCGACAAAGGGAGCCTGGAACCACGAGACTCCTGCATCTGCCTCTGCAGGATACATTTCCAAGGCATGGATGGGAGAAAGAGCTATTAGATCAAGCTGATATGAACCACTTTGACCTTTTTTTAACTCATGTTCTCCTGTCAGATGTGATAAGCAATCTGGAGAGTCTTTCCACAGTGACCAATTGCTAGGCCATGCAGAGGAAAGAATCAGGAGAGCTGGTTGCTCAACACATAATCCTGAGTTAAAACAACTCTTGTACAGAACAACGATTTAGGAGAAAGGAATTAAAACACATCTTCTATTGTCTGATAATTGAAGCAGATGTCTTCTGGTAACTCACAAGAGGAATCCAGATGATGTGATAGCCCATTACAGCTCTGATACTGCGTTCTGTGGGAGATGGTTTCCATTTGACTTACCAGAATAACAATGCCATGGCGCAGCGGTCCCATGGTCTGCACCGTTTCTCTGTCATCGTCATTCCGATATTCCCACTCCACACCCATGTCAATAAACACTTTGGAGTCTGGCACATAGTTGTCTTCACTTAGAATGAATTTCCCTGTCTCACGATTTTTAATAGCTAGGAACAACATAAGAAAAGTCAATACAAGAGGTTTGCTTCTCATCTCCAGTTTTGTTCTGCTCCTGTCCCAGCAGAAGCAGCAGAAAAGTCCAATGTGAATTTTCCTCTGTTCCCTCACAGG
>JAWWEE010000025.1:10776948-10829393 GCA_035221455.1 Xenops minutus
GAATCCACTGGCCAGATCCGAGCCAATTTGAGAGCTCGTGGGGGTCCCAGGGCTATTCAGCTCTTTCATTCCTTGTAAGGCAGCTCAGGGGGCTGTTACTGCTCCATCAGAGAAAGGCTACTGGGCTAACCCCCAGCGGGTTGCCACAGCAAGAGAGAGACTCTAGAAACTGTGTTAATTCTCCTGCTCAGATCTAGTCCTGCCACAGGCAGGGCCCTGTTAAGCTCCTGCTGCTTTGCCACTGCTCACAGCCCTGGTTCCTCTGCTCCAGCTCCCACCAGTGCTCTGCCCTTCACCTGCAGACACTTCAGCCACCTTTGTGTTAGGACAGGTTTTCAACCGGGATGGAAAATTTGCCCTCCTCGTTAGAAGAAGGAGGGAATTTTTGTTACATAACACCGGATTTTAACTCCATTATCTCTCTAGCAGCTTCCTGAGCATCCTGCTCCCTCAGCCATGGTCTCCACAGCGATGGAGGTGTTCCTGTCCCCTGCACAGCTCTCACCCCACACCGACAGAACTTGGAACTTGCAGCAAGGGAAGCGTCCACTGGTGAGAAGTTGGGATGACTCAATACAATTAGCAGACCATTCGCTGTGAATCCACTCCCAATTAGTAGCAGCCCACACGACATTGCTGCCCATCAATTACAGGGCACAAGGAGGAGCAGATTTCAATTACCTCCTAAACTGCTGGATTGATTTGGCAGCCTCATGTCAATACTGTCAGCAACGGGGCAGAAGCTGAAATGGATTTGGACACAGCTGGGAAAGACTGAAGGTGGAAAGCAACTTAGGAAAGATGCACACAAAGAAGACAGAATCATGAATGGTTTGGTTTGAAAGGGACCTTAAAGATCATCTAGTTCTAACTCCCCTAAGACAATGCATTGCACCCCATAAAGTAATTTAGTGCCTCTTCCAGCAGCTTTCACACATGCACATACCAAGACAGAGATCTGGGACACCAGGGAATACAGCACATGGAAATCGGATTGCCAAACGAGTTTCCTAATTTAGCATACTTAAAGAAGGTACGTGGTGTGGGAGGATAATGGGTAAACAAATGCATACACACATTGTCAGGCTCCAGAGACAAAAATATAAACAGTAGAAAAAATTATTCTGACTGAAAATTTTCCTACTTGTTACTTACCAAGATTATGAGCGGTGGCATCTGTTTCCTGTATAAGTAAATGTCTCGCACCAGCAGGAATTTCAAACATCTTAATGTGTCCTACATTGTAGTATTGGAAAATAGAGAAGTGGGTTAGTATGCAACAAACAGGAAGGGTCTGTCTTAGGTTTTTTAAATAAATATTATTTTCTGAAAGCAGGGTGTATTAGAACAAGCTAATCCAGCATCATTCCGAACCCTATTTCTGTGCCATGTAATGGAACATACCAGGGACAGAAGAAAGATGCCTTAAGCATCACCCACAGACTTTGCTTCAGATTAAAATGTGCTCTGAGTGCCATGTGCCCTTGGACAGAGCAGCTGGCTGACATCAGCAGCATGAATAAGTCCACAGCTCCCCAACAAGGAGCAGGGAAACCCTCGTCTGTGCACACACAGGCTCTGGTATCAGCAGCTTTCACTGATCCCTGGCCAGAAGCCTTACTTTCAAATTCTAGGCACATCTGGAAGTAAGTCCATATTGTTTATTGGAATTAATGACGCTGCAAACAATTTGTGATTTCCCTGGTACTTTCCATGAAACAGAAGAGATCAAGCAAAAATACCCTGAATTCCCCAGGACAAACCACACTGAATGCACTGACCTTGTTTCTTTGGTATTCTTGAAAATGTTCTTTTCACCACTTTGCAGTGGGAATTATCTCCTCCACAAACACCACACTTATCTTCCTGCTTCGTGGAACCTATGACCCTGTCACACCCAACTTTCTGTGCACAAAAGGGAAAAACAGTCATTCTTTTTTATCCACCCTTCAATTCAAATGAGCCTTCACTTCATATACCAAACCCCAGACTTCTGCATCAGCATCAGCAAAGCAGTATATCCTGTAGAATTTTCCTGGAAGATCAACATCTAAAGAGATTTTAATACTTCCAATTCCTATAATAGCTGTCAATTGGGTGATTATATTTTTATGTTATACCTCACAGTGGTTCTCTTACTGAAGGAAAGCAACACTGTTGAGGAAAAGCTCTTAAGCCTCAGCTTATCTTAAGGCAGATGCTTAAATTCCAAGAGAATCAAGGCATCTATACAAGGATAAGAACCTCCCCCATTGTTTTGCTAGTCAGAGACTAATTCTGTTGAAGGATGACCTGCAGCACATCCTGACTTAGAGGAACTGTCATTGATTTTTTAAAAATAGCATGATCAAATACAGAGAGAATGCACATCAGCCATGTCCTAGCACCACTTTCCTTGAAAGCTGCTGCATGTTCCTCTTCCTTTGTGTATTCCACCCCCACTAAACCTCAGCAGGAAAAGCTTTCCTTGAAAGCTAATTGTAATAGTTCATCTTAAAATACTGCATGAAATACTACTTGTGTAGGTAGGTGCTTTTGGAATTGAGTCACAGGCATGGCAACTGTGAATGTCACACATAATATTGTGACAATAATCCTAATGAAATCTCCTTATTGCCCAAAGCGTTATTATACTTAGTCATTCTCAGAGAGAATCACTCAGGGTACAATTTTGATTGTTTTCACAATGCAAAGCTCTGGAAGAATCCATCAAACACTCACCAAGCAGTCTCCCCTGACGCAGATGCTGTAAGCATCCTTGTAGGAGCAGCGCGTCCCGTCGTGTACCATCCTTTTCATATACACCACATCCCCTGTCTCCTTTGATTCACAGTACAGGTGGCACCTCTCCTTAGCTGAAAAATAAAATGACCCAAATTGTGTGTGTTCAGCTCCCCTAGTTGAATTGCTGATGATGTGAACAGCCCTTTCAGCAGTGTTGGCTCTCCCTTCCTCCTTGGGTGCATCACACAATGCAATGTGGTACCCCCTAAATCAGGGATGTTTCGTCCTCTCCAAAAGCTCTGTGATCGTTTGGAAACTGCTGAGTCACAAAGCCCCTGTGTGTCATCATTAGGAGACAGGCTTAAAAGTAACAGATCATTGACTTTGATGGGGGGATCTATTTAATCCTTGGCAGGTGATGCAATCCGGCAGAGGTTTCCTCACTCTGCTGCACTGCTACCTGTGAGACATGCAAGTTTCTCCTGCACTGCACTTAAATGTGAAAAAAAGCCAAAGTAATTTTGCCATCAGAAGCAGCTGTTTGACACTGAGTGAAGCTGGCATCCAAAATTTCTTCAGAGACAGCTGGGCCATAGCATTTCCTCCTAACCATGAAGTTAATTTTCCCTCATGGTTGTACTTGCATTTATGATAATTTAAACCATTAAACAAGACAAGATGTCAAAAAGATTAAGAAAAAAACCCCAATTTTTTACTGCTTACACATGCACAAACAGCCAGACAAGTGGTATTTTTTCTAATCTGTTCCAAAGAGCTAAGAACAAAAAACAAAGCCGAAAATGGCTAGTGAGTGGCTGAATAAAGTCGTGTTCCACTAGTGTCTTTCATTTTATCCATTTCTCTTGCTGTCCCCAGCCCAATAATCAGATTCACTGTGCTTTCTTTGGCACTGAAGAGCAGATGGTCTTCAGTTAGATGAAACAAATAGAAATTCTGCTATTTTAACATGATTAAAATTTGGGAGGACGCTTTTCCCACCATTTAAAACAATAATGACCTTTCCATTATAGCAGTTCAATTGAAATAAATCTTCACAGGCCCTTTGCGTTCCTCCTCTGTACAGCTCCACGGCCTCTGCCCTCTTTTTATGAAGTCCTTGTTATTGCTGTTGATGTCCTCAAGGCCACTGGGTATTGGTACATCAGAGACCTTTGTTACTGCTCCCAAAAAATGCAGAGATGTCACTCTAAAAATGTAGGGTCTGGTCTATTAAAACAGGTACTTCACTTTTTTGGTGCAAATTCTTAATAGGAGACTATTGAGATCATAATAATGGCAGGCCTCATGTATTTGCATATATTAGAAATATTCAATAATGCACAGGACACAGATGTGTGCAGCCCACCCCCCTGGGGATGTGCCCACCCCCACCCCACACATTCACTGCAGGTGATGCAGCACAAACATCAGCAGGTCTGACTGGGTGCCAACAGCTCTGTTTCAGAGATGGGTCTGTTCCCACTGCTCCATGGGAGCAATAAATGTGCCAGTGGTGTTAAATTAGACCCTGCTAATTGCAAAGAATTGTTTTCTCCCTATTCACTGGTGTTGGGCACAGTGGAGGTGCAGGAGCACGGCTGTGGTGTGTGCCTGTCCATTCCCTGCTCCCCACGAGTCTCCTTCTCATTTAATTGAGGCTGGGAGCTGATAGCCAATGTTACACTCTACTGCCCTGGCACATGCACCACCCAGGGGTCTGTGAGCACGGCAGGGGCCAGGAGGTGGGCTGCTCAGAGGCCTTGGAGCAGGACACAGCCCATGGTACAGCAGGGCACTGGGATGCTCAGGCACACACTGGGGTGGACCCCAGCTCGGTGGCTTTTCTCTGTCCACAGCAGGAGGTGCCCCTCTCTGTTCCTGTCCCATACACAACGTGTCAGACACATCCAGCTGAGCTGCCTGTGAACTGCATGGATTTATGTCACTTCAGAGCCACGACCGCACAAAGTATGTCACTGATATGCCTTATCTTTACAAAAGGGAGTTTTAAATAGATTAGAGTTCAAGCATAAGCCACCCTCCGGCCTTGTTTTCACACAAAAGCTGTTCCCTTTAACAACCCTGCATGGGTAAATGTAACTCTCAAGGTGTCTGCAGTTATACCATAGATATATGGGAAACCAGCAGTGCCCAGGGATCAGTTCTCAGACATCAATGAGCTGGTTTCTGACCCAGAAGCCATTGAATTTAATAGGAAAAAACCTGATTAGCTTCAGTGGTCTTTGCAGCAGACTGCTCCAAAGGCTAAAGAAGAAGCAAAGGTCCTACACACCACAGTGTTCATCGCCTCACCCTGTACCAGCAAAGCTAGTTTATGAAATTAAGCTGTGAGGCTGTGTCTGTGCCTTTGAAAATCCCAGACTGCCCAAGATGGCATGAAAAGAATGAGGGAACCCTGAGAACTACTTGGGAAGAAAGTCAGGCAAATTAATTACAAGGAAATTGCTGTTAATTTCTGGCAGAGTATCCTCTCACTGGAATGCAAAATGATTGACCCAAAGTGACCCTTCCCCTCCCAGCAATGGGTGCTGGGCTGAGGGCAGGGAGGGTGCCCAGTACCCATCCCTTGCCAGGCCAACTCTGTCCTCAAGGACTTGTCATTCAAGTGAAGTGACAGGGTTTAAAAACAGCGAGCAGCCTGCACTGCTCCTTCAACAAATTGAGACTCATTTTTTGTTTGGTGGAACATCTTCTCTGTGTGTTTTCTGGCAATAGCAGACGTGGCAACAGCACAGCAACAACCCCCGTGGCCCAAATCAACCAGCTGCACTTTCCCTGACAGTAAAGCCAAGGCATTAACAGGGACAGGAACATTTTTGCTCTAAGAGGTGATCCCTGCTGAGGTGCCAGAACATCAGCCTGACCATGCTGGTTGAGATCCAGCACCCATCCAGCCCAACACCTGCCTCCAACAGTGCCAGCAGCATTTGCAGGAAGATGTAAGAACAAAATGGACACTTTTCTCAGAATATTCTCCAAGTTCCTTGCAAACTGCAGCTTGGGGACTTCCGAAGTCATGGCAGGAAGTTGGTGTTTAATAGCTCTTAATGGATTGTAGAACTGTCAAGAATTTTTACTAAATCATTTCTAAAACTTTCTGGCATCTGAAACTTCCTGTGGCAGTGAATTCCAGGGTAATTAGATGCTGTGTGGAAAAGCACTTCCTCTTATTTGTTTTAAATCTGACACCTGATAATTTTATTTGATGTTCCCAGGCTTGGGAACATCATAATCATTCCGTGTTCAGTCTCTTTGTGCCACTCACGATTCTGTAACTCTATCTTTTTAATCTAAATCCTTCCTTTTTCAAGGTGAAGAGTCCTGGTTTATCCAAGCCCTTCTCACCCAGAAGTTATTGTTTATGTTTGAATTATTCTGGTCTGTCTGAGTTCATCTGTGGGTTTTTAGCAACATGGGCAGCAGTGAGATGGACACAACCTGAGCTGCTCTGGCTGAGTATTTAAAATGCAGACACATCAAGCAGGTACATAAAGGCAGGTCAGTGTCCTCCCTCCCTCTCCTGACAGTCACTGAACTGATGTTTTCCTAAAGCTGTCCCCACCTTTCTCTTCAAAGCCCACCTTGTCCACAGACCCATACAGACATACACACCAGTTGTTACCCCCATATCCATTACTGGCATTCATTAACACCAAACTTCCTTTGTCATCTTCAGTCACTTTGTGTGACAAGGTCCTTCTGCAGCTCTCACAGTATTTTAATTAGCCTTGGTAATTCTGTAACCGGAGCAGATCTTGTCACCTGCTTTGTTCCCTTTCCCTGCTCACTGCCACGTCCCACAGCACCCACCTTTGTGGAACACATCCTGCCATGCAAAACCATTCCCCTTTATCTCATGATGACTCAGTTTAACAGCTCTCACTGGGGAACAGAGTACAAAGTCATTTGAAAATCCACATACACTGTATGAATTGGATCACTCATACACTGATACTCACAGATCCCTCCAAACAACTCATACCAGATTTGGGAGGCAGGATTTCCCTGGAGGAAGTTTTACCTCTCCCTGTAGGATTTTTATTCCTATTTGCAACCGATCCTAGTTCTCCTAAGAAAAGGGGGTGCTCACCATCAACATGTTCGTAGGGGAGCCAGTGGTGTTTTGTGTTCTGGTACTCAAAGTAGGGGTCCCACTGGCGGCACTGCTCCTCTCTGAAGTCCTCAAAGTCCTTGGGACAGTCCTGGGTGTTGCACAGCTGGAACTCATAGCTCGGCCCCACACACGTACGGCCTCCGTTGGCAGGACTGTGGTGAGGAGAGAAACCCACGGTTAGTTTTGCCATTAATGCATGAATTGAGTGTCTGTCAAGTCTTTGGAGGAGCAATTTAATTCCCAGTCGTGTCAGTAGGCACTTGGAGAAGCCAGTGTTGTATTTCTGATATGGAAAATAAATATTTCCTTTCAAAACCCGCTGTCACCATTTAGCTTTTAAAAAGCAATTCCTGCAAGCAGAGGCTCAAACCCCTTGATAAAAGGAAGAAAAGTGAGGAAAGGGAAGAACAAGCAGATGAAGCAGCTCCTCCACATTCCTCCCTAAGGCAGCAGCAAACCCAGAAGAGCCCAGCTCAGTGCTGTGACTCCAGGCAGATGTGCCCCAGGTCCCTGTCAGAGCTGGCAGCTCAGAGCTCAGGAGCTGCAGCTGGGTTTGCACCCTCTTCCAGGAGACACAGAAAGCATCTGCAATAGTACATTAGGCCTTTCCTACATGAAAATAGATTTTACAACTAAAGCTGTGCCCACAGTTATAAAGGTCACTTTCATGTTGCCAATGTAATAAAGGCTGAAATGAGAACTGGCAAATATTTCCTTAACAGAATGATTTCCATTGGAAAATGCTGCGTCATAAAACTTGATCTTTTTTTAAAAAAATCAATGGTATGATGATTTTTAACACTAGATTGCTGTATCAGCTCAAACTGACAAATTCAATGTTAAAAATATTCTGTCTGGTAAAATTATTTAATTCTGACAGTTGTTTCAGTTCTTACTGTTATGATATTGACATTTTATGATACTACACTAAGACAGCAATAATCATACATTTCATATTATTTGAATATACCAGTCTCTATTAAATATACTTGCAATGTTACTGAAATTGAATCATTCTACATTATCTAAATGACCCATATGTAAGTTATTGAAGCAAAACAAGTAAAAATTCCTAAAATTAACTTTGGGGAAGGTTCTGATCTCTGGAGCTTTGTTCCAACTTGCAATGGAAAGAGTCTAAAAATATTTTAAGACCTTCTTGTTGAAATAGCCTAAAAGGTGGATTAGAGAAAACTTTTTTAAAAGGTTTTGAAAAAAAATTCCAGCAAATCATTGCCATCATTTCATACTCACTTATTAAAACAAGACATATACAGGGCCCTGCATATGTCTTATATATATACTTATGTTTTACACAGCAGTATATTAGCACTTTCAAGATCCTTGTAACTGCATAACCAGCTTAAAGGATGGCTAAACTGAGAAATGAGGATGATTCATGACTTGCTAAGGGCCAAAAGCAGAATTTCTGACCATGTACTGCAGGTCAGATGTAACAAGCACCGCTCAGCATCCTTTCCTGCCCTGGTAATGAGGGAGGATTCTCCTCTCTCAGCCCTGCCCATGAGGAGAAGCCAGGGGGGGTTGCACTTACTGTGGGTTGTCACACTGCCGTGTCCTGTACTTCACCCCGGTGCCACAGGTGCGAGAACAGGAGCCAAACTTGCTCCACGCCCCCCAGTGCCCATCCTGCTTCAGGATGTCTGGTGTGAGCCAGATGCAGTGACCTTTAAAGCAATGCTGAAAGAGGAAATCAGATGTCAAAACGACTAGATGAGGAAATTATATAAGAAGCTGTGGTACTACTGATTTAATTTTAGACACACATTCTGGGGGGTTTTTTCACCTTTCCTGCAGAAAGTAGCAAGACTCACTGTCAGATCATGCCCGTGATCCCAAACTCACTCAGGTTTTATAAACCCCCACGTCCAGTGTGTACATATATGCATACAGGTTTCAAGCTTGCCAAGTTCAGTAAACTGCTCCCAGCGCTGCTCATCACCTGTCTGCAGAGGGGATTCCAACACAACTCACACAAATACATTTAAGGGAAATGGCAGAATCCCAAATCTTGGAGATTAACAACAACATTCTGCCTCTGCCATTGCATGCAGCCTCTCCAGGCAGCCCCTGCAAGAGCTCTGGCCACAGCACCGTCCTGCCCAGCCGCTCCCAACTCCACATGCCTATTCCTGCAATTAATGTGGTCAGGGAAGTGGCAGGAAATTAAAGCCAGCTCACATTTTAGACTTTGGTGCTATTAAATGAAAAGTTCTTGCAGTCTCCCTGGAGATCTCAGAGTAAACCTGAGCAAAACAGCAGGAGCATTCCTTAGGGAGCAGCCCTGGACAGTCCCACTGCTGCACAGCTCATCGTGCCCTGCCACGCTTTCTCCCTTCTTTTACCTGGTTTTTAATAAACTCATTCTACAGTGGTTGAAACACAGAATTTCCTACATTCCCCAAACCTATAAAGTCTGCACACATTTTTTTAAGAGCCTTCATAGCTCCACTACTGATCTCTACTGTATCCTCTGTTAAAGATACCTGTCAATGCCTTCCCACCAACTTCTCCGGTCTCTAATCAAGGAATTTTTTTCTCAGCAGAAGTCAGAACGAATCCTTTTCAAGGATCACAGATTCTAGCCCTTTCTAATACTATTTCTGCTTTCATAAAAGTTTCCTGATGAAGTGTGGGTGCTGGAAAATACATATTCCAGCCCAACAAACGACTTTGCACGAGCCTGTCGCGGTTTGTCCGCGCTAGCGGTGCCTGCTGGGATGAGAGCTCTGGCTCAGGAGCACAGATGGCTGCGACAACAAGTGAAATCAGTCACTTACTTTCCTTAGCATTCAAGTCAACAACAACATTTTACACAGCTTAACAAGCCCTGGAACGCAGGAATTTGGCAGGCTGCACAAGCCAAGCATATGGCTAAGTGCATGCTGCCAGCAAAAACAAAATCAGAAGATATATAACAGGAGAGCGTTCTTGAGCATGGAGCGATTAGTGATCTGGAAGGCAAATTTAAAAGTGACGGATAATCATTAATAATGCTGAATTTAAAGAGAGAATCATTAGTAAAATGGTGACAAGGCACAGTTTACTGGTTTTCTAATCTGCTCAGTGACTGGCTCTTTATTCATGCAATTTATTTTGGTGCTGATTTGGTTGGACAAGGAGGGGAAGAGAGAGTAGAAATTAGATTTCAACTGTTTTTTTCTTTCCTGTGTCTTCAGATATTCGAAGTCAAAACCTATGAAATAGATGAGTTACCACAAAGCCAATTACACCAATCCTGCTCCAGAGCTGTAATGGGCAGATTTTTCTTAGCTGTTTGACGGAACAAGAGATAATTCAGCAAAGCATGAAAGAAACACAAAATGCTAATATGTCCTTTGCTTTTTTTGGTTTTGAAGCTCAGAGCTGTACCCTTCAGGGGCTGTTTACTCCTGCCTTTAGGGAGGTTTCTTTGAACAAACAGTCTGAGTCGTGGGGCCCCGTGCAGCCACGGCACCATTCAGAGATGTGGGGGAAGCTGGCGATGCATCAGCTTGTCAATACGAATTTCAGCTGGGCTTGGAAGCAAATGTGAAGTGACAGCTCCTGGTCTGTGCTTGCTCACACAGCCCCTTATCAGGGTGCTGCGTCCCTCAGGTGCAAGTCCCAGAGTGTCACCAAATCCACTCCAGCAGCCAGACAGCCCATGTTCATTACGTGATGATCCAGAATGCAGTGCTGGGATTCATGCAGGAGACACTGAGTTTCCCAGTCTCTTTTCCCTGTTTTAGCCAGGAATAGTGGGATGTGGGTTTTCAGCAAACACTAATAAATCCCCTATGTGACACTGAGAGTGATCCCTGAACTGGGAGGCAAACATGGAATGGTGTTACTGACTTTGCTGCACTGATTTTTACTGGAGAAGCTGGTCAGATGTTGATTGTCGGGAAGCTGAGGCAGAGCTATTAGGAGAGAAGCATTTGTGTAAAATGAGTCATCTCCAGCTCTGCCTTTTTGTTAATTTTTTTTTTTTTGTGGATTGAAAGAAAGGAGCCTACAGAAAACAAAATTATTCACAAATGAATCTTACTCTGTGCAGACCCATGCAAGAGAACATGTGAGAAGGTAAAACCAGAGACTGAGCAATCTTCAGTGTAATAAAGGAAGCCCTTCCTATTGTTACTACATTAAATACATAATGAGGTGGGAAATAGCCAATTTCAAGCACTATTCCCTTATAAAAAGGGCTATTCACTTAAAGAGTGACACATATTAAAGAAATATTATTTTTTAAAATTACAAAAAAAATGCAGAAATGCAAATTGTTTTCTTAGTGGAAAGCAAGATGACTTCTTGCAGTCTTGCCTATTTTTCTGGCAAACAGGACAGTCCAAAACAAGTGCAATTTCCAGGAGAGGAAGCTTAAATTTCTTGCAGTAAAACATTCCACTGCTGTTTTCAGCAGTTCTTTGAAACAACTGCTGTGGACGCCAGAAAAAGAGCCAGTGTGTTCCTGTGGGCTTAACACATCTGCAAGTCAATTTTCCAAGAACAGACTTGAAGATCTTCCCTGGGTATCTGTAACTTTCATACTGGGCAGCAACAGGCAGCTCTCCTATCCCCTCACCTGCCAGCCCTCAGCTCTGTGCACTCTCCTGAGACCCTCTGAGCAGGGGGTTCCTTATTTATTTGTATTCCCCATCACCCCCAGGCTGGCCCACTCTGCTCCATCTGTTGGAGAATAATTAGTTGCAAGGGATGAACGGAGAGCTCCAGCACTAAGGACTCCTCTGAGCCAGTGAAAGTTTCTTCAGTGGAGAGTCAAGTATTCTCCCTGTTTCTGTGGTGACTAACACAGCACGCACTCCCCCATCTGTCTCCTGTCTCCGAGAGAAGCTGAGGTCAGCTTTCTCAGTGGGAAATTATCTGGATTGCTTTGAGTACACATTAGTGTTTTCAGAAACCTTTTTTCTTGGGCCATTTTTCTTCTCAATAATATCTATTTATTTCAATATTTAATCATTCCCTTCCTTTCCTGACAGAGTAAAAGTCATCCCAAGTTTGACTCAGATGATCTCGTTAGCACAGTGCAAGCAAAGAGAAGACCTGCTAGGTTTGTGTTGGATCCTTGGTACAGGAGCCAAATCCAAGAGCAACATCAGCTTGGCTGGCAGGGACAGGTACGAGGCTCTTACCTCTCTCCAAGGAAAGAAAAAAAAAGAAGGCTCAGGTGATGCAAACCTTGGGGTTAGTCACTGCAGCAAGCAGATGGATCTCCTTGCATGAGTGACTCTGGGTTTTATTCCGACCCTGTGGAGAGCAGTTTGCTACTTCAGCCGGGATAAATGTCTCCCCAGAAGAGTAATATTTTTAAAAGATGGAATAACAAAAACTGATGATATATTACTTAAGGTTGCCTGGATTCAGAAGCCTGAGGGTAGTGGTGGAGCTGACGGAACTGTATACAAGCAAATAAATTCTCAGCTGAAAGCACATGTTTTCTTTCAATCTCCAGAATGCTGGGCAGAGCTAAGCTTTGCACAGTTATGTCTTGTCTGTCTGGTTTACTATAGCAATTTATGGAGTGTCTTTGACTCCACATGAACACTCTGACCCTCCGTGTGCTGCACTTTACACACTGGAGTGATTTCATGGAAATCGCTGAGACCATTGTAAGTTACATCGTCAGAGCTTCACAAAATTGACAGAATCTTCTCTCTTGCTATTTAAAGCTCAATCCAGTTTTAAAATATCATGCTGGGAGCAATATCAAATATTGTTTCCTTTAGGATTCTGTCAAAACAGTAGTTTTCTTCTCTGGCTGGGAAGCTCTAAGAGACTGTTTAATTTTTTTATCTTTAAGCCCAGCAAATTATTAGCTTAATTAACATAATGGTTGCTCAATATCTCCATTTGCACAAGGGGACTTATTAAAAAGTTTTTGAAATGGCAGAACCTCACTCTCTTGGCAACTCATTTCAAATAACCATATGCACAGAGCAGCTTCCATACATTTACATATACTTAAATATACATTGCTATGCATGCATATACACACATATAGACAGCATTAGAAAGTCTGATCTTCCCTTTCTAGGGGTCAGTGCCTGTGTCCAGGACACAGCCTGTGTGTGCAGAGACATGACCCTTCTCTGCCTGCCAAAAATGTGCTACGGCTCTCGTGTCTCCCACACGTGTGCTCTTGCCCCTTGATCATCCCTTCAGAAGGAAGCAGCTGGACTGGTTTCTCCTCCACAGCATCTGCCAGGCTTGGGGCCACTTATCAGTTATGTGAACACCAGCCTTAGGTGAGAACATCCACCCACCTTGTCTCCCCTACGCCACTTCCACTGCTGGCACCCAGTCCCCTCAGCTGCAGCAAAGCCAGGATGTTTCTTTGACACATCAACAGTGTTGTGATTGGTTTGAGCTTAAAATAGGCCCTGGGAATTAGTGGTATGAAATCATGAAGACTGCAAGTCTCTAAAGTGGGAAACAATCTTTTTGAATCAACATCTTTAATTGCTTATGTTTCTGTTCTTTTCTGGTGTTACTCCAAAGAAAATAGCGGATCAAGTTTGAAATTATTTTCCTCATCCTCATGTGCTGATGGGGGACCGTGGGAGATGTATCTGTCCCACTGAAAATGAGTCCCAGCTTTGGGGAATAAATGCATTTTACATCCCTGTGCTTTCACATAAGAGCCTCTGGTATTGTCCAAACCAGCGCAAAGAGTGAACAGGGGAAGGCAAAAACAAGGGAAGGGATGAAAAGGAAAGGAACAGATGAAAAAGCATTGATCTGATGTGCCTGTATTAAGAACCCAAACAACTAATAAATACACTGGTGAAATGTTGAGCTCTGCCACACCAAGTTAGCTGTACAACCTTCATGGCTCACGCTATTTAAAAAACCCAAACATTTAACTCAGACTGCTGAGCCTTACCTAACAAAATAATTTTCATTTTACAACATTTTCTCAGGTTCTTCTGGAAGGTGGCAGCAACTTTATTTATCAAAAAACTGGGACAGCTCCCTTGAGTATAAAATAGTCCTATCATCTCCTGAAACTTCAGAATGTGCACATAGTCTCTTGCATCTCTGCTGAGCTCAAAAGCCTGGCTGTCTGCACAGCTTGCTGAAGCCTTGGATCCCAAATTCCAGTCCAAAGAAAATTTTTACAGCTGAGTTGCATAATATCCTGACAAACTGTTTATAATGGAAGCACTGACAGATCCTTAACTGTAGTGTTACAAATTCCCATTTTCTCCTCATTTCTGTTCAAATACTAATATGAATGAATGGGGAAGAGGGTGATGCAACAAAATGGAACAGAACTATATTTTTTTGGGGGGAGGGGTGTTGGAGGGGGGTGGTTCAGGAATATTTCTAATGCAAATAAACAAGACACAGTGAAGTGAATCCAAACAAACTGCCGAAGATTTTGGATTGCAACTTAAAATACATATCATTTCTTTAAAATAAGAAACAAAGCTGTTGTAACAGGAGTAATTGAAAGAAGAGAAAAACAGAAGGGAGTGGTTTATATGGAGCATGCCTTGCTGGGGAATTAATTTAACATAACGTTTTCATAAAAAAGACATTTCAAACCATAACAGCAGCTGCTAATACGGTTCATTTATCACATAAATGATGTCATCCATTGGGCTATAAAAAAATCTTTCCAAGTAGCGACATCTTCCTCTCCCCCTCAGTCACTGCATCCAAAGGCCAGGGAAGCCAGAAGTTTTTCAGCAGACTTCAAAGGCCTTGGAGCTCAGACCCAGTGTGAGCACAGCGTGGTGTCCACAGAGGACAGCTGAGGTTTGGAGCAGCTCCAGCGTGGTGATGGAGCAGTCAGAGCCTTCCCCACCTCCCACTGTCCCTCCTCAGCTCCTCGTGCCTCCCTTGGCCACCATCAACCAGCAACTCCACCTCCTCAAACCTGTCCTTCTCCCCTCACAGTCCCTCTTGGTTCTCTTCAGCTGGCACTCACCTCCCACATCCCTCCTTTCCCTCTGGGAACCTACAGTGCCCTTAGCTTGGCTGTCATCTCCCAGCCCTCAGTGCTCCCTGCGTTCCCACAACGGGATACAAACACAACCCCCCCAAAAAACTCATAGGAGAGCAGAAAATTCCCCATTTTTGACTTTGCCACAAAGACTTGCCAAACAGCACAGGGCCATGGCTTGCCCAAGGACGGGGTTTGATGGCCAAAGAGTGGCCCTGCAGCACATGCAGAGCTCCCCCCTGCCTTCTCCCCTCTACACCAAACTTGCCCTCATGAGTTTGCCCCACATCTTCGCAAACCTCAGGTCCTCAAGGCAGGTTCTCCCCTCGTTCCTCTTCGTTTCAAGGGGACCACGCTCAACAGCACACGGACACTCGTGAGCACACGTGTGCAGGGGGCACGCTCTCACCTTCCCTGGAGCACACATGGTCCCGTCCAGCGGAGGCCCCTTCTTTGTTTTGCAGAAATAGGGGTTCTCGGGGTGGCTGCACCACAGCTGCTTGCAGGGATCGAAGGTACGGAACTGGAACAGAAGGAAAACCAGAGCGGGTGATGCTTTGAGAGAGTTCCCACGAGAAACCACAAGCTGAGCATGAGGGGGTTTTGCTTTCCTAGGTGTAAAATGGCAGCTCTTAGCACGGATTCCTGAGGATGTCTGTGGACTGAGAACATTTGAGCTTTCACACAGAATCATGAGTGACTCTAAAGTGAGATCCCACGATGGAATAAAGTCAGGCAAAACCAGTTTGACACCAGTGACCAAAGGCTGACTGGACCAGGGGGAAACCAGTTTCCCCAGACAGTGGGACACACACTGCCTTTTCTTACATCCTTCCCAAATGGTGCTGCTTCGCTTGGCAAACAAAGCAAAAAATCCTTGAGCACCCATGGGAGACAGAAATGAGCTGCTCAGGCTGCAGTTCAGGTGTTGTAATCCCCTTCTTAGGAAAAGGCAAATTTGAGATCAGAACCCTGACCCAATGAATAAACTGGCATTTTACCTACAATGCAAGGGCCTCAATAGCAGAGGATGAGAATCATAATAAAACATGATGTCTGGACATGTTTTCAGCTATTCTGAACAAAGAAGACTAGAACACCTCCATCTCCCAGGCTCTGGAGAATGGGTGTAAGAAAAGATCCTCTTTGGCTGGGACATTCTTCTAAGCCAGCAAGAGTGGGAATTGTGTCAAGGCACAATACTAGAGCTGATGCTCTGAAGGTTCTCATCCATTATCTGCTCGGCACACATATCCCTGCAGATGGGAATGAAAGCTGAAATACGTGTCAGCCCCTGCCACACCAGCTGAAAATATCTCTTTCCATTTAATATTTTGTCCAACTTGAGGACTTGGGGTTGGGAGGCCCAGCTCTGCTGCAGAAGACTGTTTTCTGAGGCAAATCCATCAGAAAATTGCACTAATCTTGCCTTGCTTTAAATTTAGACTTTGCCTCTTGTTTTCCTCACACACAAGAGCCAACCATGTCATCAGGAGCCCTTGCAAGTTGCTTTACTCGCTGTCACGCCTATTTTCTCTTGCTAGGTATCAAAATACATCACACTTTCCATAAAATTGGATCATAAAAGCATGCTGCCCTGTGCTAACACTACAATATGTGCCAGAAAATCCATCTCCTGCACATCTGGGTGGGAGTTTTGTAGCAAAATAACTAGCTGCCAGCAAGAGGAGGCTCAATAATGCAGAAAGTTTGTTTGCTTGAAGTCTACAGATATTTATGAAACTACAGAACAATTGTTCCTGTAACTCCAGTTTAAAAAAAAACAAACAAAAAACCAAAACACACCACACAAGATATATTTAAAATAACACATTTGTCAACATCCAGCTGTTAATCCTTGCTTACAGCTGAGTGGACACATTTTGCTGGGGGGCTTCACCACCCTGTCCCTTTTAGGGACATTTCAGAGACACTTAGAAGCGTCCTGGATGAGAAACAGCAGAAGGCAAAGTTAAGTACTCACAGCTGTGCACATCATGTAGCCCAAACCGAAATCAAACCGGCACTGCTCATTCATGGAGTAGTGAATTCCTGGCAGCTGTGGAAGGGAAGGCCAGTCATGTTCGAAGGGATCATCACGCAGACAATCATAGGAACTGCAACAGGCAAAAATCACAGTAACAGATGGGGCTGTGAGACTTGCACAGTGTTTGTGGTTTCATTGCCTCTTTGTTCCAAACAAAACAGAGCCCACAAGTCCTCAGATGCTGGTCGTGAAGAGCAGCAAATATTGCAATTACACTCACATTCACTTTATCATGTTGTATCCACCTTTAGTGGATTCTATATATATCTTTTCTGAAGCCCTTCCTTTGTAATTTCCATTTAGCTTGCAGGTAAATTCCTATCAGTCTCCAGGCTCCTTATGTGAAAGGAATCAAAGGAAGAATCCACATGAGACCAAGAGAAGACAAGAAAGTTTAATTAATTTTCCATTTGTGGAATTTCTTGCTGCCTGCAACTGTCTTTCAAGTGAAGTTTCAAAAGCAGAGGCCAGAGTAGCCAGCCCAGGATAGCACCAAGGCTGCAGTTTCCCTGTGCCCTCACTGCGAAGCAGCAACTCACTGCCAGACTAGGTTTCCTTTCTGTGTGATGCACATGGAGGTCTCTCTTCTCCTCCTAAGGAGAGAGGACAGCCTGTAATACATTAGAATTACTAATCTAATGTAATTCTAATGTAATGTAATGTGACCAAGTCACGTGGAGGACAGAGGACTGGTGCCAGTGTCACCAAATGGTTAACACAGGAAAAGCACTGGTTAATTCACAAGACCAGCACAGTCCACAGGATCTCTGAAATGTCTCTGAGTTATTTAACAGACATGAGGACACCATACACGAGTCTATCCTGGCAATCATTAAGGTTGCCTTGAAGATACCAATAGCTGAAAGCAGAATTTTGAGGTTAGATTTACTTCAAAGCAAACCATCATTCTGCTTTGTTATAAGACATTTTAAAAATACTTGTATTTAAAAGAATGTAAAGCAGCCCTCTAGGCCAGATGATTTTTATTTAATGGCTAAAGCTCTGGGGGATCTTGATAATTGAAACAATCACACTTCCCTCAAAATATTTTTATTCCTTATTGCCACACCTAAGATATCTAAGATAATAAAAATATTGACAAAAAGACTGACTTGGGTTTGCTTCATGTATTTTGCTGCATTTTTTTCCTACTAATTTCCAGGTTTTGCTCATTATCGTAGTAGTTTCCCCATATTTTTCTGTACAGCTTGCACATAAAAATGAGGGGAAGTGTTTGGGGTTATTTTTTTGTAAGGAACAAAACCATGGTCATAAACAACAGAGTTTGTGAGGGAACCCCAGCACAGATCTAGTGCCCAAAGCATCAGGTCCAAAAGGAAGAGAAAGGACAATGGATGAAGCCATTTAAACAACTTTTCCATTTAGGGTACTTAAAGGAAAATTCACAATTGAAGAAAGTAATTGTAGAACCATATTCTCTCTTTAGATATCTCTTAAAGCCAAGACAAGCCCTGAGGATTTAAGGGGCAGATTTTCCTCTTTAGGCAGCACCATCTTATCACTGACAGGTATCAGAAGCAACACGTGGTCCTTGAGGGCACAAGGGGTATCTCTAAGACACACACCCTCCTGCTGGACAGCAAAAGTTCTCCTGCACCCAGAGGTCACAGAAGGGAGGAAAGTGAGCAGTGAGATCCATAATAGTGCCTTCTCATCAACCCTGAGAGGACAGTGTATACACTCTCCATGTCCAGAAAATGAACAGTTGTAAATGAAATGCGAATAATTTTAAATGGACTGAAATCGAACTCCTTGAGAACTTGAAATTAGTGGGAAAGAATCTCATTCCCAATAGGGCTGGTGGGGAGGGGGGGGCGGATTCTGTGTTTGAGTAACTAACAAAAGGATAAAGCCCAAATGGTGGATGCAGAATTGTTTACCAAGAAGAGGGGAGGCTGCTGAGCAGCTACTCACTGGAGGTAGCGGTTGAGCTCCTGCTGGCTGCAGCGGGACCAGTGGAAGCGGTGGAAGGCAGCCTGCACCAGGGGGGCCATGATGCTGCCCAGGCGCACCTCGTCCCCACATCTGTTCCCTTGGCCGTCGTGCTCCATGCCTAACCTGCCCCGCGCAGGAGAGACACAGCACGGTCACATCACAGCTGCACTCGGGGTGCCCAAGGGCTGCCACACCCCAAATGTCCCCAGTGGCTGATGGCAACGAGGTGCTGAAGTGGCACCAGGAGCGAAGGCACGAGAAAGAAGAGGGTGAGGCTGAAGCTGAAGAGCTGGTCCGGAGTCATTCACACAGGGAGGCATTGACCCCTGAGAGCACTTCCATGTCATTAGCCTAATCCACTTTCAAAAAAAGCTAAAAATGCCTTTTCTGGGCTTCTGTGCACATGCACAGTTGGGAATTGCTGCAGTTAAATGAATCCGTTTCGGAATTATTGGGCTAGTTCACCCTCCAGCAGTATTAACAGGAATTTACTCATGCTCCAATCTGGAGCTATTCAGGAATTAATTTAACTTATAAAAGAAAAATCACACCTTAGCTTAATTTGAAGTATTTTGTAACTGTAGACAAGTCTTTTGCGTGGAAAAAAAGAGACTTAACACTGAAAGCTCCTTCAGACAAGCTGCTGCTCCTGCCCAGGAGCAATCCCACATTGTCTAAACGTGAAACAGCCTGGAAAATGTTGTGTGCTTTCTAGAAAGTTTCCCCAAGTTACAGATATTTTAAAATTTCTTTTTGCTTTTATTATGAGTATATTTTCTCCTTTCCTTCATTAGGATTTTATATTGCATTGTTGCACCAATATGGGCAATATCTGTCCATATTTAAACCAAATTAGCAGATTGTGGCTGAATGTGATTTGAGGGATTACAAACATTCTTCAGTGGTGCCTCTTTTAAAGCTCCTGCTGTATTCTTTTTAATCCTAATTCAAAAATTCTGGAATTAAATACCATCTGGGTATCAAATCTGTGTCCCTGTCTAACTAAGATACATTACAGTGACTTCAATAAATTTTGGCACTTTCTTGTTTAAAGCCCTTAATAACTCTGATACAAAAAGGAGAAAGGGCCTGCAGGCTTTCTTAGGGAAAACAGAATAAATTGAAACTGTTCAGAAAAAGCCTTCTGGGAACTGTTGTTGTACCAAAGAGAAAATGGGAATGCAGTGGGTGTTCTCTGCAAACGGGGAAACCAAAATGATCTGAGAGAAACCAAAGCTCTGACAACTGCTGCCCAGTCATCGGCTCTAATAACATCAATAAGTAAAATGATTGCATTTTTAATATGAACTAGACAGAACAGTTGTAACCACAGTGCCTGGCACCTCGCTTGTGCACAGCATTGCTTCCTTTATCAGCAGTAACATATACAGACGATGTGCGTATTTAGTACGGATTGTTTGCAAGAATCATGTGTTCCATTGACTCAATGAGGTCATATTTCACCATTATGAGTACTTTACATTTCCACCAGGGGACTACAATACATCATTCAATCTACTCTCACAGCAGCCCTGGAAGATACTTTGGTACTGGTTCTTTTTTCCATCTGAAAATCACAAAATATAAAGCTTATTTAAGATCATAAAGAAAGCTCAGCGAGAGCTGAGACCTGAAACGAGAGCTAACCCCAAGTATTATTTCTTAACATCAATTGCATCTTTCCAATGTCATCACTGTTTGTCTGCACCAAAGACCTTTAAAGGTACAAAACAGATGTCCCCATTTCTACTTACACGTGTCCAGTTTCATGAGCCACCACAAAGGCAGATGAAAACCCATCCTCGTGGTTGAGAGTGCAGCTTCGGACAGGGTGACACATCCCAGTGACCGGAGCGTAGCCTGGGAGAAACACCAGGTGTTTCAGAGAACAAACCAGGACAGAAAGGCAAGGTGGTGGTGGGAAGCTCTAGGGTGAACATCTGTCTTTTGTTGGGACACAAATACAGTTGGAGAGGCCCTTTCAGCAGACCTCTGCCCCCAAGCATTTAACAGTGTGCTCCCTCATCTATGAAACAGATTAAACCAGCCTGTTGAACCAATTCAAACTTCCTGGCTCACCAAGAAAACTCTTGGCACCACCAGGACCATCCTGAAATTGGTTTTTCCAAGTGCAGGAACAACAGAGGCACAGGATACCACATGCTGCTCAGGAGGAGCTCAGTGCAGCTCCAGCCCTCAGGGCAAAACCTCAGCCCTGTGTTGACAGCAGATTTGGTCATCCCAAAAAGAAGGGGAAAGCTCTGAGATTTCTCCCCTCTAGTGAAAAACCTGATCTCATGGGAGGCAGAATTCTGAAAAAAAGGAAAAAGTGGACAGCACTTGGCCCTGCCACTCCAGACCTCTCCCTAACAATTTCTTGGCAATTCGGCTGTAACACAGCAACAGCTTTGGAACTTTTTAAATACAAAATCTATTCTTTAATCTTTGGGCATTTTCAGGACTGTTTACATACAGATCCCATTTTCTTGGCTTCAGTAAGAGCACTGCAATGATCCAATAAGCAAGCAGGAAGAAAGGATAAAACAGTAAGTGAAGCAGTTACAACTGAAGCCCTACACAGAGCTCCTGGGGAAACAAAACACCTACCAAAACTAAAAGATACACGATTAAACTCTGCATGAGCAGCCTTGTGGGGTGATAAACACAAATGCAACCCAAACCTGGATACACATCTTACCCTGCATGCCCGACGGCCCGAAATCCTGCCTGGTGAGGAAGATGGCATGGTCGTGGTACTCGGCGTGCCCCGTGTCGGGTTTCTGCTGCAGGTACGCCCAGCGACACACGTTCTCCAGGCTCTGGGACGGGTTCCCGATCTCTATCAGACTCATTGACTGCACAAGGGCAGGCAAAAAAAGGCACCAAGAGTTATTTACTAAAAGCTTTGGCAATTTTTTACTTCGACTTCTTCATGCTCTTGACTAAATATCCCGTTTTCATTGCAAGTTTGTTTGTAATAAAGAGATGTTTACACTTCAGAAACAAATTTTACTGGATCAAGAAAGTAGCTAAATTTTATGGTCACGTTAAAGTGACTTCTTCATTTAATGAGGTCTAAGATATAACAAAAGGGAAATAAAAAGATATAACAGAAGAGAAATAAAAAGATGGGTATTTTAATGACAAAAATCCAACTACTACATTTGCCTTTTATTTTTTTTAATAGTACTTTTGTAAGAGTTCCCAGGTAATTCTACTTAACGTTGTGCATTTCTAAGACTTTAGAAAGCTTATTGTATGTGGGATGCAATAAAATGTATGACTAATTGACCCATCCCAGGCCTTCCAGGATTTTTAAGAACTACATATGTGAACCCTGGCTTTTCACTTGCAAAAATTATATTACCATGACAACACAGTAATCATAACACAAACCACTACAATTTAGATGCTATACTCTAATGCAAGCATTTGTCATTCCAAAATACTTAATGTAGAGCAAAACTTAGCCTAGGCCAAAAATAAGAGAGAAGTAATATAATTCGTGTTTAAATACAGATGTATTTGACGTGTCCTCTAATTGAGTGCATGATGGAGTACACAGAATATTGACTAAATGAAAATGAAAATCCTCAAAGGGTTGTGGAAGAACAACTGGAATTGATAAAAGAAGTATCTGCCAAACTGAGGTCTGATTCTGGCAGAACTAAGGTATTAGAATTCTGCAAATGTTCAGAAAAACAAATTAATAAACCAAAGAGAGACTCAGTTTGGATTCTAATACCACTGCAGAATGAAAAGGTTGTAATATAATCCTACACTGGATCATACTGCTTTCAGCCATAATTCCCTTGGAAATTGAACTAATAACTGTATTTTAAATGGTGGGACAGTTGGGGTGCCTTTATTTGCAATACAAATCTTTGTACATTTATAAGAACAGACTTAAACAAACTTTGAGTCATTATTACAGGACAAAATCCTGGCTCTTCAAGCAAAAATCCTAGTCAGTTAAACAGGATTTGACCATTGCTGAGGTCTTTGATAACATCCATCAGTGGTAAACCAAAAACAAACCAGCAAACAAAACCAAAACCTATTTACATCATCTCCACCGCTCTCATTCCTCCAAAGCTGCACGAAAGAGATCAATCCCTTCCAGGAGCTCAGTGAGAAATCTGATTGCAAGACCCAAAAAGCAAAGAATGCCCTAAAATGAAGTTGAGAAATCTCCAGTTGTGTACTGTTTGCTGATAGTTCCTTATCTCAAAATGACCTCCTCCTGTACCTTCTACAAAATGAAAATCATTGTAAGATGCATTAATCAGAAAGCAAAATAAAAATACATGCTTATCAACACATGCTTTGTTTAAGGGTATCCAATTATTTGCAAAGAAATCTCTGACCAAAACACTGATTTTAGAGTTTGTCTTCAAGCAAATGAAAGGAGTACCAACTGGTTAATGTGGAGCATTATGGGGGGTTTGCATCCAACACAATGGGGAAAATGAAGAAAACCCTTTGGCTCTGGAGGGGAAGCTGAGAAAAAAAACAGTCTACCAAATACATTTCAGCTGACCCAATTTCTTTGCCAATGACACAATTTTAACCTCAGAAATGTGGTATATAAAACTGAGCCTTACTGCTCTTTAAGTTGGGAAACAAGGCAACAAATCAATAGGAAGTCAATTATTTTGAGTGTCCATGTGCTACAAATGTAAGTGGCAAGTTGAGGTCCTGTGTCAGTGAAGAGGACTCCCAATGAGAGGGAGAAAATTCAGTTCCAACTGCTGAGTACTCGAGTCATCTGGCCACTAATCCCTTGTCTTTCCCCACTGTAATGTAGCAGAAGGAAAAGAGAAACCCACTTGATTCCTAGCAAATTTTCACCTTAACTCCCACTTTCTGCAATTTGTCAAGGGTTTTCAAATCAGAAAGGCTCCAACAGCACTAACAGCAAACAGTGCCTGGCCAGGGAAGCATCAGTGTGACAGTGAGTCAATCTCACTGTGCTGTGTGACTGCACTGGCTGTGGCCAAAGAACCTCATATACCCTCCTCATAGTGGGCAATGGGATGTCCAAGGAAGGGAATTAGAGATTCACAAGTATAATGCAGTGTTTCCCTCCAAATAACCTCCAAGGCTCCAGTTGTCTTTGGATCAGAGATTTTCTAAGGCTCTACATTGCATTTTTATCCGCTTTCTCAGCTGCCTTGCCTTGACAAATGCTCCTGTCCTGCAAGAAAGAAGCTTAGGAAATCATAGGACCCAGCAGAGCTTGTTAGTAGACAGGGCAGATGTCATATGTTTTGGAAGGATGTTGTCCAACAAATTACTCGTGTACAGATGTCAGATAACACTTGATAATATTTTCTGTTGGAAGTCAATGGGGAGCTTTCATCAGATTCAGGAAAGCCCAACCCTTTATTAAACCCACAAAGCGAGAGCAGAAAGAGGAAAAGAGATGAGCTGTGTACAGTGCCAAGGACTGGGAGGTGAAATCCCTCCTTGCCCCTCTGCAGACAGAGGCAGTTTGGGGGCCAGCAGGCTGCCCATGGAGAAGAGGTGTAGGTGTCACTGTTGGCCAGCAAAGGGCCCGCAGTGCCAGGAACACACAGGTCCTGCCTCTGGCTTGAGCACAGACCTGGCTGGGAAGGACCTCTTTCCTACAGGACAGCAGGTCTGTGGAGAGCATTACTCAGCTGATCAGCAGGAAAACCGCCAGTGGAAAGAGAAACTTTCCTTCTCACAGCAAGAAAAGCAAAAAAATCTGTGAACTGCTGATGGAAACAGATGGAGATGTTGGCCAAGGAGCAGAAAGGGCTCAGCTGGGAGAACATCCCCCAGGCAAGGAGACACCACAGAGGGTTGTGAGGACACTCTGCCCTAGAGAACTAGCAGAGGGCCTTTCTCTGAGAAACTCAACATCTACCAACGCCTTCCACTCTAATTTTTGATTCTGCCTTCAGTTCTTTCTCACTCCCTTCCTTTTTAGATGGAAGCAGAAGAATAAAACTGAACAAAAATAAAAGACAACTGAGCTGCAACTACCACTCATACGAAGAGGCAAAGAAGGGCACTAAAAAAGGGCTGAGTGTCATCAGAGAGGTCTTTGAGCCTTCTTTGCCAAGTTAGTGTGATGCTCAGCTCTCATATGAAGACACTGAAGAACAAGTCATTGATGAAGCTGACTGCAAGGTCCTTCAAACACTTGTGGGGACTGTTGGGCAAGTAAGAAATAAGTAATTTTTTTTTTCTTTAACAATTTCAAAGTTATCTTAAAAGAAAACTGCAAATTTAGCCTATATCCTATTTAAACCTTTCAAAAATGTTCAAGATATCAGCCCATCTGAAAGACACATGGGTATCACACAAGAAATGTCAGCTCCCCTTAGCCAAGTGTTTTATTTGTCTGCCGTTTGGCATCACTGGGTACAACTTTGCAAGGGTGTTGATTAGCAGGTACTTGATGACAAGAACGTAAGAAATTTAGGCTGGTCAGAAGCTTGGGACCTTTCCCAACTCATCCATTAGGTGGTGCTCCAAGAGTACCAACGGAGAAGGCTTTGCAGCTCTTCAGTAGCTCCAGGAGGAGCAGAAATATGCTTTAACACGATAGGCTTCAAATTATGGTAGAAAAAGTTGGACCATAGCAGTGCACACATTCGGGAAACAATTTAACATATGTCTTTCCCTTCTTGAATGTGTAAAGTCTCTGCAAAACACACTGTTTACATTGCTTCTACTTGGCACTTCTAGTGCTCATTGGATATTGGATGAGATCTATATTCTTCTCTCATCCTGAACAAGACAAGCAAAAACAACAAATAAGTACAATTACTGAGTGTCCATGGTAACTGAACTAACAAAAATAGCTCATTCAGCAAACTGTCATTTTGCATTGAAAGGATTTGTAAAGCTCTCTTATGGCAGCAGTTTGTAAACATTTTTCAGTCTCTAATTCTGTATAATGTAAGCAGATCAGGAATACAAAGTACTGTTTATGCTATCAGCCAGCTCCACATTCTTCAAGGTCCCAACAAAACATACAGGGAAATCTTAAGCTATGAGTCTAAGACATAAAAAATGGAATTGAACAATTCTCCCAGATAAAAAACAGCAGGGACAATCCCTCTTCTCTTTATCCCTTCCCTAAACACACCCAAAGAGTGCAAAAATATGAACAGCAGCCAAATGCTATATAATATGTAGGTTCTGGCCTTGCAGCTCAGCCTGTGCAGAACTGGTTCCTGGAGATGGCCAAGTGCTGGGGTCAACAACTCCATCTTCAGGCACACTTGTATGGCACACTGCAGGATCAAGGCTTGATTCCTGCCCATTCCTTCAGGTCTTCTGCATCAACCAATGCCAGTGGAAAAATGAGATACTCGGCTCACATCAGCGACCTTCTAATACAAGGAGAGGCTGGAGAAGAGGAGGCTGAGGAAGCTCTCAATGAATATAAATACCTATTGAGCAGGGAATAAAGATGACTAAGACTACGAGTCTTCTCAGCAGTACCCAGAGAAAGGACAAGAGGCAATGGGCAAGAAAAAGGGATGAACACCAGATTTAAGGGGCAAACCTGGCTTGTTCTTCCAAGGCCTCCCACTTGGAAACGGAGAGAAGAAACTGACTCAAATTGAACCAGCACTTTCCCTTCTGGATTAACCAAAAACATCTTCCTTGCTTGCATCAAGCTCAGACACGAAAAGGTCAGATGGCAGAGTTAAAGAGAGCATCATTCTCTGAAAAGATCAAAGGTAAAATCTTGTCCCAAATGAAGGCAGCAGGAGCTCTGCTAATATCTCAGACATACACTACTGAAAAACCCTTCTCAGCTAGCAGTCCTGTCCTGTGAGGTTTTAGGCATCCACTCTATAGTATCTTCTTCCTGACCTGCCATCTTAGAGCCACTTGGGTTTTCTTCCCTCCCCTAATCTTTTTGGAAGGTTCTCTGCCTCGGTGGCCAGGTTCCTCTGTCACTTTGACCAAGTTAACACACAGCCAGAGTCCAACCACTTGTCCTGGGGCCAACACTGGTTTAGAGCTTCCATGGGTTTCTCTCCCTGCTGGTTGTGCTTCCAGATGTGTACAGAAGGACCCTTCAGCCTATCCCCCCCTGCTCCAGTCTGAATACACGTGCCTCCAGCTGTGCATGTTACTCCAAAGGAGAGTTCAGGGCTGTCCTGCACTGCCACATTCACATTTCCCAAGCAATAACCTTCACAAATCAGCCTCCCCAGAGGTGGCTGCGTTTATTGAAGCCCCTGTAGCTCCCACAAAGCTTTCTCTGAGTTCTTTCTCATTAATCACTGTATTAATTACACCCATCCCACTAATGTGTGTGCTTTCCTCTGTGCTGTGCAAGGGCAGCTCATCTGCACACAGAGTCACCATTGTCAATGGACAGAGTGTGGGGCCAGAGCCAGGAATTTATGAGGTCTTATCCCCAGCCTGCCAGTGGCCTTCCGTGTGGCCTTGGAAAATAACACTTAACATCTTTGTTTTTTTAGCTGTAAAATGGGAATAATAATCTTTATTCATCCACCTCAAAGAGGCGATGAGAGGGTTTTATGCAGTGCTCAGGATTTAAATGTTTCCAAACAAACTTTATAATAACCAGTCAGGGTTTTTAAATGCATTCTCAGCTCATCTCTTGCCACCTCCTCTGCACTTGGTGATAGTGGTTGCTCCTCTTATTTCCCTGAGTATTCTAGAGCTAGCTGGATTACAGAGCCCTTACAACCAAAATAGGTCTAAATGGAATAACTTGCCCAAACATTGAATTATATTAATCTCAAATGTATCCACAGCTTCCAAAATTTGGAACCAATCTTCCTACTGCTGAAGTCAAAAAGGCAGAAGTGAGCCAGCTCATCTTTTTCCCATTTGAAGAAAAATGCACTGCATGTACCCTGTTTATTTACTTGCAGTATCCCATCCCATCGAAAGAGACTGTGACTTTGGGAGTCAATGTCAAGAAAACACAGAGAAATCTACAGTGGCTTCTGAAGCCACCACAGATACAGAACAGCCTTTGCAGAAGACATTTTTCTGTCCTAACGATGGAATTGATAAATGAGTGGGCAGCAGCCAGGCACGGTTGAAGCCTTCACATCAGCCCCTCTGCTACATCATTTTTTGAAGTACTGAGAGCAAAGTGGGGAGTCAGGGAAGGCCTGGCAGCTCCTGCAACTCTGTGCCTGCTCCCCAAACACACCACCCAGCCAGTGCCCAAGCCTGGGGCTCCTTGGCAGGGCTCAACCTGCCATACCCTCAAAGTCCAGAGGCGACAACTTACACAAAGGGCTATTTCAGATCTTTTGAATTTGCCCCTGAAATAATTTCAACATGTGATCACCAAGGAATATCTTCCATTTTTTTCACTTTACCAGGGCAATTAGTGCAATTCCTGAAATTATTGAAGCTTCTGAATGTACAGATGCCTGTGCTAGAGAACATTAAAAAATAAGTAGATTTGAAGAAGTGGAGTACCTTCAAGCAAGAACCAGTGAAAGGTTGGTTGCTATGCAACTCAAGTATTGTCCATATTATTCTTATCAACAGATGACATATTGTATAAAATAATATAATCCTCTAAAAAACCCCACAATACAGTAGAAGGCTGCTCAGGGGTGGAGAATTGGCAATAGCTGAGAGTGCTGTCATAAAACTGACGCTGATGGTACATACTTCATCAATTACAGAGCCATAATGTAATTATTATGATTATTTAAATGGCACCCTTGATAATATATATAAATTGCCTGCAGTGAAGCAAATGAATCTGAAGATATCAGCTCCATGCTTTCAAAAGAAATGCTTACTCCAACAAGACTGGGGTAATATTTTCATATTGTGAAGCCAACCAGGCTGTTTCATTCATGCACTGCCTTAACTTGTACATGTGCCCTTCCTTTTATTATGTGCTTTGAATATATATTCCTAAAAACTGTTAATGCTGGTGTGCAGGATAGTAAAGTATTGAAGGCTTTGTTCTAATTCCTCAGAAAGTAAAAACTATACACTTTTTCTCTCTGCTTTTCCACTATGAAATAATCCCAAAACTCTGAAGAGAAAATTCCTCACCTTCTACTCTCTGGTGCTAGTCCTCTGATCAGGAGCTTTGAAAACATGAAGATAAAAGAATGTGTTCTTACACAGCCATGGCATGCAGGTCCCCCACCACAAGGTAGAGGAACTCTGAAGTGGTATCTTTTACATACTTCTTACTTTCTTCAGAAAGCCATAAATTGCCCTTCATGTAAATAATCAGATATAGAAACACCAAAAAAAATTGTCTTCATGGCTATTTAGGGGAAGCTTATAATAGTGGAATTGTTCCACCTTACGGCCTTCTGAAACCAGCAGGACAACCCAGGAGCTAAAACACTGTCCACTGCAGGTTATGGATTTAGAATCCCAAGCAGAGCACCCACAAGCAGATTACTCAGTGTTACCTACAACTGCTGCTCCAGGGATGTGGCCAAAGACCCACCAAGAAGTGGTGGCTTCTGCCCTCCACCCCACTCTCCCCTCTAAAGAGGATTAATACGAAATCGATAACTTTCAAATTATAAATGGACAAGGCTTTGCTCTTCCCAAGAAAGTAAAGAATCTTAAGGTGGAAGGAAGACTGCTGTAGTTATTGTCTGCCATCAGGGGAATGGCAGAAGTTACCAGAGTTCAGACTGGTACAGATTTATAGAGCTAAAGATGGACACACATAACAGTTATGGAATATCCATGAACTAAGGACTGCAAAGAAGTGACTGGTCCATGTGCTAATTCTGTTGGCTTCCACCACTATTGCAGCCTGAGATTTCTGTGAGATTTATTAGTCAATCTGCAATCCCTCAAATTGTTGTCATTATGGCAGCCACAAAGATATTTCAATTATTTTGTAATTCAATGTTAACTACACACACCACGAACTTTCAATCACAAAATGGCAAATATGACCTTTTTTACCTACTATTTTAGGACATACACTGGATTAATCTTATCCAAAACGCGTAACTACATCATCATCTCCATCGCTGCAGGAAAAGCAGAGATGAATTGCTGTGTTCAGCTCTCAGATGGGGAAGCTCCAACAAAAAAATTCAACCTAAATCCAGCTGAGCAGTCTCTGGCAGAGTCCAGACTAAACCTCAGAGCTCCCTCCTTTGCACTAGGGTTGAAAATTCCCAGCTGATACCAAGCAGGGTAAACTGGTGAGTGTCAGTGGAGCTTCACCACTGACACCATGGGCACTGGCTTTTTGCTGCCAGCATTCCAACAACTTCCTTGAACTTCCAGAGCCTGGTTCATGACATGAACATGCAAATGCCAGCAGCTCCAGCCACAGAAGGTGCATCAGACATCCCCACTCTGCCCTGAGCAGCTGGCCATGCTGCAGTGTCAGAGAGCACTAAAATCACATCTCCTTCACCAAAGCATTTATCAACGTACTTGAAATGCCCTGTTCCTGTTTCCATGGAACTCGATGTTTATTTGGCAATAATAGGGCACAGGTACTGAACAGATCAATGCTTCTGAAATGCATTTAATGTTTTGTTCCTCTTTACCCAAGTTTTGCCTGTGGAGTAACCCCTGCCACAGGAACAGTGAGAGAAAGAACACTTGATATTCTTAATTACAGACTTGATCTGCAGAGCTCTTGCCTTCTGGCATCTGTTCCACAGAACTCCCATTTAACTTTAAGCACATGTGTAGTCCCACTGATAATAAGCACAAGTTAAATGAGTTCTTAGAAAGAGGCTGTAGCCCTCAGCATCTTGCAGAACTGATCCTGTGTTTATTGTCACTTACATACAGTTCTACCAGAACACCTTGTGTTTTCTTTAGGAACCAAAATGCTCTGTATGTTTCCTGGATTATTCCAAACAAAGCTGAAAAGACAGACTGCCATAGCTAAGCAACAACTTGAAATGACACAGGGAAAATCCAGAAGAAACTGAAATTATTTAAAATGTGAAGTTCAAATTATAAACAAATACATACAAACATAAAAGTTCTCTATATTCATAGACTGGTAAGGACAATATATAAATTAAAATACAAAACCAATACAGGTCACCATTAACTACACTGTTCATAAATGAATGGAGTTTATAGATATTGATATCTTCCATTTAAATTAACCTTTACTTACCTTGCTGTAGCTCAGCAGGATTATCCTCACCAAGACAACATTAATGTGAGCACCCAGGGACTCATCATGATAAATTTCATTAACCTGCAAAAGAGTTCAGCATTTAATGGTGGCCCTGGCAGCAAGTAACTATGAAAGCAGTGGTACAGCAGTACCTTGTATGCTCTGTCATTACTCCAGAGACCACTTTGTGTTCATATATAAAACACGAACAATCCCACTAATACAGAAGGGAACATCTTCTTTTCCAAACTCTGTTGTAGCCTCCCAATGGGTCATAATTCAGGAAATCACTGAATAACAACACATCATCAGAGACTTCAGATTAACAGGTATATAAGTGCTGGCCTAAATGGACTTGGAGGTATCGTGGTGCACCTGAAGCATGGCAGAATCCCAAACACCTCTCTGCTGGGCAGTACTCCATATGGGGAAGGGGACAGTGAGCAGAGGGACAGCACCTCTCTCCAAGAGCCATTCGCTGAATCAGCTCAGCTGCACCCTGGAACTCCTCCATCTGGGACCCATCACATCACACTCTGCCAAGAGGATGTTCCTCCCTCAGAAAGCTGCTGGGGCACATGGGCTGCCTTTGTTGTGTGTCAAAACTCATCAGTGTTAAACTCTGCAAGCAGAACAAAAGCTACAAAATGCCAGTAAATTAAAATTGTCCTTTTTTTATATATATATACTAGAGCTACATAACTAAACATGCACGTGGGGAAATCACCCCACGAACATGGAAAAAAAAACTGTAAATATTTAGAGTGGAGAATGAAATGTGGGTGAATAATGACTACTGAGGAAACACTGCTACAAGCAACCTAGGCAAATATTAACTGTTACAGAGGCTGATTTAAGGATTCAGTGATGAAGACTGCTTGAGACTCAGCCAAATGGCAGGGGTTTAGCTTTACAAATTAGAAGAGGCAGATGAGATTCCCTGCAAGGCAAGTGCCTCTCCTAAAGCCTCCTTCCCTTGGTAAAGGTTGCACCAAACTGGACTGCTTTGCTGGCTGGACCTAAATTTCATTTATTCCTACAAACTAGATTCATTACTCCAAGCTAATAAATAACTTTCAGAAAACCTTTCATTTGAAACACAGTAAATAATGTCCTGTTACTTCAATCAGCCCCAGTTTTAATGGCCCATCTTTTATCTCTGCAAAAATCATTAAAATTAAATACATCAGTGTAGGCTTTGCTAAGCAATCCCCATTGACATTTTAAAGCGAGTTTTAATTAATTTCATCAGTATTTTTTGGATAGAAGAGCCTTATTTTATGCTTGGTAGACCTCTAAGTTTTCAACATACGAGAGTGTCCTGTGCTGATGGAAGTGGGGTGGCTGAAGCACAGCTCCAGGAGGAGGGTCACACCGTCCAGGACACCTGCCCAGGACCTGGGGAACATGCTGGGGGATGCCTGGAATCCAGGAGTCTAACTGAGCCAGCAGATCCTTGGCTGGAAGATGAGGATGAGGAGCCCATGGCTATAACTGGCTTCAGGGGCTGCTGTTTTCATGGAGGTGTAGAAGCAGCTGATCTGTGCAGATCTGCTTTGCAAACAACCCCTCTAGAAACCAAATACTCTCTTTACACATTTAATTAAGAATTTAGACTCATTTTATATTCAGATATTTTTTTAAAAATGCCTTATTTTTACTCTGTGGATGACTGCTGAACACAAATTATAAAGAGGTAAGACATAAACACACATTTTGCTTTACAGAAATTCTTTCACCCAGAAAAAAGACCCCTGGTGTTGTCAAGGGAGGCAGGGATATTAATTTGCTTCCCTCTTTGTGTGGTGAGAAGAGAGCACAGGCATCAAGGATATGAGGCTGAAATAAGCTGTAAATTATCTATACATGAAATGAGTATTAAACCAAAGCTGCTCTGTACAGAGGACAGTAAATACAGCATGTAAATAAGAATTTAATTAGTTCATAAAGCATAATCCAAATTGCTCTCTCCCTCTTAACCTAAGCCTCTTTTAACAATAGTTGAGTAACCAAACAACTGTATCGCTGTTCTGTGCCAAAGGGAAACTTGGCTTGAAACGCTGATGGAACAGAATTAAAACACTGCTTGACTGTTCATGCAAATGACATCTAACAAACAAACTGTGAATGAACAGAAAAGCACAGGCACTGTAAAAAGCTGCTCGGTTCTCTAGGGATCCTGGATTTTCTGCAAGAGAGTGGGCCAATCCAAAGCTCTGGGTCTTGGTTTCATTAACAAGGATGAGTCCAAGCTCTCTTCACACAGCATCTTTCTCTAAGTTAAACTGTGCCTTTGCTAGTGGAGTCTCACTGCACACAGATAATGTGCTGAAATAGATGCTTTTCTTTTTGCCAGCATGGCCTAAATTGCACTTATTTGTTTCAGAATAAGTTTCAAATACAAGATCCAAGTAACTGAATGTTGTGCTCTCAAACACTCATGAAAAGTGCACACACTTTGCCTCCACAGTCAGATTCCCCAAATCCCCACCTGTTACTTCAACAGGAAAGCAGAGTTGAGCTAATGTAGCTCAATGTACAGGGCAGAAAATGATCAACCAACCCGTGGAATCAGAAAGGTCCAGGGTTCAGAGCAACTCACAACTCTGAAACTTATTGTTCCAAAGCAGAAATAATCAGACAATAGATAAGAATGTTCAGATGTTCGTGCAGTACCCACACAGAGGTGTGAAAACAAGTGCACAGTACTTTTACAGCACTTCAGTAGGACATCCTGGTCTGTATCAACAGAAGGAAAATCAGAGTTGATCTCCTGTGGCTCTTAGATATGTAAGTCTAAAATTAAGCTGCTGCATAGGAAAAGAAAGTACAGAGACCATCCCAAAAACCACAGCTCCTGAACCGAAGGCAGAGAAGGCATTAAATCTTTTTAGATGTCCTACGGTGATTCAGCATTTATAGAGGGGGATGAAGAAGGCTGGGTAAATCTCAGAGAATTCAAAGCACAGCCAAACACTATAAAGAGACTTTCATCAAGCTATTGTAGTTCACTAACTATTTTGGGATAACTTTGGTTTCTTTTTCTTGGATATTTCAAAGGAAAACACACATTTCTATTTAAAGTTTCTGTTTAGAAATCAAGCTGGCACAGATTGGCGCTACATAAGAAAAACAAAGACTTTATTTACTTTTTTCATCTGTCCCTCCCTGCTAATTTTATAATTCTTCTGCCTTGAGCAAGTTTCGAGTCAGCACAGTAAGCACATAGAATACATCAAAACATTGAAGGCAGGCTAAGAGCCTGTGAGGTGCCTCCTGCTTTGTAGAAGCAGCACTGGAAAGTTTTTATTACTGAGCAAAGCAGGCCCCAGTCCTAAAAGGAAATTTTGAAAGCTGCTGTAACACAAATAGCAATCACCAGCCTGCAGCTCTGCAAGTCTTGGTGCAGAGCAAGTTACCTGCTGATAGGGCTGGCAGGGCTTTTAGGGAAAGTCAGGTGGTTCCCTGGAACTCTGATTAAACCCATGTGCAATAGGAAAACAATCTGCATATTTTGGCAAGTCATTGGCGAACTCATTCATGCAGTTTGAAGGAGTTCCCAGCCTTGCAAGGTTTGTTGGTATGTGCTGTGCAAGAGGCAGCTCTCTCCATCACAACACAACCACGGCTCCATCCCACTGAACCATAAACCATGGAGTTCATCCCGAGGCACACCCTCTGCAGCTCCAGGGACTGTGCCTTACGCTCGGGCAGCGCTGCCTCCTCGGGCTCCTGAGCACACACCCCCTGTGGACATCTCATAGTTTCCACCTCAGGCCACCATCACTGTCAAACAGCTCTGACCCAGTGAGGGGAGCCATCAGAGGGCACATCTGACCATTTGGGGAGGGCACAAAACAAGATGCATCTGGTTTTCCAGCCACCAGAAACTGCTGGTCCATCCGGCCAGATTAGGCTGCTCTTTGATCCCCCAGCATCCTTACACAACTGCTGTTGCAGGAAGCACCGCTGGCTACGTGCTCTTGGGCAGAGCAGGGACCATGTGTGGATCCCTGCCAGGGTGATACTGGAGAGGCTGGAGAGCATCAGCTCCTTCCCCAGGGGATGGCAGAGCTCCTGGCAAGCCATTGTTAGAGCCCAGCCCAAGATGCAGCTCATTCATCAGCTCATAATTATCTGCAGCAAAGCCTCGGTGCCTGGTGGGCATCCAGTGATTGTCTATTTCTGTAAGAAACGTCTGCTTTGAATTATGGGAACCAGAAATGTCGTGGTGGATACTGAGCACAAACTTCTGTAATCTGACCCTCCCAAAAGCGTTGCCCTCTCACTTTATATTTCTGTGGTCCCACTTCAAACATCACTATCCTCTTCGGTTTTCATCACCTCCTTTATGCTTTTGAACATCCCAAAGTAGCATTTCTTACATTCCCGAAGCTTTATCTTAATCCCACAGGAATAACCTTACATCAATTCCTTGGGTGGATGTACTATGGTGACACAGAAAGTCATCAGGCCAAATCCAGGGTTCCCAGCCTCCCTTTCTAGTCCTTACAAGGCATTTCCTCATTTCCTCAGAGAGGAACTCTTTTTTTTTTTTACTGAAATATTTGTTGAGCATCACAAGAAAAAAAGAATAATGAAAGCACACAACACGTATGAAACTTAAAGGTCAAACTGTGACCTCCGGTTTGGAAAACATCTATCTTTCTGCTCAAACCCACAGCCAACAGGCAGTTTTAGAAGAGCTTGGCAATGTACATTGCAAAAAGGAGATTAGAATCTGGCATTTCCTATGCAAATATGAGCCCAAGTCCTGATTTACCTTCCCTGGTGTGAGAGTCAGTAGATGTTACCAAGTCCAAGTTAGCTGCTTCTGATCAAAATGAAAAACATTCCCCTGAGCAGATGTGTTGGCAGGGCACTAGGTAGCTTCATGTTATGGGTCTCTATCTCATCTTCGGCTGTAACATTGGCTTCAGAAAGGTCATAGACTTTGTTTTCTGACTTCATGACTAATTTATTTTCCTTAGTTCCTCCTGCAGCCTCTTGGAACTCCTCAGTTTTGCCAGAAACCACTGCTCTGAGAAGCTTTTCTAAACATTGTAAATTACCTTTGCACCAAAAGACTCAGTATTTTCTGAATTACTGTCTCAAGATCATGTTAATAAAATCAAACATAGCATAATTAAGTAGATTGATTTATTGTATTCCTACAAGGGATAGAGGTGTGGTGTCAATCCAGTAAACATGGTGACCTCTTCAAACCTAAGTAGCTTGGTTCAGAAAAGCATCCAGAATTTGAAAGCTGATCCTAATTATCCACACTCCACCACAGAAACCACACTGTCACAACTCAAAAATCCCTGGCTGCAACCTTTATGGCTAAAACTCATGTTGGTATTTGGACTAAAGGAAAAAATCTCTTTTTTTACAGTGCCCACCACCCTCTACCTTGAGGATGGTACCAAAACCTGTGTGATGCTCTGTGCTATGGCCAACAGGGCAGCCAGGCATATTCCAGGTAATAAAAATGAGCAATGCTCATCTAATTGACATTGGGAATAAGATCCCTGTGAAAATGAGCACAATCTGGAAGAGTTCTGAGAGTGTCTTTCCTGTAGGAACTCCTGAATGCCCAATCACAACTACAGTTTCCACTGTAGGGTGGCAATCAAGATAATGAACAAAAATACCCCCATGAGGCCTTTTCAGACACTGTTCACACCAGTCACAGCTACTGGTTTATAATGAACCACCTAAACGTGGAGTTAACTCACAGACATATATTTAAACTTTCAAACAAGCTGAAATTTAGCCACTGACAGCTGAAGTCCCTCAGATGGATAGAGCTGGACTTACATTTGTTATTTGTGGAACTTCTTAGAGGTAGTTCAGCTTTAAAGTGAACATATTGAAATAAACTGATTTTAAATAATGAGCATTGGTGCTTGTGAATTATTTAATTTTCAAAAATCCACCCAAATTCGACATTACTGAACTATCCTTCCCATCTAAAAAAAAATGCTTTTTACTTTAAAAAGCATGATTCTGAAGACAGGCTGCCCCATTATTTCAATGTATTCAATCATCACTTTCTTTTTAACAGCTTGAATTAGACATGCTTTCAGGTTTTTAGCCAACTGTCAGTTAGAAACCGATGGCATTTCTGCCCTTTCCTCTCATTAGGGACTTGCTGTTCTGTACCTGCAAATCTTCATCCCTCATCAGCCAGAGACACGCAAGCAGAAATCTCATCTATAATAGTAGTATCATGTACATCCTATTAAAGAGGACAGATAACACATTCAACAGCGCCTCAGGGCCACAATTTCAAAGACATATGTAGTGCTGAAAGATGCAGGTGAAAGACTCCAGGGACTTTCCAAAGCCCCCAGCTGCAAAACTCCCATTGATTTCAGTTACTCAAATGAAAAGTTGTTTAATGTATTTGTTCTGGAGTTGAAGTTGCACTTGAAGGCTGGGGGATACACAATCCCACAGGCTAATTTTTAGATCTGGTTCTGACTAATTTCAAAAGCGGGTAAATGACTAAATACCCAGAGAAATCTAGCCCAGAGTGAGGCATAACTCCTTTTTAGGGTCTATCTCCCTTTGAAATAACAGCACGTAGGCATTCACCTAGTTTGAGGAGATAGGGTTTAGTATCACAAATATTTTGGCCATATATCCATTACATGGATATACATAAACACTGCAATATCACTTCTTTTACAGTAAGGGAATGCAAAGGAAAGGAAAGATTTTTACCCCTGAAAATTGTCCAGAGATCAAAAAATATACATTGTAGGAAAATTCTTCTAAAAAACAGACAAGGATGGCAATTGTCAGCATTAGAAAATGAGGTAGTTGAGGAATTGAGGAATACTGTGATGGAAGAAAGACAAAGGATATAAGAAGAAGCTAAAACAGGGGCCTGACTGGGAAAAACCCCCCACAATTTGAAGAGCAGCATCAAAGTCGAAGACTTGAAGCCAAGACAGACGAAGTCAATACACTCAAAACCATCTGCAACTGAGCTTATTTGATGAGACTTTGCTATCTGGAATGGCCAAAGTATTGTAAGATCATACATTCTATCTCTGACTCTTCAGGAAGTTTTGAAGAAACCCAACCTGGATGTGACCCTGAACACAGGACTAGCAGCTGAAATGATCACACTGGCCCAGCCAGGTGAGGGAGGGAGGGTCGGTCAGGTCTGCTGCTCTTCCACAGCTGGCAGCAAACGTCCTGCTCAATCCTGGAACTATTTTTAAGAGGGTTATGAAATGATACAAGAATTTCAGCACCAGGGCTGGCTACCAACAACATCCACCTTAAAATCACAGAACAGTTTAGACTGGAAAAGACCTCTAATATCATCATATCCAACCATCAACCCAGCACTGCCAAGGCCACTGCTAAACCATGTCCCCAAGCGCCACCATCCACACCTTATCTAAACCCCTCCAAGTCATTGATAAAGATATTAAACAGTGCTGGCCCCAGCACTGAGCCCTGGGGAACACCCCTTCTGACTGGCCACCAGCTGGACTTAGTTCCATGGACCATCACTCTTTGGACTTGACCACCCAGACAGGTTTTTCACCCTGTGACCCGTGCACCCACCCAAGCCATTTAGCTCAATGACATCCCCTCAGCACCTTGCTCCTCCTCCCAAAGCATCCTGCAGTGAAATCCTTTTGTTTCCCAAGGAACAAGATAATTCTCCAATGCCACTTCTAACCTTGTACTTTTTTAATATTTCCCAAACACTTGTACAACCAGATAAAGTCCTTGGGGTTTTGAGACGCCTTCTTGCTGAAATTGAATTACCTTCCATGTTCTCGAGTAACTACAGAGCTACAAGTTCCCACCCAAATCTCTCTCCTCTGTGGCAATGCTCCTGCATGCTATAAATACAAAGTTAATTTGTGCAATGTGTGGGCTCACGCTTGGAAGTGCAGAGGACTGTGCAGGCTAATATCCTTCCCAGGAGAAAACCCAGTGTGACGTGCAACTGGAAACGCCGCAAGCCAGAGGCAGCCGAGGGGCTCCAAAGAGAAAACAATGGGATATTTTCCAAAGGTGGACTGAATGCCCCGTGGGTTCTGAGCAGAGAAAAGAGAGGGGGTCAAGAGAAAGCCGAGTTTTTGGAGGAGGGAACGAGTGGAGGATGACAAGGGGGTGGCACGAGGCCGAGCTCGCTGCAGTGGAACGGCTGGCGCACAGTCAGGCGACACGTGGCTGAAGCCCAGCGTGTTAAAAATGCTCTGGCGTCTATCACCATTTGTTTGGGAGTGACTTCATTCCCAAACTTCGGGATAAATATTAGCACAGCTATTCAAGATAGCCAGGACACCCTGCCCCTGTTTTTTTTCTCACTTCATGGCTTTTAGGTGTGGACTGTAACACATCACTTAAGCAGCACAAAGCAGATTTTACAGTCGTTGCACTGGGCTTGAAAAGAAAAATAAATTGTTTTGATTGGGTTGATGGTAGGGTTCCACCCAACATCCCTGGGAAAAGTTAGTTAAGGACAACTGCTCGTGCCATCACACACAAGGAAATGAGCAAAGTGGGGAGAAGCAGCTGTGCTGGGAGTTGCTTCTGGGAAAGTGATATCATGTCCCAGGAGGAGAGGATTCACCTGGGATTTATTTCACTTCTGGCACCTCAGAAATTCAACTGTTTGATCACCCTCTTATCCCCAGGAAACACTTTCACTATTATTTTATTCAGTTACCACGCACTCTTGATTTTATGCTTACTACCTTGTTACTGTACAAAGCTAATTGATTCTACACTTAATACCTTGTTACTGCAGGAAGCTAATTGATTACATCCTCAAACCGGCAAGGTACACACAATCTGATGGTTATGGGAGGATCTTCCACAGATTTAAAAATAGAGATGGAATTTTTTGTAGCTGTCTCTTCTTCTTGAGTGATTTTGGACCTACACATTTCATTAGAAACACAATACAGGTCCCCAGCACCACCTGGAATCTGCAGGAACAAACCCCTCTTGCCTCTCTGTACTGGAGCTGGAAATAGGATTGGTTACCATCACCCATTCCTCTGCTAAAACACAGACTCTAGGAACCAGCTCAGATTTGAAGGAGGAAAGAACAGGACAGCACTGATGACTGCCAAAGACTATCCACAGCCTCCTCAAGAGGCCTTGGGGGTTTTCAGACAGCTCCTCGGATTTGGACACAAGGCATAAGGTACATCCTCAGCCCCAAAAGACACGATTCCACCTCGGAGCTCCCAACAGAACAATTGCTGCCTATGCCAAGAGCTGCCGTGCCCTGTGGGTGCAGTCACACAGGCTGCACTTTCTAAACCACTTGCAGAGACAGCATGCTTAGGAGCTGTTATTTCTTGCAATTTGTGTGTTGGATGGTTTACTAAAATTAGGGAAAAGTATATTCCAGAGCTGGAACATTTATGGCTGCTTTACCGTTACTGTATATTTTAATTCTTAAAAATAGATTTAAGTGACATGATAAGTAAAGAGTCATGTTTAATCTATTTTGGCCTGTTTGCCACATTTCTGGTTTGGCCTGTTTGGCTTGTTAATTTAGAGATGCATAAAACCATCTGTTTCACTGTAGACTTTGTTTTAAGCCTCAGAGGAAACAAACCACACAAATAAATGAAATTCACTATGTAATTTCTGTTAGAATGCATGTATTTACAGCCATCAGAGCAGACACCAAGGACCCCATAACTCTAATGTTAATGCAGGTTTTTAACTATTTACAATGCTGTTATAAAAAGTCAGTGCAACTGAATTTATATCACTCAAGGGATTTTCTTAAATTGTATTCCACCTCTCATTTAAAGTGAAAAATAGTGACATTCTGCACATTGCTAAAAGAGGGTAATAAAGAACGAAAAAAACAAGCTTCATAATTAAAAAAATATATCTTGGAAAAACTACATCCCAGGCAAATGTACCTAATAGCCTGGATTTCTGTCTCTGTGGTTTGTAAAGCCAAAGGAGCCACCCACAAGCTCATCCTCTTGACACGACTGCAGACTTGAGCAGTCAGACTCCATTTGTCAAAGACAGAGCAGACCTACAATTTTTTACTCAAAACTATTTCACTAAGAACACACATTCACTCAACCTAAAGCTTTTTTCAGAAGTGTGCTTTGCTGAGAAAAGACTCCTGTTTCAGATGAGAAGGAAGAAAGTCATTCCCAAATGAGTTGCCCATGAAGGAGGCTACCACTCACTTTTATTTTTGGGGCAGAAGAATAAAATATATTTTGATTTTGATCTGTAAGAGGGATGATTTTTCAAGACTTGATTCTTTTCCCACAGAACAGTGTCCTTGCTCGCTGTCTGGGGTACTAGAGGGCTGCTGTGTCTGCTGCACTGATATTTAGAAATAAAAAGTGATTCTTTCAAATATAATATTCCCCAGTGTATCCTTTCATCCCTACTACACTATATAGTCTGTTGCACAGACTATGGTTCTGAAGATTAAATATTTAACTAAGGAAACCTAAAGATGTCAGTCATGGAGTAAATACTAAATCAATTTAGGAAGGTTCAGTGCTACATTGATAACATTTTACTGCAGGGAGAACAAGAAACAGGGAGGTGCCCTGGGACCTAAAGTGGCTGTTAAGGAATCAAAGAATTTATCTTAGTACTTTGAAAAATGTAAAAGACTCAAGAGAACCTTATTTGAAGACAGTTCTCCAAACCATGTTTCTCAGCAGGGAGCTCAGGTTAAGGGAATATACAGCTGAAACATAATGACTTCCAAAAACCTGAGCCCCTGACCCTGTGCCCCCCACCCACCCACCAAAGCACATAACCAGGACTTTGAACATTTTAACAGCCCCACACCCAGCTTCTTTCTTGGTCCCTTTTTCTTTTTTCCCTTCTCCCCTTTTGACTTGCTCAAAGTGGCCTGGATTTCCCTCCTAGAGTTATTTTATCTACTGCCACGAGAAAAATCTGTTATGTCTTCTTCAAATGGCCAACCCAACCTACATTTCCGACCCTTCCAGCACCTTCCCACAGGGCAGTTCATGGGGCTGTACTCACAATATTCATCAAGGTCAGCAGGTACTTCTGGACGTGTTCCTTCCCATGGAACTGAACAACTGAGTCATCCACCCCCAGAAGGACTTCGATGTTGTAATCATCCTCTGTGGCGTGCCTTCGATGGCGCTGCCTCGATCTGCGCACCTGGTCTTCGACAAGGCTCAACGCGCTGTCGAGATTATCCAAATTAGTGAGGTTAGCAGCTGAAATCAAACAGACAGACAAGTCATCAACCAAGAGAGGTTCAGGCTCAGGTCTCAGCTAAGTTGGTATACATTCGAAGTAGCAGCATTTGTTCTGTTCTGCGTGTTATATAACAGCATTAGTTTCATTTAATGTCAATTAAAAGTGGCCTAAATGAGAGAGAAACACAATCCCAAATGTTTTTACTTTGCAGAGTAAAAGCAGTGCTTTCTATGAAGTAACACTGCATAACAAATACAAGCCCAAAAGGGCAGCAAGTCATGCCAATGTCTTGATGAGAAGAATGAAACTGTTTGCAGTAAAATACTTTTTGCTTAAAAGTCCTTCTAACAAAAATACACTGTTCAGGGGAGCCTCCATTTCAGAACAATTAAAGACACACACTGTACTTCAAAATCTGATCCTACTGCCCACAGACTCCTATTTCAAGGAAAGTGCAGTTGCCAATATAGTACTTTTCTATCCAGGCAGGTAGTAACAAACCAGTCCCCCCAGCTTTGACCTGTTAGCTCCTTTCCAGATGCACACGTGCCATCTAACAGTAGTGACATGGATCTTATTCATCATTACAGATCAGTACATTTTAGAGATGAGATTAATTAATGTATAGCTACGTTCACAATTTTTTTTAACAGCTTTTCATCCTTCCTTCCAAATTTGCCATGTCACTTTGCATTATTGTGTGTCAAAGACCAACCCATGAGGCACAACAGTAGCTACTTCATTACTAACAATTTCTAACAGTCTCTCTGATATGAAATGCACGTCCTCTGACAGGATGGGACATGGTTATTGTGGCATCTACCTATTAAAAATTAACATGAAAACATGGAATCTTGACATTTTACCCTAGAGAATAACAATGATTAACATTAATATGATTATTATCATTTGCATTACAAGAGCCCTGGAAGCCCCACGAAGAACCTCTTGAGTTTAACAAATGTCAGGGAAGACTCGCTCAGAGAGGTGAGGAAAGGCAGTGAGAGGGCTGTGGGTTGAGTAAAGACTCCCAGTGCCTCATGCACAGAAACAGAGTGGGAAGCAAAGAGAGGAAGCCAAAGCCATCACCTTCAAACCAGAAATAAGAAACAACCCTTGGAAATGTTATGAAAGCGGATTCTCCACCTTCATTTATAGAAGTTTTCACATCAAAACCAGCTGCTTGGGCGGGGATGAATGAGTCACCACATCACTGGGCTCGTTACAAGAACATCTGCACTCCTGCCTCAAGTCCTGCTGCCTCGGGCTGCTGTGTCAGCAGGTCCTGGGCCATGTGCAGCCTGAGCAGAGCCCCACAGCTCCCCACTGGGGGGACAACAACGTACCCACCTGCACAGCCTGCGGCTGCCAGGAGGGACACACACCAGGCAGTGTTCCTTTCTGCCCTGGGCCTCCGTGCCTTGAGTGGAGAGCAGCTTGTCTGTGCTGCCAGGACAGACCTCCAGCCAAAGGACAGTCTTTGAAAGACTCCTCTTCTTACCATTGCTCCCCCAAGCTTCAGGGACATGCTTGTCCTGACACCCACAGCTGCAGGCCACCACACTGCACTGGCAGGGCTTCCCTCACTGGCTGGACAGAGAGAAGGTCCCACATGGTGGCCCTACATCCCCATGGAGCCACAGTGTCCTTCTCCTGGAACAGCAGCATTTAATAAGCACAGCCACCCCCTTCTCATTGCCAGCCTCAAGGCTCCCAGCAGCTTCTGCTCCTGGAGCCACAACTCTTTAAAATTAGTCTGGCCAGAATCTATGATTCAGCATGAAAATTCCCTCTTCACACTGAGCCCAGCTGTCACTGCCAGGTGCACCATGGAGGGTGAATGGGTCTGGCCTGGCAGCAATGGAGACAGCTCTTTATCAGGGCTCCAAACCAGCCAAGCAGCCAAATCCAGCCCAGCCCCTTGGTTTACTTCACCAGGAAAACTTCAGTATTAAAACTTCTTTGCTAGCACCCAGAAGTAATGACCCAGCTGCCACAGTGGTCTCAGGGGACTCGCTGTGGGACCGTGGGGCAATCATGTATTCATGATCTGTAATGCAAATCACAGTTACTGTAAAATTTGACCATAAATCTTAAAAAACTCTCTAGAAAAGAAAGCCTGTGCTGGCAGGGGCTGCAGGTCATGTCCTCACTCTGCTGCTCACAAAAAGCTACAGCAATCAGCAGCAAGGCCAAAGCTATCAGAGCTGGGCAGGGGGGAGAACCTGAGCCCTGCACTGAGACTGCAGACAGGCAGCTCTGCTGGCTGGGGGGCTCCTATTGGGGTGGGTGATTGGCTGTCAAGGTGTCTTGAGGTCCTGTGCTTTCATCTCTTTCCCTTATGTGTCAAAGTCAAACTAACTCCGAGTGCTGTATCTTTATTCCTGCTGCGAGCAAATCAGCCAGAGGCAAAATGTGATCCTACCATCCTGCAGTGAAAACTGCCTGTCCTCCCTCTTTGCTCCTCACTGCATCACTGTCACACCACAGCCCTCACAGTCCTGCCAACTCCTGAGAAAAGTTACCAGGAGGTTCCCTGGAAGTCATCTCGCTGCCAGTAGGTGCCAACCAACTACTTTAAATTTATTTTGGAGCCTAAAAATTCCCCACACGCAGAGTCACCTTCACCCCTCAAGTGTTTCCCTCTCAGGACAACATGCCCAGTGGTTACTGGTACCCCTGAGGCACCAACACGATGTGCTTCCCAGCAGAGAGAAAGCCACACTGACTCCAGCTCAGCTGGCACTGGAACCACCCCAGGACCAGCAAAACATTTACAACAGTAGCTTCAAGACTTCTGGTTCACATTCCAACTTCCCACCAAGTGCCCTTTGCCAGAGGCTCTCCCAGGACAGGCAGGGATGCCTCCACACACGCCTGACCACATATCCCACAGAGTGCTCCTCCAGTGCTGCTCTGCCCTTCAGTCTCTTGGAGGATGAATTGTTGGATTTGCTGGACCATGCTGTGTTATTCCTGTGTTGGATTTGCTCCTAAATGAAATTAATTGCTCCAAAAGAAATTAATACATGCATCTTTCCAAAGAGGAAAGGGAAAACAAAGTTGCATCTGTAGTAAATGAGAAATTTGTGTTTTGGCATCTCGACTTTCCTTAGTTAGCATCAGGAACTTTGCTGTATCATTGTGCTCTGAACAATATGCTAGAAAAGCTCAAAAGAAAAACTCAAAGAACCAAATAAGACACCAAATTCCTCCTTCATATTTTCCATACTATCTTCTTTCTGATCACCCCCGCACTGTGCACAAAAGTCATCTCAAACTGCACTCTCTTTTACTAAATCATCCTAAGACCTCTCCATCAGCTATTAATTTTCAGCAACTTTTGCCAAATCAGCCACTAATTATCGGTGCCAACTTTGTTCTCCATCTCCCAAGAGCAGACACTTGGCGTTTGGAGGGCTTAACAATAGCCTGTGTTGAAATCTTCTTGCTCCTGCAAGGAAAAATTCACATTTGTGAAAATTAACCATTGAGTGATGAGTCTATTTTTCTCTTGTGCTGCTCATCCAGAATAAATCAAAGGATAGTTTGGATGAACTGGTACAGTTCATCCAAAAATCCCTCAAAACCCCTCTTTTTTTTTTTTAAGCCAGTTAAAAACTCATTGATATTTCAGAGATCTTCTAACACTGCAGACCATCTTCCAGTGAAGGAATAAAATGCCCAAGTTGTCAATTAGTTTTGCCTTTGAGGGTCTTCAGAAGAAATCTCCATCTGCAACAGTTTGGGATGACACCACCTTATTTTCTAGGAGATTTTTGCCTTGCTCATTAATGTTTGATATCATGTGCTTTATGGAAACCTAATTACATGGCATCTCCTGATTCCTCCTTACCCATCATGGCAGGCAAAGCTCAAACAGATGCTCTGAGTTACTGAAGCATGAACACACTGCCTGCCATGAAAACTGCCTCTCCCTGTGTTTTCTGTCACTCCCTTTAGGACATCCAACAAACCCACAGTTGCTGGCTCATGGTCTTGTTTTTGTTTTTTTGCATGACCCCTTCCAAAAAGGCTCAGGGAAACACAGCTGCACCTACAGCTCTTAAAGGGGCCCTTATGAAACCACTGCACTTTCACAATACCAGATTTAAGGTTCCCCAGTCTCACAGCAGCAATATTGTCCTAATAAAGCAGTTTCTAATTGTTACCTCCTCTTTCTGAGAGGGAAAAGGGAACTTGCTGACAAGCCCAGAGCAGAGCCTGGGACAGGCAGCTGGGAGGCTGAACTGCGTGTCATGGTCACAGCTGTCATCTGGGGCTTGTCAGCACAGCAACGAGCTGGAATTGCTTTTCAAAGCTGAGCGTGCAGCATTCAGGCCAGCCAGCCACCATTTAAATGCAGCTGGTTTGCTTTGGTGGACACTTCATCTGTCAGCGTGGGAGCAGACAGACACCTGAGCCGACTGCTGAGCGCCTTCTCTGCAGCCACGCGAGGATCAGCACTTTTAGTGCTGATCTCCATTCCTGGGACACTCTCCTGAAGGGACTCCCAGCTTCCCATTGCTTGCTGCAATCCACCAGCTTTGGTTCGTGCTTGTTTTTTACTTTTCACCCCAGTGACTCAGACTGAGCACCAGTGAGGGCCAGCTGGAGCCTGCTCTGCCATGGTGACAAATCTATGTGGATGGCACAGAACCCCGGGGTACCAGCCCTGCTCAGCTGCCCCACAGCTGGTGGCAGTGCCACTCCAAACCTGGCACTATGATCCCAGCACAGGCACGAGGCCATCCACCCCTTGCTGCTGCAAACATGGCACAAGAGCTGGCTGTGTGGGAGGGAGGCAGGAGGAGGCAGGGTGGGCTTGCTTTAGCTCTCATCTCTCCGCTGCTCGAGTACATCGGCACCTCTGCAAAAGCACCAAACCCCTCAGCAGCCTGACACAGAACTGCTCCTCTGGGAACGGCACCTGAAATCACAGGTCACCTTTCTGCAGGGCTCCCTGCCACTGGGATGCTGTAAGGCTTCTGTTGTGTCTGTCCTCTGCGATCAACAGACTCCCTAATTAGCCCCCAACTAGCCTTTTCTTGTATTCTACCAAAACCCTCATTTGTCCTCCATGGTAAATTGAAGCCCAACCCATGTAGGTTGTAGTCAACAATGAAGAGTCATCAAATCTTGGGTTTTAACCCCTAGTGATCTTTTTTTTCTCCAGTTGTTTAAGTTCCTCAATTTAGGGGTTTGTTTTTCATTCCAGTTGCACACAATTGTGATGTGTTTTGTTCATTTGCTAATCAATAGTTTCTCTAATATTTTAATTTCCTTTAAAACTTATTTCTGCTGGTTTTACAGCTCTGTTCACCTCCCTCTTTGCTTTCTGTTTTGTTTCCCAAATGTCCTCTACTTGTCTTTCTTCTCCCCCTTAACCATCCTGCTCAGCTACATTGGTCTTTCATAATTTATAAATCCCTTTCCCATACTACAGTCTGCATTTGGACCCTTCTGCTATATATCACTCATAAGAAAACTGGGTAAAGCCAGCAAGGAATTAAAATGGGAGAGAGCTCCTGTGAGGTGAAAGCAAATGCAAGACAGTCTAAAGAAGAGGAGCAAATCCCACACAGTGCACTGGGTACATGACACAAAGATAGCCCTGTCTGAAAGGCATCCCCAGGACAACACTGCCTCAATGTAATTTTAACTTGGAGCTCATTTTTCACGGGATTGTTGTGATTTCCTGAATCACAGGTTAGCACAGTGGCTGCTACTTGGTAAATCCTTAACCAAGAGCTATTCTTGTAGCAGAACACCCTTGGGGGCGGGGGGTGATCAAATCCTTCCTCTTCCACCTTTTTACATAAACCAAAAGACCACACCAGTACACCAAAGACCAGGCATGCACCAGGCATCCTCACCAAGGTTACAAATCCCTGTCCTGCCTTTATCTGCAGAGCAGCAGGTCATTTAAAAGGAAACTTCTGGGCTGCAAGCCTTGCTAACCATATGCTCTCATTACAAGCTCCCTGCCTCTGAGTTTATGGTATGAGGTTTCTAGTCAAACCACACTTTAACACAGCCTGCCCCACCTCTCCTCTGGCCAGGGGGAGTTTGTCACAGGTATTGGGGTGAGTTGGGCTGGGCTCTCAAAAGTAGGTCTGGACTCCAGCTGTTTGAAGGGCAACAGAAGAGGCAGCTGAACTCCTGCTGGAATGATCCGGTCCTGGCATTTGAAATCAGGAGGAGTTCAAAGTATTTAACAGTACTTCATATACTGTATATTTGGGGCTTTACAGGGTAATTCTTTTAAACTTCTTGGGGCAGAACAACTGCCCCATTTTGCAGAGTGAAAGCACATTCTTGCAAACACACAGGACCAAGCAACATTCCTTTTTTTCCTTGTCACCCATGCAACAGCACAGTGACTTTAAATCTCAGGACATGCTCAAGTGCCTGCCTGGATCATAAAGTAACAGAAGGTTTAGGTTGAAAGGGACCTTAAAACTCATCTTGTTCCTCCTCCTTGCCATGGGCAGGAAAACCTTTCATTATTCCAGTTGCTCCAAGCCCAGTCCAACCTGGCCTTGGACACTTCCAGGGATGGGGCAGCCACAGCTTCCCTGGGCACCCTGTGCCAGGGCCTGCCCACCCTCATATCCCAGAGCATGGAATGTTTCTCAGCAGAGAGATGAAATAACGCCACTGATCACAGTCAGCCTCACACAGCTGAACACAGCCCTCAGACTTACTTGATATTATGTATTTTTCTTGCAACGATCATTGGGAAATCCACTTCAAAATACTTTCTAGGGAGAAGATTTTCATCCTGGGAATTGGAGGAAGACACTAGAATTAGGGACACTCAAGTTTCACAGGCACCAAAGAAGATACAACCTCAAGTCCTGAGCAGTTCTGCTTCAGTTTCCACTGGCATTTCTAACAGGGGCATAAAAATGTCCCACAGCTTAAAACAACCTAAAAACCAACAAAAAAACCAGCTTCTCTCAGTTAATTACACCCCACCTGCTCTTCACAAGAATTGCAATTACAGGTCACACTTCAGCTTTTAAAGTCACTGTTAGCAAAAAGTTAATAAAACTGTGTATTGACACAGCTTTTAGAGGAACATATGTATGAAAAAAGCACCACATCTCAGAAAAGAAATGGTATTTTTTCTCTTCCTCTGATGAAATACAATGAATTGTGACCAAGCCAAATGCTCCTTGGGCTTTTCTCCAAAACCCAAATTTACAAATGTAAATGCTCATGAGAAGACAACTCACTCAGAGGTGTGTTCACTCGGAATGACACTATTATGCAAGAACTGAGTAACCTGAATTGTCATTAATTGCACACACACATAAAAACAGACACATAGTTGGAACAAGCTGCTCAGAGAAGCTGTGGCTGCCCCATCTCTGGAAGTGTTCAAGGCCAGGTTGGACAGGGCTTGGGGCAACCTGGGCTAGAGGCCCCATGGCAGGGGGTTGGAACTGGATGATATTCAAGGTTCCTTCCCACCTCAACACATCTGGGATTCTGTGATTTACTTACATATAAACTCACATTTTTGTAGTTCATTCAGAAACATGTACATAGAGCCTGTACAATCCTGGGCTTTGGCACCCCATTTCTGTTTTATTACAGGATAAAATAGTGAAATCTAAAGGTGGAAAGAGAACAGCAAAACGTGATGTTTCTGGAAGCCCACTAGAGGTCAGCTTCGGGTCACAAACGCCAGGGAAAAGCACAGCCCTCCCTGAGCTCTGAGGTGAAAAGGAACCTGAAATGACTCTGACTAAGTAGAGAGTTGAGGCAGAGCAGCCAGGACAACTGGAATCCTGACGGGCATGGGAAGAGTTTGGCCAGCAGGGGAGGAAGTGAACCTGCCCCTCCACTTGGACCTAGTGAGGCACATCTGGAGTGCTGTGCCACATTTGGGCTCCAAGGAACACAAGGAGCTGCTGGAGAGAGTCCACACACAAAGGTTGTGAAGGGTCTGGAGCATCTCCTCGATGAGCAGAGACTGCAGGAGCTGTGCCTGGTTGGTGTGGAGAGGAGAAGGCTGAGGGGGGATCTCATCAGTCCATACAAATACCCCCAAGGGGTGTCAGAGGATGGTGCCAGACTCTGCTCAGTCACTTGTCCAGTGACAGGACAAGGAGTGATGGCCATAAACTAAAACACAACGAATTCCATCTCAAGGTGAGGAAGAACTTCTTTCCATGGAGGGTGGCAGAGCTCTGAACAGCTGCCCAGGGAGGCTGTGGAGTCTCCCTCTCTGGAGACATTCCAACCCCACCTGGACATGTCCCTGTGTCACCTGCTCTGGGTGACCCTGCCTGGGCAGGGGGTTGCACTGGGTAACCTGCAGAGGTCCCTTTCAACCTCAGCTACTCTGTGACTCTGTGACAGCCTGTGCAGTGCTGCCTCCCTGCCCACCTCCACTTGTGTGATAGAACTCAGTACTGACCAGCACAGAAGAGCAGTTCAAACATCCCCACACATCTCTGTCCTCAGCCAGGTCTGTCACCCGCTCACTTACCTTTAATCTCCAGAACAGGGTGTCCATGCCAGCCCCAAGATTAACAATTTGACAGTTGCATTCAGTCTTCTTTAGAAAAGCTTTAAGCAGATAACTGACACCATGAACACGAGCATAATAACCTGTTAACACACACAAAAGCTGGGGTTTAATTATTATTTTTATGTAAAACTTGATGTTTAACAGTCATGAAGAATTCCAGGTAGCCTGTTTAAAAAGTGGTGTTTCTTAGCAAAAATAATACCCTCTTTATAAGATACCTAGGGGTTTTGTTTTTCTTTTTTAATTACTGTCAAAATCTGATGCACTAATAAAACAGAATTCCTTGGGTAAATAGAAGTTTTAGTGAAGTTTCACCTCAAATAGAGCAGAATAATTCTGCCTTATGTTCACACTGCAGACCAGAGCTGACATGAGTAAAATCAACATTTGTGATTGCTTTGAGGAGATTTCTGCACACTCGGACACAAAGACACATCCTCTTTAGAATACAAAAAGCAAAGGATGAGAGTTTTGATTTACAAAATGATAGTTAAAAGATCAGTTACAATAAGGAATTATGTCTGTGAAGAAGACTTGTCTCATTCTTTCACGTATTCCCTACCCCTCAACACCCAGGGCACAGAGGTTTTGCCAGCCTTGAGACCAGTCAAGTGTCTCCACGCCCATTCCAACTTGCCTCTGTTGATCTCGGGTGCTTTCCTTTCTTTGGCTTGTCTCACAAAGTACTGGAGGTAAGGGTCCTTCCAATAGCCAACGCTGACAGCAAACCTGCCCAGCAGTGGACAAAAGAATGAAAGGATTAAGAAACAAGGTCACCAAGATTTACCCTAAAAGATACGCAGGCTGGTAAAGTCCCTCTGCCCCGGGTGTGCACATGCAGGCATGGTTTAAAAACCTGTTCCGTGTGTGAAACTATTTGAATTAAGAGATTATACAAAGTTTAGTCAGAAAATCTGTCTGCTGACGTATTAAAGAAGCAACTTTTTAATGGGCTCTGCACTGCTGCGTGAAATTCTGTGAGCAAAGACCCGAATCTCAGCTCTTTCCTCCTGGAGGACCCAGCAGGGGAACTGTGTGTCTGCAGCTCCTCAGACACACCTCTCAGGCTGTGCTGCTGCACATTGTTATTGCCACGACCTGTTTGTGCTTACTCCAGAGCTTCTACACAGCACTGAAACACACACAAGTGCTGCTCAGTTCGAACAGGACTCCCTGGGTTTAGAGCTGATTCCAAAGAAGAGCTCACAAACCAAACTGCATCACCCACTGATCTGCTACAACACCCGAGAGGGCACAACGAGCAGCCAGCGATGACACAAGTTAAACTCAAGCCCGGGCACTGCAGGGCCGGGACACTCATCCCCCTGCCCGAGGGGCGGCAAGGAAGAACCCTGAAATACATCGAGAGACTTTTCCCCTGAGCTGTCAAACAGCACCGAGCCCTCCGGCCCCGCCATCCGGGGCTGGTGCCGCTGTGCGCGGGGTCGTGTGCGTGTCCGTGCGGGACAGAGCCCTGCCCGCACATCCCTGCCTGCACATCCCTGCCTGCACATCCCTGCCTGCGCATCCCTGCCCGCACAGCCCTGCCTTCACAGCCCTGCCTGCACATCCTTGCCTGCATAGTCCTGCCCGCAGATCCCTGCCTGCACATCCCTGCCTGCACATCCCTGCCTGCATAGCCCTGCCTGCACATCCCTGCCCGCACAGCCCTGCCTTCACAGCCCTGCCTGCACATCCTTGCCTGCATAGTCCTGCCCGCAGATCCCT
>JAWWEE010000025.1:10829493-10998933 GCA_035221455.1 Xenops minutus
CACTTCCAGGGATGGGGCAGCCACAGCTTCCCTGGGCACCCTGTGCCAGGGCCTGCCCACCCTCACAGGGAAGAATTGTCCTACTGTGCAATGAAAATCTAGATCAGAGAATCAGAGTTACAAAAAATAGCGAAGCTGAAATCTACTGAACTGACAAAATAGAGAACTTCCAAAACTGAAAAATAAAAAAATAGTCTTTTCCAACAGATAAACCAATTAGCACAGTGACAAAGGCCAGGTGGATGCAGTGGCAAATGGCCAGGCCAGAGGCACTAAGAATAACCACAGTCAGATGTTGCCGGGGAGATCTTTTCTGGCAAGTCATAACAAGGAAAAAAAGGTATTACAATACCAAAATGAAAAGTTGAAAACTAAACTGATCTCATCAAGGCCAGAGTCACACAAAGAACACAAAGATGGGAGATAATTGCATTGTTAAAAGATTAAGTGAGAGAGAGGTAAAAGAATACCCCAGGCTAAACCATTTTTTTTATAATGGTGAAACATATTGTGTTAAAATTTTAACTTTTATATTACAACATAATAGTCAAAAAGAGGAAATGAAAGAAATAGCAAACCAGTCAGGCAAACCAGTTTGTGTGACCTGATTGAAAGAGAGCTCTCTGAGAACTGAACACAAACTTTTTCCAGCAGCAAAACTTATCCTTTGGAAAAATTTCAGCTATCAACCTTACTAGTGCAAACACAGGTTTCACAGTTTAGCACCAAATAATGCATAAGCGAGGTGTTCCAAACTCAGGGCTTAAAAGTAAGCTCAAAAAGAGGCAAAAAAAAAAAATCTACTCTAGAAAATTAATTTATGGGTGAACTTCTAAGTTTCACCACTTAATTGATTGCACCTGGGAAATGCCATCTTGCAAATATTTTGGCAAGTCATTTTAAACTGGCCTGTACTGCAGAGCCTGTGACTTGCAAAACAAGGGGCCTGATTTGCCACATCCCACTCATTCCAAGAGCCCACATCTGGCCTGGGAAAAAGGGCTCCATCCCTGGGAGGTCCCCGAGCACGGCAGGCTTTGCTGTGCAGAGCTACAAAGGGAGCTCTCAATCTCATTTGCAGCTAATGCATAATTAATTAAACTGCAGGGTTCAGCCACATCTCCACGCAGGCACTGGGCAAGGAGCCAGAGCTCCTCAAAGCCCTGGAGATCCCACCTGAAATCCCAAAGGCAAAGGATCCAGAGCTGACCCACAACTTACTTTTCCCAACCAGGCTTTACCGAAGTGTTTATGGGCTATTTGAGCCCAAGTCTGCCACCGAGATACTCAAATGTCCTATAGATATTCCAGGCATGATTAGATTACAGCAAATTAGCACATTAAGTAAGATGCTGAGCTGACCCCCTGGCTTTGTAGGTGACACGTCTAACAATGCCACTTGCATTTTTAACAGAATGAAATGCCAAACCACGATACAGGACCTGAATAAGAACAGATTAGAGGGGATGGCAGCTGTCTTTCCATAAGCCAACTATTCTGCCAGAAAGGGAAATAAAGTTTGATTACAGTTTAACAAATTAACATTAAAAACACACAGGTAAAATAAAAACTTAAAAAGTCAAATTCCAGCTAGGGCAGGGGGCTGAAAGGATGGAGAAAACACAAAGAAATACATAAAATAACCACACATCATTGGAAATATTACTGAAAGGAAAATGATGGCTGAAGCAAATAGGCATCTTTCCAATGCTTTTTAGCCATAACATCAAACCTTGCATTTTTGTAACATTGCAAAGTGGAATTATCCCATCCTTTTAAAAGGGGAGGGCTTTTCCCAGTTACAAAGTCTCACAAAGTTGTAAATTATACAATTGAAAGTTCTCAATGTCAAGTAGAACATAACATAAATCCCACCAGTGTAAATAATGTACTGCACAAATGACAATGCAAAGAGGAAGGTGACCCAGGGCTTGCTGCCACCTCCCACTGCCAGCCCTGCAAGCTGTGCCTGGGAACAACCCCACGAGCTTCAGGGGGCACAGGGATGAGCACCAAGGCTTGCCAGGCAAACCTTCTCCCCAGCACACGTGGGCAGGGCTTTTCTTTCTCAAGATAAATTTAGCATTAATATCTGTGAGCTTTGGAGGGATTAGAGGCAGGTCAATGTGCATTTGGTTTAGTTTTCTGGCAGGCCCAAAATATTTTCAATTCCTTTTGGGTCAAATGAACTTGATTACTGAAATATTTTTTAAGTGAAGAAAGCAAACAAAGCATTTAAGTTCATCTGAAAACATGTTTTACTCATTTGATATGAAATCAAGCACTTCAATTCTCAATGCAAAGAACTGTTTTAAAATATAAGATACTCCGAGGGCAAAAAGGGAGATGGTTTGTTTGAAAGCCACTGTCATGAAATCCCTCGACATTTTCAGGACTTTTTTTCTTTTTTGGCCATGTGAAGTTCACTGAAAAATTCAGAATTTTTTATCACCAATAAAATTTTCACCTAATTCAACTGCAAGTGCCAATACTAAAAACAGTTTCTGTTTGCCTCTTTCCACCATCTACCCCCCTTCCTCCAAAGGAATGATCATCATTTCAGGACCTCTGTATTTTTTGTTGGGTTATCCACATACTATTGACAAGCAACCTGTTCTCAGCGCTGTATGACTTGCCTTTCAGATTGGCTTGCAGCCTAATCAAACTGAGGTCATTTGTCTACTAAATGAGATGTTGTGGGTAGGATATAATGCCCCTTGGCAGGCAACAGACAACTCCCCTGTAAGGACAAGTCAGACCCACCACACCTCAAAATAAAAGCCTTTCAAGAATTAGGTGGCAAGGAATTTATGTCCTGAATTAAAGACAGTATCATCTTTGTCTGGGGAAATAAGGCTTAAAGTGGTCAGAAACTGCATTTGTGTTCACTTTGCAGAGTGCTATAAAACTGTTTTAGTATTAATGACTGCTCTGCAGAGAGTGAAATCAGACTTTAGAAAGCAAATGGATAATGTCCAATATGAAGGGCTGGGAAACCTCTTTATATATATATATATTCACACACACATGTTGAGATAACTATACACATAATAACTGCTAAAATAAGAGAACTGTGCATTTTAGCAAGCTATAATGGTGGCTGGAGGGTTGGTGGACAACTCACTTGATAGCTAACATTTCTATTAGACATGTTTTTAAATTAAGTCAAACACTGGAAAAGTATCAGAAACAACAGCAAATTGCGAAATGAAATTTTTTAAAACTCAATTAAATTCTCTTTAAATGGTGTTAACCCAAATGGAAGTTGGAAAGGGTAGACAAGTCAATGGCTATTAAAGAAACAGTGGAAGCTGTTAAGGGTAAACCTAGACAGCTGTTCCAAAGCTCCAAGTAGTTTCTGCCTCCTGAACTGGAACAGTATATAAAGACCATTTAGCCTCTAATCTGTTACTTCTGTAGAGTGAATGGGAAATGTCAAAGCCAACACCAAAAAACCCCTTTCAAATTGCCTTACAAAGCAGTTGCTAAAGTAGTCAAGAAGTTAACTGAGAACTCTGCTGACATAAGTGGTAAAGGCTTCCAGTAATTAACACGTTCTGTCTAAACCTGGTAAAAACAGAGAGCTGAGTTCCTGCAATGGATTAGGGGGTTTGTCCAAGTACTTTGATCAGTTGAACTCCATCATCTGTTCCCACCTAGTTAAGAACTGACTGATCAAGCCATTCCAAGTTTACCTCATTCCAAAAACGCCTGTAATCAGCTGAACAACCATGGTAGGAGAAATGGAATAAATACAAAAACCTTCCACAAACCATCAGCTGTAACACTGCAGTTTATGTTTCTGGTTTAGGAATCAAAAGGTAAAAATCTGTCCATGAGTATATGCATCTTCTTTATTCTTCCAAAACCCTAAATATTTAGATAATAGTACTGATCATGGAAATCCTGATAATATTAATTATTAATGCATACTGTGCTAATGGAAGTAATAACATGGTTCCCTCATCTGAAGTCAGAACAGCCTCTACCCTCTTTCAGTTCCTGCTGAGCAAGAGAATGTTATTCCTTCACTTTTTCAACATAGAAATTCTTTATATTTTCCCACTACCCCAAGAAGAAAATTCTACAAAGCTAAAAGTTAACATTAACTGAACTTAGTTTAAAGAAATAAAGCAATATCTTGCAGCAATGGGAAAGCAAGGCTGGAGGGAGAAGTAATATTTTTTGGCAGCTGAAGAAGGCACACTTTGGGTGTCAGGCTCTCTTCAACAGATTATTGTTCCCTAAAAGCAGCTTCCTGCCTGTCCTGTCTCCTCAGCAACATGAGTACCAAAAATACTGTCTCCTTCAGTCCACCTATAGTATCTGTTCACCCAGATCCGAGACCATAAATCACTGCTGAAAAATAATGTTTTTGAAAGTCATATAAAGCAGCATTTCTTGTCTGACAACAGTGCTGTTCAGTTATGCAATAAGACATGAAAGTACCACAGTCAATAAAGACTCCACTTCGCTTTGGTGCCCTGGACGACCCCACGAGTCCTCAACAATTATTTGGGACTTGCAGGACTCTGAATGTTCTGCAATGTGGGAGCTGGACATGTATTTATTGAAGCTGACACTAATCAATACCCATCACTTTCTCCCTGGTTTCAACTTTATTAGAAAAATGATATCAACAGCTGCTACTGTCCCAGAGAGCCTCAAAAGAAAGCCAAGGGTTGATGGTATCCAGGCTCTCATTGCCTGGTTCTCCAGTTTGCCTTCAAGTGAGCTCCAGGCTGCCTTTCAGTGCAGAGTTTTCCATTTGACCTTTCCTATGTTTCTCTTAGGATCAGAGAATTTTAATTTATTACCTTTTCCCTATTTCCAATCTATTTCTGGCTAATCTTCTCAAAAATTTCTGAGGCATTCTGAAAGGTTTTTTACATTCTGGTTTTGGTCCAAGGTGCCTTAGTCTGAAGTACTGCAGTGCAGGTGGGCAACTCTTACATTTTGCTGAATAACTGGTTCACCTAAAGCAAAGTTTTTTACTGTTTAAAGTGATTTTCAAATCGAGCTGCAGGGGTTTTTAGGGATTAAAAAAAACCAACCCCAAATAATGGAGCAAGGACTTGTATCTCATTTTGGCAAACAGATATTCCCCAATATGAAAGTATCTGCATTTTGCCAAAGGACTGGAATCTGTGGGAGTTCCACACGAGCAGCAATATGAGTGAGATCCTCAGCCCTCCTACCTGGGAGCTTGTTTTTTGCAGACAATGCCTAACTTTAAGCTTTTAGTTTTGACCTTGACTTCTTGACCATTTGAATGGGAGATTGTTATCCAAGTCTATAGCAATGGTTCTAAGCCTGGCTAAAAATCAGAAAATAGCAATTCTGAGCAGCCAGCTGGGGATGGGGTAGGGGGGAAACCCACACCAAAAATGAAAAGAATCACAATGTGAAAAGAAGGGAAGCAAAGCAGCTTCAAAAGGTTTTTCCCTTTTTTCCCCCCCCTCACAGTGAGAGAGTCAAACTGTGGTATGAACCATTGTCCACCACGAGTTTCAGCCACCTCTTCTGACCAAAGGTGGGCTCTGCAATGGGGTTTTTATGTTGGTTTTTATATTTTTTTGGCAATTCTACTAAACTTATGCTTATAAAAGTCACCTGGAAAGCCAAGCAATGCTCTGAAAGACAAAAGAGAACACCAGTATTTGGAACTCCTAAAGTACGGGGAAAGTCAGCAAAGAACAAAATGTCTGAACCATTAACCTGCCAGGATTATAACTTAACGTCACAAATTTCATGTCCATTTGAAGTCTCACTACAGAGAAACTAAGGCAACTGATTGAACTTCCTTGTGAAAAGATTTTAAAAAATAAACCTATAGAGAACAGCATGTGGTCTTGCAGATATGTCCTGAATTCACCCAGGGACACCAACGCTTCTTGCAGAAACCCTCGGCTGCCATCAGTCATGGGCAAGAGAGGGCAAAAAAAAAGTGCTTTCTCATCCAGCTGCAAAGGCAGCTTCTGTCTCTTTGTTTCCCAGTCTTTCAGGCCTGGATGTAGCTCAATCCACACAATACTTACAGCTATCAACCTCAGCAAGGCCAAAAACATGCCCAGTGTCCTGTGAGCAACATCCTGCCCCACTGGTATCAGCAGCTTCGTTTCAACAGGAATGCATTTCCACCCTCTTTCTCCTTGAAACTCAGAATAACCTCCAGACAAACAACACCCATCGCCAAAGACAAGTCACAGCAAAACCCCAACAAGCTCTGGAGATAACCATCTGAGCAAGGAGAGGGTTCATGCCAAAAAGCATGGGGGAGAGGGAAGAAGGGTTGTTTGGGTTTGGAGAGAAGAGCTGTTTTGTTTGGCAGATACATGTGGAATATGACCACAGAGCCAGAGGGCTTTGGGAAGAGATGTTTCAATGTGATTTCAAGTGCTGGAGCACTGCTGGAAATGCTGGTGGAAGAAGAGAGGCTGAAAGGGCCAGACTGAGCCATTGTGTGTATATGGGACAACCACAGCTCAGCTGGCACCAACATAGCCTTCTCCCTACCCCTGCCTTGCTGACACACATTATCTTGGAATAACACCCACGAATGGAATACCAATTCTCACTTTGCAGAGTCTCCCCAGATTTACTGTTCCCTGGGGAAGCAAGAGGCCAAGTCAAGAGTATGAGGGCCCAGGTTCCCCTTGGCACCTCAGGAGGAAAAACACATTCAGGGACTGAACTTGCAGCAGGGCAGGGAATGCAGGGCCAGCACTTGCACCAGGCTCTGAAATGCTGCACCTGCCTCATGGCACATCTCTGCTGCTACAGCTCATGCCAGATCTGCTCCAACTGGAAACTCTGCAGGGCAGGGAGTGTCCCCCCTCAGTGCTGGTTTCCAGGCTGGGCATAGGGTATAACCATCATGTAAGCAGCTGACAGCAACAAACCATCATCTCTCTGGAGCCAACTGCTTCCCCAAACCCCTGCAAATCTCTGCCTCTTAACACGAAGTTACCACAGCTCCGTGATTATGGATGGAGCAGAAGGAGCAGACAAGCTGAATTAGGCTTCCGATTGCATGTCTAATTTATGTACAACTGCAGCAATTACAGATGCAAATTAAATAACTGTGCAGAAAATGGGTTTTATTAGCCATAACTAAAACCCAATAAAACTCAGTAACTCATGCCCATCTCTGTACTGAATATGCCTCTTCAGAATGTCAATTAGAAATGTGAGAAAAGACCAGGATTTTCTATTTCCTAATCTGAAAAAAAAGGATAAACTGTCAGAGCACATCCATCTTTCACAACAAAAAAACCTAGGAGCTCTAATTGGCAATTTCAGATCAACACATTGTTTTACAGACAGCAGTTCTGTGCAGCTTTTAAACACATTATTTATACTGTCTTTCATGCCTGACATGGCTGAGAAAAGTCTCATCTAATAAAACCGTATGCTAAATGCAATTCAACTTCACAAGAGGCCCGATCTGACTGCCTGGCAGGTTGGGATTTAAAAGTTTAAACTCTAAGCTGAGGAATACTGTGCTTAACTTTGCAGCCTTCCTGAGATTTGGGAAGTTGGGGCCTTCTTAGCATCATGTCAACTGGGTCCAGGGCTGTGAAAAGCCTCTCTGGGTGTTTTAATGCTGAAACTACTCAAATCTTCTGTCATTCAGACTTAGGATGAGTGCTGTCATGTCTAAGGAGCCAGTGCATACCTGTCAATTTGTTTAAAAGCAATAAAAAAATTGTTCCCATTAAATCAAGGTTAATCCTCCTGCACAGTTCTTACACAATTCCCTGCTATGTGAGATTAAACCTACTCCATATATATGTAGCACAAACACCTGGATAAAAAGTTCATGTATTCCATGGCGTGTCTGCACTGTCCTTTTGCTTCATTCCTTGCTTTGCAAAGGAGAGGGCATTTCCCTGGCTGGCTGCATTACACACGTGGGAGTTGATCCCTGGGACTGACCACTGGCCCTCATCGTGGGAACCCAGGTGTGTTCCTGTACAGCCACCTCTCCACAGCAGCTCAGGGCACACCATCGATGCACAGCATAGATACAAGCCAGGATTTCCAGCTACAGTGCAGATAATTCCCCCACACATCCATCCTTCCCCACCCAGCTGCAGGCAGGGGCTTAGAAGGTGCTCTGTTCTCATAGGGTACCTGTGTGCACCTCAGGTGGGGTGGGATTGCCCAGGGCCCTTCCCCAGGGCTCTCTGGCAGCTGCTGGGCAGGGCCAGCCCATGGGTACCAGGAGGAGACAGAAACACCCAACTGGCATGGGACAGGCAGCAGACACCAGGAGGGGAGAGGTGTCACAGTTCATGGGTCCCCTTGTCTCCAGGGCCCCTTGAGCGTGGCTTCCACTGGCCATGGATGCTCTCCACTTCCTCGGCTGGCCCACTCATGCTGCATCACTTCCAACAAAAACATCTTCCCCAGTGCTCCCAGTCATACGGGTGGCATTTAGCTCATGGATCAGCAGGACCATTGCCATTCCTACCCCACTTCCCAGGGGACCTGCTCCTGGATGCAGTTCCCTACCACTCACTGCCCTGAGCTTCTCCTGCCAGGCCACAGCACAGACACTCATTCTGGATGCTGAGACCTCCTTCAAAATTTCAATATACCACAAGCACTGACTTCCCCTTATCTCTTGTGCCAGTTATATCCTCAAACAACTCCAGCAAATTACTTAAGCATGACCTCCCTTGCCTGAATGTCTGCCAGGTAGTCTTAATTAAACTGTGCATCCCCACATATACTCTCCACAACACCCCGAGGAGAGGTTTCCAAGATTTCCTCATTTTGTATATTCCCCTGGATCATCTATCATTAAACAGCAATAACGATAAGCAACAGGAAGAAGACAAGAATAGTTTTGTATCTGCAGAAATATAAAGCACAATAAATAACTAACTAGAAATTAGTTGTTAGATGGGTCACTGCGTCCCTCCCAGAGATCCTGAGCACTTCACCTACTGAAGGACAGGGTTTTCAAACATCGTGGTGATGAACATGGAGTAAAATCCACAAGCAGGTTCAGAACAGGTCTTACCATAAGAAGGATAATCTAACTTGCTAAAGGAAAAGAAGTACCAGAAATGCTATTTTTTCTTATCATTCAAATTGGAGAAGCATTTACATGGAATCACGTTCAACTTTCCTAAGAGATTCATATCAAAGGCAGTATCATTTAATAATCAATTTTTTTTGTTGTAGTTCTAGATTCAGATATTCCAGATTCCATCAAAAGCTCCCAAAAACCCAACCCTGACCGAGCCCTCCCCAACCTGGTCCCTCCTCTTAAATCAATGTTAGATGTGCTGTCAGTCTGAGCAGGTGTGGGAGCATCCTGTGGGCACCAACAGCACAGAGCTCTGCAATAGCAGAGGGCAGGCAGGGCTCAGCCTTGGCACTCGAGTCAAACACCTCCTCTTAGAGGTGACCTGCTCTAGAAAGGGTGATTTTGTAATGATGGGAACGGCCAAAGGACAGAGGATGAAACAAACTCCCCAAAACTCCAGCTGAGTCACATCAGTGGGGCTGCAACACACCAGCAGCAGCATCCTTTGCCCCAGGAGCCTGCGACAGAGCTTATGACATCCAGAGAAGGTGAGCAAGGTAATGGAAGGCACAGGTTTATTAATCCCATCATGAAAAAAAAAATCAATTTAAGAAGATTTAGGATTTACACTTATCCCATGCCTGATTTAAAAAGATATTTTAAGTCATGCCTTTGTTTTGAGCTGTATTTTGTAGCTGACCCATTTCTGTTCATAATTAACCCTGGGGTTTTGTTTTACTCCAGGATCAAGATACCTACAGAAAAATGATCTGGGTTGTGCCTGCACTGATGTAACAAGATTGTTACCTAAGTCCTGGGTACTGACTCTGCTGTTGCTGATGAGTGAGGAGAAAAATTAACTTGATTTTGTAACCCAAGCTTGACTTTACATAGCTCAGCACTCCAAGAAATGCTCAATTTCTAACAGTGCAATGGAATCTGGCAGCATTTCACAGCAATGCATATGGAAGTCCACAATGTCATCTCTGCAAAGTCATCTTCCAAAAGAAAAGTGCGCTCACAACTGCACCATGCCATCAAAACCTCCTGCACTGTAACCTAGACCAGGTTATGTCAGGCACACAAAACCCAGCTGGGGCTTTACAGTAATAGCTGAAGATAAAAAAACTCAAACAATGTTTTAATAACTCAAGGAACTACCTGCTCTTATGCCTGCTGCTGAAGACAGTGACGTGAGGCAGAGGGTTAGGATGTTGGAGAAGGACATGATGCAAATGATGGAAAAATGGGAGGAGAAGAGTTACCCATTTAGGCAAACTTTGCCTCCTTAAAATAGATGAAAAAAAAATCAGGGATAATAAGAGGATAGTTATAGTCATTCACAGCGGTCTAGAGACCAGGAAACTCCCTGTGACATAAATGAATGACACCACAGGAAATACACAGGTACATCCATACCTTGTAGGTGCAACTGGTGTGAAACCACAGCCCAGCCTCGCTGCTGCCAGGGTGGTTTGTGGGCAGGGCTCCCAGCACAGGGCCAGGGTGCACACTCACTGCAGCCAGCAGAGCTGCCAGGAGTGGCTGCTGCAAGACATCATCTGCTTCCCTTGCATACAGTGCATCTGTGTGAAAAATTAATGAAGGCTTGGGTAGAGCAATCGATAAAGGGGGACAGAAGTGACAGCTCATGTGCCAGGGGTTTCTGTGCACCTGAGGAGAAGAGTCACTTTCAGGCTCGCAGGCAGAATCCCACCCAGGGTTCCTTTGCTAGGGCAGCATCCCCAAGAGTCAGTGCATCACCAGATGCCATCGATCTGTGCCAGCTTGTGCAAGGTCTAGAGCACACTGCCTACAGAAACTTGCCAAAACAGAGATCCTTTTAGTACTTACCTTGAGATTTTATTAAGATTCACTTAATCTGCCTTCTTAAAGTACATTTACAAAAGCAAAAATGATCAATAAGTACCCCATTAAATTGCATTACTTTGCATAAGTAATTTTGGACAATACATTAAGGGAATGAATGAATAATCCTTGAAATCTACATTCAGTAGGACAGCAGCTTTAATAGCAAATCTCTGCTGGAAGGAAAACCAGCTATTCAGATGACTAAATCTACCAGGCAACTTAGGAAAACCAAAAAACAATCAGTTTCATATTGGAAGCAAGTGAATTAACTTCAGCAGACACCAGCAGAGCAATTTATAGCTATTACAATTTTTTTGACAACATAAATCTCCAATTTCAGCAGCCAGAGTAGGTGAAGCTTTAAGAACAAAGAGCTCATTGATTCAATATGTCTGTGCAGTTTAATTCTGAGAAATCGATCATTGTGCATTTCCTCCAACACTTTTTTTGTAGCATCCTCCTAAACAATTTATTATTATTGCTTATTGCTAAAATAGAAACAGTGATTCCACCACTCACAGCCCTACTAAATCATTATTTAATGCTGCATGGCTGCCTGTTTATATAAAGGGATAGCTTGGTTTATTATGAAGAAGATTATTATTAAACGTTTCTCAGTTGTGTTTATAACTGGTGGATATTATTTTAAGAATTCTGTTTTCTTTAACTACATTTCCCTTGCCCCACCTACGTCCTGTGGAGCTCTTGGAATCACCTCTAAGTAAAAGGGTCACTTTTGGTTTATGAAGTATCCCCAGGCAAAAGCCAGAAGCTATAAACATGAATTTTTCATTATATTAATTGTCCTAGTTTAACTATGCTACATGACTCTTCAAGATAACTGATACAGAATTTTAATTGTGTGTGAAATATTCAGTCTTCATAAGCCCACTTCCTAACCTTTTTTATAGTGGAGGGAGCTTCTGCCAACAAACACTGCCTCTTAGCTAATGCTCAACTTTCCCTGTAATTCACTTTCCTGACCTTTTATTTTGACATTTTCACCTCATATATTAATTTCTGCCTGCACTGAATACTGCAGCATTATAATTACTTACACATAAACCTTTAATCACATCTTCCTCTGGATTTTGTTAGAAAATGCTGTGTATCAAATAACAGCAAATTTCACGTTAATCAGCTGGCCTTTCAGCAGAACAGGGAGATGCCACCAGCAGGAGATGATGCCACCTAAGAGCCTCTGTGCTGCCAAGTGTGGGGCAGAGGTGTCTTCTGCTATGAAAGAGCAACACAGGGCACGCAAACGAGGGGAAAGAGCCTTTCCAGACCTCCTGCAGGCCCTGGGAATGTGTCCTCATCCTTGCCCTCCCCCACATTTGGGGCAGCAATAAAGCAAGCAGGATGCTGGGCACCCTCCCAGCACATCCCAGAAGCCCCACTACTTCAAGAAGCCTTTAGACAAGCTTGAGGATCACCTTTCTCATCTTGCTCCTTGCATTAAGGGGTATTAGTGGTAATTTAAACCACAGTTTCCCGTGAGTCTATTACCTGTATCAAGAAAAAACCCACATAAGTCATGCAGGTTTTATTGTATATTTTTATCTCTGGCATATTCACACACCAGCTATTGCAAACAGGTAAATGCAGTGACACAATGACTGCAACATCCCACAGTGACTTCCACACACCCACCCAGATTTCAGCCCTGCTCTGCCTTGCTGGCTCCTCTTCCCACAGCACAGTGTTTCAAGCAGCATCTTCCCAGGGACAGGCCAGTTTTGGACAACAAGCCACGGCAAGCAAGAGAAAGATTTAATTGCTCAAAATCCCAGCCTAACTTCTTTCTAGTCCTGCCCCATAAGATAGCATAAAAAGCATTTTAAATTTGTTCCACAGCAGCTGCCTTTAGAAAGTCTCTTGGATGCGACTGCTCTAAATACAATTCCAGACTTTTGGGGGTTTAAATCTCTTAGTTGCACTGAAGGAATTGTAGGACCTTCACAGCTGTCACAAATTTTTGATACGTAGACAGAAGAGATTTTCAAATAACCTATGCAAGCAGCACAGATGTTCTTGCATTGTTCTTCCAGCTTCCATTGAGCCAAGGTCCTTAGTTCTGTTATTTACCATGGAGACCAGTGAAAAACTAATCCAAATATGTGACTGAATTGGAGTAACCTTGTCAATAGTTCTGAGAAGTGGGTATGTGCTGAGAGCAAGAGACAGGAAAACATGCCAAAGCCATTCCAAACACCATACAGTGGGAGCTGCAGGCACACTGGAACTGTGCATCAGTGGAAAATACCCACAGTTCTGTTACCCAGCCATTTATTTTACTAGCTAATAAGGATATAACTCAATTGTTTGCAGACAGACACAACTGAGTATCCTTCATGTAGAGGTTTAAGTCATCTTCTAGCATCCTGAACATTAAACAGACTGAGATTCTGGAGAGATGCTTGATTTGCAGCATAAAATTGAAGAAGAGAAAAAGAAAGATGCAACAGCTGATTATTTGCATGCTGCCATATATTAAATACATTTTCTGGAGTAGGAAACACCACAAATGCTATTGGGCTGCTCAGGTATATGGCATTTCACATTTCTCTTCCTTCCACTTACCAAGGTCCCATCTTGCAGCACCTATTTTAGTGCTGGTTCTTAAACAGAACTTCTGCTCCAAAATGTACAAGCACATCTTCGACTCCAGACACCACTAAGAGATTTTCCCACCAACTTTGAGCGCCGCAGTTCACCCTAATCTTTGCAAAATAACCAAAATGCAACTAAGAACATAAGCATTACAAAGCAGACATCATCTGTGCCAGAGATAATCCTGTCGCTGAGAGGACTGTGAGGTATTTATCCCATATTTTTGCTTTCCAAGACCACCAGAATAGTGTTTTGTCAGTACACTTGGAGATATCATTAGCTCAACCGACATGCTGCTTCATTGGTCTCAAATTCAAAAGACAAGTCAGCTCAAAACCTCAACCACAATTTTCACTTCTGACTTGCTAGGAAGAAGCAGAGAGCTCACAATCATTGTCCCAGTATTTTTTAAATACCATTTCAAATCTCACTGAGCAGATTATTTCAAAGCTTCATCCCCCAGCTCACCGCAGAGTGATGCTCTTGTGGAACTCCTGGTAATGGGAAAAGAGCAGGCAACACAATGGCTATTTATCAGAGCACATTGTAGGAGAGAACTCTGTGCCCATAAAAGCACAGCCAGGCCCCTTGGGTCTGTCCAGACACCAGCACTGCTATTTAATCGCTGGAAGCTGGAGGAACATTCAGAATCCTGGAATGAAAGTCAGTAAATTGAACAAGTGAAGTTTCTCTCTTTTTTTTAACCCATTACAAGGAATTTTCAGCAAAATTCTGAAATCCAGACAGTATGAATGCTTTATGCCCAGCACAAGCAAATGGTTAGAAACTTTCCCAGGCTTGGCAAAGGGTGAATGAATTGGTTGTTTTGGGGTTTGCTCTGTGTCTTCAGTGAGTACCTGCATAGTCTGGGGGACGTTTCAGAGGTCACAGTTGTGATGCCACACCTGGGCTGAGCCAAGTCTGGAACTGGAGGCAAAACTCCAGCCACCTTCATATGAAGGATACAGTATGTCTTGCTCAAAGTTACAGAACTTGATCTCTAAGAATAGCATCTTGCCCAGAGAAAGTAGAGGCAAATCTGTTTTTAACTTACAGTTTTAAATTAATTTTTTTTAAAAAATGAATGCTTCCTTTACATTTCTGTGTCTTCACTTACTACGATTTCTCTGATATAAGCTCAGTATAGGATATATCTCATTTTTGTTACTCCTAATTTGGGGATAATTGCACCATCTAAAACATATTATCTTTTTAGATTACCCCCAATTGTAATTTCAGTATACACAGTCATTTTTGGCAATATGCTGTTACCAATTAAAAATTACTTTGATTCGTTTCTACCAGAATTGGGAGTAACTGAAATCATTTAAATGGGTATTTAAGGAAAACAAAGGTTAAACTTATATAACTTGAAATGCAAAAAGATGCTGTCTGTGTGGCTAATGAGACACTATTTTAAACCAGGGATATATCCTGTGCTATCCCAAACCCATGTATTAACTAGACTTGGCCCAATAATAACATAAGCATTTTGTTTAGTGTAGTAGTGGCCCCCAGTTAAGTGCAGTAACAGAGATTGTATTCTGCAGAGGGTAATGAGCCCTGGGAGAGGCACACACAGAGCCAGCACCATAAAGCAAAACTGTCTGCAAGCAAGTTTGTTAATCTGTGCTATGGGACATTTCCATTCAAACATGTTTCACAAAGCCACAGGTTCGTTCTGCCAAACCCAGGCAGACTCCTCAGCAAGCAGAGCCACTGAAGACCTCAGTCTCTCTTTAATGACCATTTCAACAAACCTTGCATTTACCCAAAGACCAGCAGCAATTCATGTTCTGCACCATTTCCCAAGCCAGATACCTGAATCCAAACCCGTGTGCCCACAAACTTGTCTTTATTTTGCTGTCAGAGCAGGGGATAAATTCTTCTAAGACCTAAACACTCATGTAGCAGTTAGAGTGAGCACTCCAAAAACAACAGGATTTTATATTCATCATAATATTGAAAACATCCTTAACGCTGACTTTACAGGAGATCATATAAATTTAAGAGCTTGAACTGAGATAAGAACAAACAAGACAGAAGAGAAGGCTAGAGCCATTTTCACAAATCCACAAAAGAAATATCACCACAACATCTCAAAATGACAGATTACTTCTATTCCAACAGACCCCAAAGGTCAGCCGATTGGGACGGCTTTGGAAAAGGGAACACGTGGAGTCTGAAGCTGAGAATCCACCGCAGAGAACGTCTAGACAGCGAGTCTTGAATCTCACCCCTAAATCAACCGAGCTGCAGCTCAGCTGTCCCTGCCACGCCGTCACACTGAGTGAGAGACAAGTCTCAGTGAGGAGCAGTCCCCAAACACCAGCAGAAAGATGAGCTCTGAGGGCCTGGGGTGCTGCCCCCAGGGCAGGACACAGCCCAGCCCACCCTGCTCTGTGTGAGCACTGCGGGGTTGGGCTGGGTTTTTGGGGAGTCTGTAACGCTCTGCCTTGAACTGCCAGGTGGATTTAACAAGCACATTTGCAGCAGCAGGAGCAGCAGCCAACTTTTTAATCTACAGATCTCAAAAACACTTACAAGAGAGACTTGTATTGTTACACCATAGTAGAGAGAGGGAAAACACAGCCCTGGGAGGGGAGGGGATAGAATGGAGAGGAGATGCCCCACCACAACATCCCACCTCCACCACCACACCCTCTGAAGGAGCCCACTACCTATTCTGCACCTTTTATAACTGCAGTCCTTCCAACTCTTATTCATTTCAGGTATACTCTGAATGCAGGCATAAGAAAACTCAACTTCATGACAAGTTTAGTGTCTGTTTTCCTCCCATGGAAAAAAATATAAAACTTCTTTTACTAATTTCTGATCCCACTGGCTGTGCAAACCTCCTTCAAAGCCTCAGATGCAACATCAGGTTGTATTTTGTACACCAGAGGGTAAAAGCTGTCAATTGATTCACTTTGGGCCCTGTCTCCTTCAAACATGATTTATCAGACCCAGCTCACCGTGAGGAATATTATGCAGGGGAGGGAGAGTGATAAATGCCATTAATGACTGGCCTGAGAACACACAGGGGGAGCAGAGGGATAATGAATAGTGGGGGACTCCTCCCTCCTGGTCATGGCTGCAGACCATTAGACAAAGATATTGTTTTATGCTACAGCAGGTTCAGACACGTTCCATTCTTTTGTTTAATCCACGAAAAATAGATTCAGGTGACAAACAGAGATGCAGTAATTAAAAATAACAGAAGTTTTTCCTTTTTCCTACTTTTTAATTTCTCTCTCTTTTTTTTTTTTAATTCCTTTTCTTATTCTTCCTCTTCTCCCACCCCAAACATACCCTTTTTTTTATTGTTATGTTGTTTTTTCCCCCTGATACAGACAGAAAGAAGTCAAACCCTCATGACTTCACCTTACTCTTTATCAGCCCTTGGCCTGACTCTCTCCAATTTGAGAAAAGATCCCGAAGCTAATAAACAATTAAACCACAGAGGAAAGCCACCTGGAAGATGTACTGCAGAAAGAATTAAACAGCTTTTTTTTTTTACCTTTTTTTTTTTTTTGGCTAAGCCTCCAGAAAATGCAAAAACATTTTGAACAGTCTGGCGGCTTTGGGATTCATGGGGTGAGACCCATGATTTTAGTAGCAATTGCATGCAAATATCAGTAATTTCATATAGCTGTCCCAGTGAGGAGAAAAGTAGATAAATAATAATTTAAAAAATCTTAAAGAATAAGGGGGAGAGAAAGAAACTAAGGGGTGGTGCAGAAATGGAAATGTCAGAGAATGTCGCAGGCAGAGGGTAGGTATGGGAATAACAGATCCAGAGCAAACCTGCTGGAGATGTTAAGAGCTGGCAAAAGATCAAAGTGATAAGAAGCAGGAATGGAAATAACCTTTAATTCTGTGCCTATAAGAGGACATCAGAAAAACATCCCAGCAAAGGCCAGCCAAGGTAACATGGAAAGGGGCCTAGCCATGTGCTGGGAGCTCTGCTCGTCTCCGTCCAAACCCGCGGCTTTTGTCCTACTTTAGAAAGCCTCCTGCTAAAAACATAACACAGAGAAGCTCTGAAACAAAGCTGAAACACTTCAGGGTTTTTAGTAAACCAAGGCCATCATTGCAGTTTTGTAATTCTTCAAATATTCCAGCTCTTCAAAGATACGTTTTCGTTCCTTCCCTTCCAGATACGGAGACGAGCCCGTCCCAGTGTCCGTAAGTGCTGCTCGTGGCACCACGTTTAACTGGGTGACACAGCACAGGGACAAATGACCCAATCCTCCTTTCCTCCCCTCCAAAGACATTCAGCTGCTCATCAGACACCAGACCCCACTGTCATTGTGCACTGCCCTGACCGACCACTGTTTGCTTACTAAGAAGACAAGCAATGAGTAGATGTCTTTACATTGGAAATGTCATCATGAGTGCTTTGCTACAGAGCAGGCACAACCTGCCAGGTGCTCCCAGTGCAGGTCCTACAGCCCAAATCCCCTTCCTGGAGCACACACAAGCTCAGCCAAGCCCTTATCTACTTGCCTTCAAAGCTTTGCTGGAGCACTGGCGAATACTGATCCTCTCTAATCTTGACCTAAGACATTTCCTGAATTGAGAAGAGTGTTTGGAGCTGACATAATATCTGATCCAAATGTGTTTCTGTCTTTAAAACACCTGTTTCCACCTTCCTTATCCCCATCTCAAAGTACCAAAACACTGCCAGGGAATGGTTGAGGATGTTACAGCTTTTTCCCAATCTACAAATACCAGAAAAGTCTTAACTCTGCCAGAGTAACAAAATCAGCTTTGCAAAACTTGAGATGCTTAAAAAAATTGTCTAAAACCTGGAGAAATGAGGAGCTTTTAAGCAGCATCTGAACTGAACCACAGGGAAAAACTGAGGTTCGTTCATCACTAATTAAGGGCTTAACTGACATTACCAATGCTTAGCATATGTTCTTCCCTATTAGCTTCCAAGAACAACAACAGGCATGCAAGATTATTTTGAGCTGGAGTTGAAATAAGGTGAACCATACCTTTGGCCAACAAAGTTTTGCAGAAGGAACAAACATTTTGTTTACCCTGAAGTCAATTCTAAGACACAAAGTGTTTACCCAACTTCAGCACACACAGCCACGGAGCAGCCCCATTTCCAGCTAACTGAAGGCAGCTTTATTCTTACTCCTCCATTTCAGCGATTTCAGTTTGCTAATATAAATCTGAGTGGTGATAAAAGATAATACAATAATGCTCATTACATTAAATGAGCACATTTTTTGAAGTTGCCAAGTTTGTCCACGGGGTAATTGTACAATATTCTGCTGGTTACAACAGGCCTGATGTCCTGTGTCCCTGCACAATGTTCTCTCTGATGCACATAGATACAATATACAACATGTGGTCCAACATATAATAAATATTTGTGGTGGGAACTACCCACACTAAGCCCTGTCAAAGACCTCAAAAAAGCTAAAGTGAGGCTCTGTGGAGCAGAACTTGCTGCATGGGAGAAGCTTCATTCTAAACTGGATTTCTTCACATATTATGGCTTAAAACTACACAGTGCTCACTAACATCCTTATCTGCAGGCACATATGGAGTTCCAGAGAACTTGCTAGGATGCTTTTATATTTAAAGGTTTATACGGTCAGAGGCTCAGATGTCATTATTCATGAGCAAATAAAACTTCAGAACTGCAAGGCACTATGGAAAATGTCAAAGGCAGTTCATCTCATTTTCATATAAGTTTGTACCAGCATCATTTCATCAACATCATCTAACATTATTTGCTATACAAAGGGAAAACATATCACTTCTATTTTTAAAATGGAACACTCAGTTAATAAAGCAGCATATTTATTTATTATGTTTTAAAAATCAATCTGGTTCTTCCTAAAGCCAGCAGCAAATTTCATTGATTCCACTGGGAAATAGGTCAGACCTTCAAATATAGGCCAAAAAAAGTAAGGTTTCCTGCAAATGTAGAATAGATTACACCACTGAAAGGCCTAAAGCCATCAGATTCCAGCTCTCCAACACATCCTGGGTGGAGGGAGAGGAGGTTTCTCCCCTGTTTGGCTCAGGATAACTCGGCCCCAGTGCAAGGGGAAAGGCTCAGGCAGTTTTGTAACACAGCCTGGGTTTGGTTTGTGCACCTGAACTGAAAACAAATGAAAATGTTGTCATTTCCTTCAGGGATCAAAACCTCCATCATTGAAAGGTGCTGCTATTTATTTTGTTATGTCCTGCCACATGCCAGATTCATACTTCAGGGCTGAACTCCTGCCAGCTCTCCCTCCCTACCACCTCTGGTAGCTTTTGCTAGAAAACCAGTATCACTGGCTTAAATAAACAGCTGGCAGCAGGCAGATTTCCATCCACTGGGAAAAGGTCACACACATCCCAGACTATTTTTAGTGTGTATTTAGGGCCCATTCAGGCTTGATTTATGTCTTCTTTTAATTCAGAGAGTTCAGAATAGTATGAAGTTCCAGTACTTTAAAACTCATTTAGGAAACATTTAAATGGAAAACCGAATGACCTTCCGGTGACCCAGGATGGATTTAAGTGTGATTAGTAACACAAATGAAAATTCATTTTCTTGCAATAAAGGACAGTTGACCATTATGTTAGAATTCAATCTTAAGCCAATTATATCTATACCCTTGCTGATGTTCAGCACTGTCTGGTGAAATAGTTTTATCTACCAAAATCCAAACACAATAATTAGGATCTTCTCAGGCAACAAGTGCTTTTTGGTGCCTGAAATGTCTTCAGTAAGCCTGACTTCTCGAGTAAGCAGTTTTTGAAAACGAGGCCTTTACAAAAACATAACAAGTTGTAACTTAGCAGCTACCTTCCAAAAATGTAGGTCACCTGTTGCATTCAGTGGAAAAATAATCAGGTTGCTTGTTCTTAGCTCTTCAAGCAAGCCAAGCTGGCTATGAAATCTGATTTCCCTACTACAGATTGCCAGAGTCAACTGCTTGGTGGAAGAGAAGCTCAGTGAAAGAGGGGGGAAAAGTGTTTGTGAAGTGATGCAGTTTGGCACTTCGTGGTGGCAAATGAAATAGAAAATGCAGGATCAGTGCTACAGCTTTAAGATTCCATGCTGAAATCCTGATAACTTAAGTCAAAATCACTGCTGTCCACCCAAGGGTTTGCAGTCTGAGCAGGACAAGAGCCCTGAACTCCAGGGCTGTCCCACATCAGCACAGGGGAATGCTGGTTCTCCTAAATGAAAGCCTGTGTTTGCACCTTGGCTCCTGTTTCATCTACAGGAGCAGTGGGCTGTCAAGCTGAAGTGTGGTCTACGCAGCCAAAAAAGTCCTGCAGCTCACCAGTGCCTAAAAAGTTAACTAGGAAACCTTATTCTATTGAGGCATAAGAGAGTTTCCACTCTCTTCAAACCTATTTCAAAGTGATGTAGAACAGAAAATAAAAAAATCTCCACTGTACTCTGTAGTGGGGAAGGGGAAGCAAGATTAGAAGAATTCAGATTTAGTCTTTGAATGGTAACTACCACAAGTGACCATAAAGAAGGGAGCCAGAGCAGTCATTTATCTGTTTTTCCTGGTCATCAATTTGTGCACATACATATAGATGCACAGGAAAGAATCTTTCACCCACCCACAGCAAGAACTGGCAACCTAAAGATCTGCCACTGGGGACTTTACCTGTCTCCCAGAAACTGTAATTGCTTCCTTAGTATCACTAATGAACTGAATCCCTGTAACCTACATTCAAGCTGGCAAGTGTTGCAGCCCACTAATATTCACAAAACCCAACATATCTCTTTGCTCTGCATACAACATACACTATTTTCACTAATTAAACCGTAGAATATAGAGCCACTTCAGCTGTTTCTTTCATTTCTTAGACATATGTTGCTTTACTTGAAGAAAATATTTTTTATCTGAAAAAACTACATTAACTCTAGAAAAAACAACCATGAAAGCAGGTTAGTGAATATATATGATGGAATATAGATGAGATTTTCATTTAAAATGGCATTTTTAGCAACGAACCAAAAAATGTTTAATTATTAATTTTTTCCCCACATCCACAGGAAACATAGCTGCATTGCCCTTCCATCCTGCCAAACACCCTCCTGCCACTGGCATCTTTGCAGGTAAACAGAGCAAGCTTTTGGGAAGGTACCTTCTTGGCCATGTAAGCTTTAAGAATTCAGCAATATGAGCTGCGTGGAATCAGAAAGAGGAGCTGCAGCTTTTTAACTCAGAAAATGAGATGGGGGGATTTGCCTTTATTCCTTTCAGTAGACTAATATTTTCTGCTGGACTTCTCTGTCTTTTCGGTAATACTCCATCAATGGCCTTTGCCCAATAGTTCCAGGAAACTGCCCTTTGGGTTGAAATCCTGCACAAACTTCATGCACCCCCAAGAAACCCTTTATGTATTTCCAGGTTTGTGTATTTGCTGCACAGCCATCCACCCAGTGCATCCAGTAGGAAGGTCGAGTCAGTCGTGCACAATTTAGGAAAGCTTAGCTTTCCCGAGCTCCTTTCCACCCTGGTCTGTCCTATGGAAACACTGCACAGATATAGTGGCATTCCCTGGCACACCCAGCTCCAGGGTGTTGTTATCCTTCCAGCATCTCTCACCTTCCCCTGCAGACAACCCAAACTGGGTCACTATCCACGGAATGAGTCATCAGGCCCAGCTTTAGCATCTGATGCAGCTGGCTCTTCAGGAATCTACTCACCTTAGATTCTCTAAATAGTCAACAAAGGGAAAAAAGGCATCTCCTGACAGTGACTGAGAAAAAGACACCAACCAAACAATCTGAGTCCTTTTCCAGAGGACAGAAATGATTGTCACTCACATTTCTGGAAAACTATCAGGGCAAACTAAATATTTTACTGCATAGACTTTGATATTGCCTCTTAAGGAGTAACAATTCTTGAAAAGAGGAAAATCAGTCAAAGAAGCCCAGACATTTATGAAATAACACTTATCCATAGCATAGATACAGATTATTTAGGTGTTCTCCAGCAGTCCAGTGCTAGAGAAGACCAAGGATTTCACTGAACTGTGGATTAACTCCCACTGGAAGTACTTCAGGAATCAATCACTGCCCAGGTATCCACCAGAAAACACTTTGGATCGTAGCAATAGGAAGCAAAAATAAGTACAGATTTTTCTTCAGCTCTCTAATGTGGAAAAATAGAAACTCCCTGTTTAAATTGCATTTCTAAAGCAGCAGTGCCAAAGGTCTTCTCAGCCACAGAGATTCATTACTGGAAATGCTTTAATTAATGCTTGTGTGACCCTAGCCCTGGACCCCAGCACTTCTGCATTATGATGCAGATTGCTATGAGATGTTCACATGCTTTCCACTGAACACCTGACCCTGCAAACAATAAACACAGGTAGAGATTATTCAGAGGAGGGCAATGAATAACTTCCTGGGGAATTTCTTTTCTCATATGTTGAAAAGTATCTAAGGAAGGAATACCACACAAGGTGTTGGAGAAGCAAACTTCATTGCACACACCACAAGGATTTTCCTTTGCAGGTACCACTAAGTACATGCTGTAGTCATCTGGCTTGAAACATCAGCTTTGGACTTTCAAAAGCCTCAAGTTCTTCAATCTGCAACTGGGCATTACAGTTGCTCTGTGTGTTTTGGCTGTTTAAATCACTTTTTAAAAGGTGCCTCAAACAGGCCAGCCAGAGCACAAAGAAAGTTTAAGCTCCAGTCACTGGTTACTTGGTTCCCTCCTCTATAAGATGGGGAAAAAACACCCTCTTCTTGAGGAGGGTCATGGAAACAGATGCATTAGTGCTTGTGAAACAATGAGGTAGAGCATCAGGGAAAAACCCTGGAGGCAGTTCAGTCATCAGAACTGGGTCTGAAAATGGATCAGGAATGAAGGCACAAGTGGACATGCTGGAGAGCAAACAAAAATCAAAACTCTGAGCAGATGCTCCCCTGGAGAGTCCTTCTTACTCTAAAGGATGACCTGAGCAGCACTGCCACAAGCCAGCCTGACCAAAGTCTCCAGTGTAACTCAGCCCTGACACCAAAACCTTCAGCCCAAGCCAGTAAATTTTGGCAAATTTTTATCAAAATGAAATCTGAGTTGAATAATGGGAAGCATCATGTAAAGTCAGCAGTAGCTGATCCTACCCACTCTGCTTACAACTGTGCCATGTCTCAAATAAACCCCCAGCTGCCCACACGGAGACTCACCGAGGTGCCCGGAGGAAAGGACCGTGCTGCTGCCATCGGGGAGAGTGTGAAATCTATCATATGCCTTTTATTTTTTGCTTTCCCTTTTCCCCTTACTTCAGACTGACAAGTGCAAATTAAAATTTCACACCCAGCCTCATACAGGGAGCATGAAATTCTGATTTGGAGGATTTTAGGAAGATTTCTTCAGGATTACATGGATGGCAGCTACCCCAGTCAGTGTCACTGAGCCTGTCCCAGCCAGCCTGTCCTGCCCTTGGGTAAAAACTGTGCAAATGTTTAATGAGGGGAAAATGTAGATATGGCACTACCAAAACTATTGCATATGCATGTTTTTACTGTTGATAATAAAACATTTATACAGGAAAGCATCCTCAGAACAATTTAACTGAGGCCATAGATAGTATATATGAATAGACAAGTGGTTTCAGTGTCAGTTCAACAGAGTCACTTGGAGGGTAGTCAAAGATAACCAGAAGGTTCTTACATCAAAAACCCTAAAAACTTTACATATGATTAATATTGGACACAGATTCTTACTGTGACATTTCTAGAGACAAGAAAGGATTTATTATTTTGGACCATTTTTTAGATAACATCTGTCCTTAGAAGCATATTGTTGTTTTCCTTCTCTGTGGAGCCCCACTAATCTGCCCCAAGTTTTGGGAATGGCTGTGGACAGCAGAACTGTTGCTGAGACTGATGTTGATTTCTTGGTCCTGGTTATTCCTCATGCCTTTGGCATTGCTGATGATGAGCCATGGAACAGAGCAGCAGGAGTCAGAAACAAACAATATTTACAACTATTGGTATTGTGAGGCACCAGCATCTCCCACTCCTTTGCCACCCTTCTGCCCTGTTCCCTTACCCTCAGAGACTGCTGGACATGCACATGAACACCAGTTCTCCAGGGGTTTTGGTTTCACTCACAATTTTGTTGGATAATTCCCTAATCATTGAGAAATCCTGTTGCAACCCAGGGTCATTTCAGTGCCAACAAAGAGCAGCAAATGAGGGAATGTCTTCATGAGATGCACTTTTACTTGCACACCATGACACTACCAAACCCTGGGAAAGTTCCCTGTAAGCTCAGACAAGCCCCAGCTTCACTCAGCTTTGACTCTCCCAAATTCTCCCAATATCTGTGGGGTGAAAGCCTATGTTTGCCATGGTGGCATTTCTGATTGTCAATTTTTGACTTTCCAATTATTTTATTAAGAAAAAAAAAAAGTGATTTCCAAAGCTTTGAACCTGACATGGGTTCAGTCTCATCCCCATTGCCAAACTGAGCAAACTCAGCCACAAAGGCAAACTGATGAGCAAACCAGAAACAGGTTGGATATATGAGCTAGGAATTTTCTGGCACAGTTCCTGTGTTTTAGTCAGTATAAACCACAGCACAGACGTTCAATGATCTACTTTTCTCTTTGCAGAGGACCACATTTTCCCCATTTTCTGAGATGATCTAGCACACAGAAAAGAAAAAGGTGGGACTAGAGTCAACTGTCAGTTGTGCTGGTAGATATTTAGTGCAATCTCAATGTCTTTGAAGGATTCTGGACCATCACCAGTGTAATTGAGAGAACTTATTGACTCTTAAAAAGCCCCCATATGACACAGGCCTAGAAATCCACCGCCTGCATTATTAGGGGTTTTTTTGTGATTACATTTGATTCACTCTGAAAGCTTTTTTAATTCCAAGTCAGGATGTGATGCCATTGCAACATCACACAGCCACAACACTTCTGGAAAAGCATCCCTTAGAGAAAACAACTACACCCACTGTCAGGGCAGCACTGAAGGATTAACAGTGAACTCCACATTTGAGCATTACTTTGCCTCAGTTTTGTATCCATGAAAAACAGCTCTGCTCACTCAGGATGTTTTAATCACTGGGACTTATTTGGGAATACAAACGTATGAATAAGAGTCATTCCTCCATCCAACACCACCAAACCACAGCAGAACATGAACTCTGCTCAAGGACACACATTTACTCAGCTGATGACTCTGCTGCCAAGCTGCCTACCCATTGCTATATTTTTCTTTTTTAAGAGTGTGGAAATCTTTGTTCACTTAAAGTCATCCTTCTGGTTTATTGTCCTGGATCGCTTACCTTCTGGGTGATAATTATCAGTATGAGCACCAGTGTGGGTACTGGGATAAAGGTGCCTTATCCCAAGCAGAGTTTGTCTTCCCACAGAACTAAGTTACACAACGACACCAGCGAGGTTGCATCATTTTAACTACAGGAGGTTACATTAGTACGATTTCTGTATTTACATAAAGATGAAGAAAAAAATAATCATCTACAGGAACTAAAAAGTACATCTTGATTGAAAGATGGCTGAGACAACCTGATAACAGCTTATGTGTCTACAAAACACTGGCACATGGAAGGGAAGGAACTTTTTTTAAGAAGAAAGTGGGGGAGGGTTAGCTACAAAGGAGAGATTATGAAAAATTATTAAACCTAAACCCAAGAAAACATTTTTAAGCAATGAGATCATTTAGACTACAATGTAGGCTCCAAGTGCAAATTGTTCAATTTCTTCCCCTGGAATTTTGTTAAATAAGTTTGAACAATGCACAGGAGGGAGTGGTGATGGGGGCTCAGGGAGCACCGAAGGACCAGAGATTATCTCCATAGCAGACAGAGGATACTGATACTGCTGTAGAATTGACTGCAAAGATCTGGAGAATTTGGCTTCTGAACCATAAAGAACGACAAACAACTCACATTCTAACCACATTTCTCAGGTTTTGCTTGCACTGAGAAGTCATCCATCAGATGGTACATGGAGTGGTGTGAGGCAGAGAGGCATTTGTGGGGAGAGAGGAATCATCTGGAAGCCTTTCCGAGCCTGAGCCTCTGCAGGGAATCCTGTATTTCTCTGGGTTACACAGAAATTAAGTACATTTCCTGCCCATTTGGTCAGAGGGAGTGAATATGCAGAATGGGAAGTAACAGCTTCTTAAGAGGAGAATTTGAGAATACCACAGTCAAGAAACAGATTGGAAATATCAAGACAAACAGGACTTTCATTTTACTACAGCAAACCATTATCAAACACTTAAAGCTGGGACAAAAATACAGTCAACAACTAATAGCCAGGAAAATGGCTTACACCAAATGGTCTAAATGCTTCTCCATCTCTTACAGAGAAAGGCTGTTATGTATGAGTCTGTCTGAGCAAGAACTTGAAGACTTGGCGATAAATCATTTGCACCAAATTTTCAACTTTACTTTTAAATTCACTTCCTTCAGCTAATTATACATTACTTGGAAAATTCAAACTGCATTTCAGTCCTGCTTTGATAAGAAAGGTTATAGAATCAAAGTAGGCTCTGATTTTGGACAAAATTTTTCTGTATTTTTCCAGAGGGGGGAAAAAACCAAAACCAGAAAGAGAAATAAAGAAGATATACCTTTGTGGGTGGCCTCCTGCAAAACTGGCAGAAGAAACCCACTGCTTTCCAGTTTCACTTCTATATTCAGACATGTTTGCATAACTTTTGCATTTGGAAAGGATCCTTTCATATTTCAGGGGAAGATGGTTCTAGTAAGAAAAAAAATTCTTTACCCAATAACAAGTTCCTTTTGTATTTTTCATCCTAATTTTTGCAAAGAAAGCTTCTTGTTCAACAACACAATCCAAAACCTACTGAAACCTGATTCTTATCAAAGACAGCCCTAAGAAAGCCCTGGTGAACAATACATCCTTGAGACAGAGGGTTTGATATTAGTTTGTTCATCCAGGTTTCCTCCTTGTTCTGCCCTTTATCTTCCCAGACATTTTGCCCAGGTGGGATTAGAGAACCCTGGCTGTTTGCCTCACATTTCTACATGTCCAGATGTCTGACCAAGCTACTGCTGTTTTGGAGCACTCCACAGTGGAAGAGCACTGGTCATGAGGTAACCAGATCCAGGAGCACAATAAATCCAGTGCAGCTGCAACACACTGGAACAAACGAGTCACACACGTACCCAGGAAATTTGAGATGTCCTTCAGCACTGTCTCACATGTCTAGAACATGCTCTGAAACCCCTGAGCACACACAGCCAGCAGGGTGCAACTGGTACGTACTGGGCTTACAACATGTAGGTGCACCAGTGCTGCAGGATGTGCCCACCAAGTCCCAGCCCTCTTGCACATTCAGTCCCACACAACTTGGATCCTGCAGATTCACTCTGGTCAAAGTATGCAAAGCTCCATGCTTGAAAAATCCCAGACAGAACGATGATCCACAGGGCCTGACAAATTTGTCCAAGTCCTATTAAAAACCCATCAAAAAAATCAGGTGACACTGAAATTTTTCATGCAACTCCATCATTCAGCTGGGAGGGTATAGACTTCTTGCAAGATACAGCTAAATCAGCAAAGCACAACACTTCAGATTGGAAAGCAGATTGGAAGAATCGGGTATCTTGACACTGCCTAATTAAGCTATGCTGCTTTTCACACCAGGACTGCCAACAGAAGGCAAAACATATTGCAAGCATACAGTTCTCTCCACAAGCAGACACTAAATGGCACTCCTTGCTCGCTCCCCTACGTGCCGTCCCACCTTGCCTCCCAACCGTGCTGGCAGGGAACCATCACACTGAGTGTGCCCCAGAGCTGCTCGTCCCCAGGGACCAGGGGACATCTGCTGCTCTCCTCACCCAGCCTGCCCAGGAGCCACCACAGCCCCTCAGCCAGCAGGGACAGAGCACCACACGTGCTCTGGGCTCTGAGAACAAGAGTTCTCTCCTTGCAGAGGGCAAGACACGGAGCAAGGGGAGCATCTGTAGCACCGGTGCGTGTCTTTGGACCCCTCTGCAAAAGGAGAGCTGGATTTGCACAGCAGCCTCCTCTTCCAGCCCGAGCTCAGCACTTCCAAGGGAAGGAAATTCACCCTGAGCTCTTGGCAGTGTTTCTGAAACATCCTGTTAATCGCTTTGTGGGGTTTTTTTAAGAGCAAAACGTGAAATGAAATGAAGGCCAAGGGCTTGCACTGACTTTGTCATTCAGGTGACTGCGAGGGGAGAAACAAGAGAAGAGTGGCTAACAGGAATAGAGAGGTCAAGCCAGGAGCTTCAAAGTCTGTAGATGCCTTATTGATTCTCCCTTCAGATCCTGAGACCAATAAAATTACCTTCTCAAGATCCTTTCTATAGAGGTTGAAGACAGCCATTTTCCTGGGGATCTAAAGAAGTTGAAACTTGTTTTGAAAAACTTGAATTATTTACCTTTATTACAAGGAAACTGAGAAAGGCATTTGCACATTTCAATGACTTCTGGAAGAACGAGGAGAGACCAGCATTGCAGGATGTTTTCAGTGTTAGTGCCCAGGGAAGTGTGTTTCCTTCCTTTAGTTTCCTTCCCTTACAGCTATATCAGAATTGGGAGGTGCTTTGCTTGGATTTAATAGATATTTTAGGATTTGGGGAGCAAGGATTGCTTTTGGTTTTGTGTTTCGAGCTAAATTTGCCCATAAATTAGAAGTTCTCCTAAATGCTAACACAATGTCAGAGTCTCCCAAAAAATTCATTATAAGTTGGGGGAAAATAAAATGAGCAGTAAAGGCCTCATGCAACAGGGCATCTTGGAATACAGTGGTTAAAATACTGAGAGAACATGATGGGTTCCTTGGAAAATGTGGATGAGGAGCCTGAAAGACACTAAGATATCTGGGAAAGATGGAAATCACCAGGACATCACCTGCAAACCTTAACTAAATCAATTAACTGTTGTTAAAAAAAATGTTAAAGAAAAAAAAGTGGTTCAGCTGGACAAGAAAAAAAGAAAGGAACTGGAAGGACAAACCAGTAACAACAAAGCTGAGGAGTCAAAATTTTAGACTTCTTGCAGTTACAGTGCAGAGTATTTTGGTGAACTTAAGAAACATACAGAGGCACAACCCATGGGAATTCAACAAATTATTGAAATCAGTCAAGAAATTTTCAGAACATTGGAGCAGAAGGCTGAAAATAAGATACTGCTACATGAACACAAAGCAGTGATTTTTGGAAAGTACTATGGGAAAGGAGGGCACTATATATTTCCTGCAAATTGGATTAAAACCAAAGTATGAATGGAACAATGAGACAGTGAAGTGCGTATCCCAAAAACGAGCTGTACAAAAAAAATTCGGAAAATTACTTAATTGGAAAGCACCAGGAGGAACAGGAGCACAATTATTACTGACAGAGCTTAACAAAATTACATCCCAGCTCTGAATGCCTCTAACAAACACTGGAGGAAGATGTACCTGACCAGGTGATAGCAGAAATACAGTGCTCATTAAAAGAGAAAGGAGCAGCACTGAAATCCCAAGGTGTATAGCTTAGTCACTTATAATCTGGAAGCTTCTTAATAGATTCATTAATGACAAATTGGTTGAACTAACGATGTGTATCTTTCCTCATGTCAAGAAATCGACAAAGCATAAGTGGGGAGGGAAAAAAATCATCTCATGGTGACTGAGTTGCTCACGGTGGGAAAAGACTCTGCCTGAATTCTGAGCAAATTAGGTGAACATGTCTGACATGGTCAAAAGTCTGTGTCCTAAGTGGTGGAAACACAGCTGCTGCAGCTGGAAAGCAGCACATCAAAGCATGCCATCTATGCAGACAGTGCAGTGGGAAAACAGGGGAAATAAATCTAGTTTCCAGGGGACTCTGATAATTTTTCATTAACAATGAAAGATGTTGCTGTCTCTCAACAGACACAAAAGGAGTGTTAGAGAGTGAGCACCTGTGCAGTGTAGCTTTATTAGGGATACCTGGGTCCTTTCACCATGCCCATAGATACACTCCATCATTAGGAGTGCACTGCTCATATTCTCAATGCTCAAACCTTAGTGTAACTTCAAGTTACAGCTTAGCTTCAATGTGTTCAAATGAATCCCAGAGTAAATCATGAAACCAGAAGGTACAAAATTAATCAAAATAGAAGCAGGCAAAGACGCTTTGCAATTCAGGCAAATTCAGATATCCAGTTTCCCACAGCCTTGCACTGGGTCTGCCCCCACTAAACTCACTGGGAACTATTCCATTAAAATCAGTGTGAACGGGATCAAGTGCATGGCTTGGCTGAACCTTATGCACTTGCCAACCAGTAATTTATTATTACAAAGGCAGTTCCCAGAAAATGCATTCGTCTAAGGTCTGTGAGAATTGGCTATCACACAGCATGCCTTGCCTACGGGGATTTTGAAAGACACACTGTAATTTATTTGGTGGGAATACAGTTCCATCTCACATTGCAGAGACTCCAAGCAATCCTTTCAAAAACCTTAAAAAATTGAAAAGAAATAATCTTAAGGAAGAAATGTGGCCTCTTAGCTAAGGGATTCTTTTTCCCAGAGATTCTTGGAAATGCCCCTGCCATCACTTCAGAGACAATGAGGCTTTCCAGTTGTGTGACCCGAGGCCCATAAGGGCTGTAAATCCTGCCAGTGCAATCAATGTGAGCTGCTGCAAACCTTCCGAGCTGAGATGCACCACTTTCCTTGCAAGGAACACTCTGCCCTTTGCCAGTGTTTTTCACACGGCTTTCGGCAGCACAAAAGAACTTTTAATTCTCTTCAGGACATCTGATAAGAGGGTCAGGCAATATTACAGACCAGTAAACACCTCCACAGAGATCTAAGGCTTAACCAGCTCAGGCCACGTGCCCTTCCCATCCACACCCACCACAGCAGTGCCAACAACCAGCATAGGAGCAGCACGAAGGCAGCCACATCAGGCTCTCCCAAAGTCTGTCAGCACCTCTAATAAACCACTTTTACAATCATCCCACCTCTATCCCATATCCAGCCACAAATACAAACCAGCCCTACAGCCAAAAAACCTACAGAAATTAACCCCTTGGGGCTGGCACTTGATGTTACCCCCAGCAGAGTCTGAAACAAAACCTCCACTTGACTTTTAAGCCCAGATTTGGTTCCAAAGCCTGTGTTTTCTCATCTGGATTTTGTTGCTGTTGCTTGTACGCTTTGCAGTAGACTGATGGATTTTGCCAGTCTTTCAAAAATATTCTGCTTCAGTAATAAATGACCTGCAGGTCAGTTATCTGAAATGCTACAATGGGTTGCCATGGAAATGTCAATACCTGCCCTTTCTCTGCACACATTTAATTGGGATATCCTAGAAAAACACCTGAAAATTTAAAAATTATATTCAAGTCATCTTACAGTGACTCAAAATCAGATTTTCTCCCTTTGTTATATTTTACTCTGTTGGAGATGGAGCAGCATTTTCAGGCTGCCTAGGACATTTAATACCCTTAGCTAGAGCCTTTGGGCTGCCTTTTTGTAACCATTTCATAGTTTAACAAGTCTCCAGAGGCTCTGCCTAAAGCAGAACAAAGCAAAAAACACTTCAGCTTGCAAGCAGAATATAAAGTTAACATGTATGATTTCCAGCCTACTCTTTAGTCAACACTTTCTTAAGAAGGACTCGGAAAAGGCCACATTGAACTGGCAGGAAGAATGGTCAGTGAGCCTGTGAACAGGGACTCAAACCCAGTTGTAATATACAGCTTTAGACAATACATCATTTTAAGATCAAGTTCCTGAAAGATCTGATTCCCTAACCCCCATGAAATTCATTTTTTTATGTGTTTTTTTTTTTTTAAACTGCTTTAAAAGCCACTTTTCAAATAGGCTCAAGCCTCAAATATCTGTGGTCTGGTATACCCAGTGACAATGTGAATAAATGTGCACCAGAGTTCTGTAAAAGGAGATGCAAACTTCTGCCCTACCCCACAGGGGAAAAGGCATGCACAACTGCAGTGTGTTCATTACTATACATAACAGTGTCTCTAAAAAAGGAAAACCCTAGAAAGAAAGACATCCAGTAGGATGAATGAACTCTGAACACTATGATACAGTGAAGCTCAATTAGACAAACAGAATTGCTGCCCACTCAGCAACAGTAAAACATGGCTCAGAAGATGCAACTCTCAGTGCCTGCTAATTTCATATATTTTAATAGCCAGGCAAGGGCAGTTTCTCATGTCAGTATTTAATTACTGTTGCTAATAGTCACACCAGATGCTTTCCCATCAAGTGACCTGGGTTTGATCTGTGGAAGAAAATGACGTTTCCAAAACACCATGATTTCCCACATCCAAAGACCCAGTGAAAACCCCGTATCACTTAAACCACACCATCCATTTACCCCTAATATACTTCACAAAAAAAATAGATCAGCCAGGGAAAACAAAACAACAGTGCATATTCATTTAGAAGTTAAAAAATAAAAAGAACTCCCTGCAGCAGCAAGGCAAACTTTCCCTGCTAAGTTTGCAAGGTGGTTTTTGAAGGAGGTGCAGGGATGGGCATTTGGGAAGCATCTGCTTCAGGCACAGAACATTCTGCAGTGTCTCTTAACCATTCACAATCAGTAAGCACCTTTAACAACTGCAATGTCCCTCCACACGTACCACAGGAAAAAAGATCTCCTTGCCAGGCAAACAGACATAAAATGCACAGATACTTGAGAAGATTAAAAAACTCCCACAGGTGGCTGTTCATAGAAACCACTATTAGGCATGGGTTTTTGGATTACTTTTAGAAACTGAGCATGTTTTATGTGCAACTCACTCTCTGGATAAAAGAATCCTTCCTCAAGTGCTCTGTAAATAATCACTCCAATGTTTATAAAGCTGTGATTGTTGAAGCAGTGTTAAAATATTAGGGTTACCGGCGATAACAAAATAATCCACGTCTCTTAAAATTGACAGCCTGTAGTGACCAAACCCTGCAAAAATGGAGCAAAGCCAGGGAAATGAATTTCATTCCAAGGACAACTGTCTGAATGCCAGCAGTCCTGAAGAAAAGATGCTCCCACCGTGAGGCTCCTGAGCTCCTTCGGGAATCCTGCCCCCCTTTCCTCGCACACCCATCAGGCAACCCTGCAAAGGGCTGCTGAGAAACCTTCCCTGGACAACCACCGACCTGTGGAACAGGCTGCTCTGCAGTGGAAGGAAAAGCAATCCCTAAACCCCTCCCCATCCAGATTGTGATTAATAATTGTCCCTCCTGAAAGCAGCACACACCGAGGGGCGGCCGAGCTGTGCCAGATGGTCCGAGCACACACACAGAGCTGGAACAAGCAAGCGGCGGCACAGAAACTCAGGGATAAAAGGAAGAGCAAAGATGCATCTCGGGCTTTTAATCAAAGAACTCGCTGAAAAATGAAGTGTAAAGCGTTTAACCCATTAACAAGCCCTGCAGTTCCCTAAGCTGTGCAACCACATTACACAGAAAATGAAGGTTGGGCTACAACACCTTTGCACAGGCACGGGATGAGTGGGCAACAGAACGAGGTACCACTCTCTGAGAGTTTCTTTTGAGACAAAGAGTGAGAAAGAGGTCTCGTCTGTCATTAGCACTGTGTTAGATTGGTTTAAAACAATGACCAAACCATGCCCTTGGTCTCATTAGAACAGCAAAGGTTCAGCAATACCGTGCCAGGATGCAGGTCTGTGCAGGGAGTGTCGCAGGGATCAAACTAGGCAAGAACATCGCCCACATCTGGGATGTGATGGGCAGTCAGGGAAGCAGCCTGTGGCTGCTGCTTACATGGGGGGGGTTTAACAGGAATGGTTCAATCCAAGAAGGCACCTCTGTATTAACAAAATAATTATTGTTTGTCTTGAAAGTACATCATGGCCCAAGACAGTCCTACTGACAGAACATTTTTAATCTAATATGCAAATGGAAGGTAAAGCGACTCCTGAGGTTCATATTCAGATGAGCAAAGACAACCAAATTCAAACTATTACCAGCAAGCATGCATGTGGGATTTTAGGCTGTGCACAGTCTGGGACAAAATATTTCAAAAAATAATTCTAAATCATTTGTAACAAGATCATTCAGAAAAATGAGAGTTTGTGCTCACAGTTTGCAGTAACAGCTTCTACTACTGCCTTACCCCACTTATCCCACTGTTTCAAAACAGTGTTTCTGCTCTATAGAAAAGCACAAATTTCCAAGAAGAGATTCCCTACTGTTACCAAACTGCAGACTCAAAGCAACTGAAATCAGAAATGTTACTCTGCTTTTCCTGGGCTAAGACCCTCTTGCCCTTTAGAATTTCAGGAAAGCACAGGGAATAGAAAGGAGCCTTGCACCAGCTGAAAGGAAAGTTACCACTGCTGTTGTTTGGTTTTCACGAGGAAGTTATTTTTACCTAAAAAGTCTGGAGAGCCCCAAGCAAGAGGTACAAAATAGCTGCAGCAAATTATTCCCCAACATAGGCTGAAGCAATAAACCAAGGCTGTGCAGACCAGGCACCTAATTCATACCAACCACAGGGTTACTACAGGTGTACTGCTCAGCCTCCCGCAGAGCACAACACATGCTTTGCTAAAGCAGAAGCATCAAAGGGCCATGAGCTTCCCTGCACACACCAGGGGCAGAATCCAGCCCCAAGGGCTGCATCCTCTCTCCTTCTGTCTACAAAAGGCAGGAGAAGAGCTCTGTCTCCTCTCCCTCAGCCAGTTCACCCAGTAGCAGGACTGGTGAGCAGCAGTGTCTGCACTGCTGAGCTCCCCCAGCACTGCTGTGTTTCCCTGACCCACATGGGACCTGTGACTGCAAAGGGGAAGGGAGGCAGGCTGAGCAGTCCTGGCTACACTGGGAGGTGATTTTCAGGGCACTGGGAAGAACAGCTCCTAAAGGGAACAGTCCATAATGCAGTAATTAATATATTACACAATGCACAACTTACCATATACAGGACCAGCTAAAGAAAGAGCCCCTTAGCTCAGGCAGTGGCTTGAAGGTGCCTGATGACAACTGTGTGTGCAGCACCAGCTCTGAGGCATCCAGAGACTCTCCTTAAAACCAGCACTGAGCTCACAGGCAACACAGCATCTGCCTGTAGGGACGTGTTTGGTGGTGACCATGAACTAAATGAGTGCAGAGAAAGACCAAGCAGTTTGTTGCTCATTCTCCAGCTGGGTCTCACAGCCCCACAAACACAGAGACCCCTGCAGTGCAGTGCCCAGCCTGCAAGCACCAAGACACCAGCACACAGCTCTGCTGCCCTGGCCAGCCCACGAGGAGCACATTTCACACAGCTGAGAACAGTCACAACCACATGGAATACATTTTTAATCCTTGGACCACTTCACAGGGCCTCACATGTGGCTCTTCTGGTGCAAGAAATGTAGATGTTTGAAGGATAGTCATCTCCCTTGCAGCTCTGGGCTTGCCCATCGCTTTCATTTGATGATGCCTGGAGCTCATAGCCTGATCAAGCCACTGCATCATCATTATCATGGACAGCAGGCAAAATTTATGCCACTTTTAGTCAGAAAACATGTCAAACTGAAAACGTTTATCGGCATTTTCTACTAGAGCTTCTCTCAGTGATGCCTACCAGATGCTATTTTGTGTATTGTTATTAAACACAGAGTTTGAATCCCATGGCACAAAACAGCAAACACTACACGCTACCCATATTTTTGAATTCTCAGCTTCAGAATCCATTTCCTGAACAGAGATGTGGGTTCCAGAACACTTTCAGTTGCTCAGGACAGAATATTAAGGTCTTTGTGTGAAGCTCTCAGAGCCTGGCAGGACCCACTGGATCCCTGCCACGCTCTGTTTTCCTCAGCAGGTCGGACAACGCGAACACAGCCTGTAAATAAACAAACCCCCCCAGGATGACACTCGATGGAAAAACACACCCGTGAGTGTGAGATTGCAGGCACGGTGTGGGTGTGCACATCCATTTTCATGAGCAAAGCCTCCTCTCCCCCCGTGGGCGGCCGCACACACGTGAGCGCTCGCTGGGGCTGCACAGCCAGGGCTGACTCCCCAACTCTGCCCTGAACTCTGCCCCATCCCAGGGTTCTCACCAGCCACAAACAGCAGCAGCTCTCAGGGAAAACAAGCTTTGTGTTACTCTTGTCCAAGAGGCAAAGATTTTGTTCTCTTTCCTCCCAGGAGGCTAAATTCATTTAGGATTGGGAGATGGGTGGATGGCAGAAGGAAAAATAAAAGTGAAGATTAGTGAAATCTGTTAAAAAAATTTCTTGTCTTTATAAATGTATCGGTAAGCAAAGAAGTGTTGCCTGAATGTAAACAGAACCAAGTGATTAACCAGCCTCAGTTTGACACCCCCAGCACTGAACTGAGAGAAGGATGTGAAGAATAAAATGAGTGCTTTCCCTGTACTTTCATCAGAGCTTCTCACTAAAATTTTGCAGGAGTATTTTCAGGAGAACTGGAAACTGTTGTTTTATAGACCAATATCAGCTTTATTATTATTTTGCTATATTTAGCAATATTTGGTAATATTCAACTCCAGCTGTAGGCTGTTCATGGCAATCACTTTGGAGAGCCTCAGAGTCTGAATTTCGCAGAAAAGCTCAAATGAATTCATCAGTTGAGAATTCATTTTATTTTTACATTAACTAATGATATATGCAGATCAGTGATATTTAAATAAGCACAAATAATTAAGTTATTCACCTTTAACTGATGCATATCTGAATGGAAGCAACTTGCTCCAGTAACTTGCCTCATAACCAAAAGAGAAACCCAGTCAGAATAAAAAACATTTAGCCTAAGGTGCACATCTGAATTCCACTGAAATCAATTTGACTTAAATACCTGCTCAAAGCTAAGCCTGCACTGAAGTGTTTCCTTGAAGTCTGCGTGGATCCCAAACCACCTAAAGAGAAAGGCAGGGAGCAGTGCAGGAACTGAGCTTCTTCACGTACAATTGTTGTGTTCCTGTATTCCAGGAACACAATAATAATTTAGCAACCGTTGATTACAGTTTGGTGGGGTCTTTGGGAGAGGGAGATGGCACTTCAGTGCCACATAGCAGAGCCAGCCCAGGCAGCAGCTCTCCTCTCCAACTCTGTGCCACCCCACCAACTTTGACCTCTGTGCAAAGGGATTTATGTGCCTGGTGAAACAAAACGGTGCTGCAGCAACTACGGATTTGATACCGTGAAGAAATAATAATGAGAAAGTATTTAACAAATGTTCAATCATTCTGGAAGCGATTTCGAGCACCTGGAAAAAGGAGATGGAAAAATCCTTTGAAGTTGCTACGTACTTCCCAAAGCACTCCAAAATTCACCAAAGCCCACTGTCAAAGTAGCTCACACAGCTTTACTGTGGTCCTGACACGTGTGCACATCAGCACACATCTGTAGTGACACGAGCACCTCCCTTTTGAAAAAACACAGCCAAATTACTAGTCTTAAAAAAAAAAGATAGTTCTATTATTTTTGTAGTAATTTTATTTCCAGGTAAAAGAAAACTGCCTGTCCCAGAAGTGCTGGAAGGGTTGACTTTTTCCCTGACACCATTCTGTGGCCCAGCTAAGGCCACCCAGCAAAGAGGTCCATGGCAGAAAACTCCGTCAGGTCTGGAGAAAAAGAGGCTATTCCTTGCATTTCCCATCAAACACAAGAGCATTGTTCCTTACCCTTCACCTAATCATCCCAGATGATTTATCACACTGCTATAAAAGTAGAAACATTTAGATTTATCCTTAAGTTTCTTACTGAAATTGCTGCAAGGGTCTTTATTTGCCTGTGCTAGCAAAGAACGGCTTCATCACCTGCGATGAAGATGGTTGTGAATGGTGACATCCCATGGCCTAATACCACTCCCTGGAGACTTGTTTTCTCAAGAGTGCATAACCTTACTTCTTATTAAAAGCTGATTTGCAACTGAATTCTCAATCTTCCTCTTCCCAGAAAAATCCCCATGAATCTGCAATGCGGAATTCAGAGAACACCCAAGACAGGAGAGAAAGACAGATGTATTTATCATGCACAGATGATGTAGGAAGGAGACAAAAAATATTGTCATCAGAGTCTTACTGACTGCAAAATAAGGGAAAGGTAATTAATCAGCAAAAGTGCAGGCTGAGAGGAAATATTGATTGGATTTGGAGAAACTTCAGTTTCCTGAAGGAACTGCTCCCCTGCAAAGGTAACCAGGAAAGTTTCTGTAAATTAGAATGGCAACGAGCCAGCCAGCAGCCAATCTGAGTGTCTTTTCAGGCAATCCAGAAAAATATACACCAGATGCATGTTGGTTTCTAAAAAGTAATTTAAATACATTAGTAAATCAATGGCATTGACAGTTTGATGGACTATGATGGAGGAGTCTCACTCTGAAATATCATCTCCAAAACCTGCAAAGCTCTGACAATTGAGTTGTTATAATTTTATTGTATTTTTAACTTTCATATTTAAAAAAAAAAAATTCTGGGGTTGTTTCAGCTTAAATTTACAGGGATTTCTCTCCTGCTGAATTGGCCCCTAGCCCCTTAGGACTCCTGAATGTTCTGTTAGGGGGAAGAGAAGGAAAGGCTTTCACTCTTCTGCATTGTGGAGGGGCAGGAGATGCCAGTGACAGGAGTGAGGACCAGCTCTGCTCTGATGAGGTTTGAGTGTCTGTCACAAAGGGTCTGTCACAAAGGAGTTGGCCACTCCTATTAAGTAGAAGCAGCAACTTATTTCTGTCCTTTTACCTGGCTAATATGTGCTTATGGCCAGGGGGATGTTAGCACCCCTCAGTGCCAAAAAAAGGGAAACAGTAGTAGAAAATGATGGGGTTTGCCCCAAGAAGTACAGCATGGGGTCACATAAAATGATCCCATCAAGCCACTACCCCTCTGGAGGTCTGACCACCAGCAATCCCAAGTGTTGCCCAGGGAAGGGGTCCCAAGTCTCCAGTAGAAGCTGTGAGTCCATCCTGCCAGCCCAGAGGCTACTCATGATGGGACTTGTGTCAAGTTGGGTTTGGCCATTCCAAGGGGTTTAATTGGCACTTACAGAAACAACAACTTCCTGGTTTAAGCACATTTGGGGAGTTAGCTTGCTGTTTTCCTCAGCAATAAACTGTTCTTGGCTAAGGTCATCTTTCATCTGCACAGTAAATAAAACTGTCACTAAAGCTGAGTTTCTGTTCCTCATCAATCAAGCAATACAAGAAAACTCAGAGCACCTTGTTCAAACAATGATTTTGAGAGAAAAGGCCAACCTTAAGGAAGTTTTAGTATAATCATTTCCTCTGAGTTGTTCAACATAACAGACACAGTAATTTAGCTGGGGAAATGTGATATTAAAGCTTACAAGCCTGATAATCAGATCCTCTTTAGAGACGAAAACCAAGCTGGCTTTCCAGACCTCATCATAACCATCAATTAAATACTTGCCATCTCTTCACTTAACATCCAAAGAACATTTAAGTAAAAACCCACCATTATCAAGAAAAAAACCCAACCTACTCTAATTTGCCTATTTAATTCTAGTTCTATCATGTAAGTAGTTTCATTGCTATCAAGCAACATTTTTCATGTTTGTAAGAAGGAATTCAACTGGAAATATTAAAATATTTTCAACATGCTGCTTAGTTTTATCTAGAGGAAGACAAATTATTACATGTGTCCAAGCAGTAAGAGCAGTTGCCAGAAAAAACAGGGTTTGTTCTCAGCATACCTGCAATACATCAGCCACTACATGAAAATATTTCTCTTTCTGAAACAATTAGCCTAATTTGTAGTGATCTCACACAGACTTTCACAGTTTTACCCTTCTGAAGATCATTACTTGCCTAAAATGTGCTGCTTACGCTTTCCCAGTACATCAGCAAACAGCATTGTTTGAGAGGGGAAGAGCAGGCAGGAACATTACACCCCACATTCTGAGATTCTCCCAAACACCAGATAATCCCACACCAGTCAAAACAAATGATTCAGGCTGCCAAAACAACTGTTTCCATTTCCCAATATTCCGACAGCGGTTTACGTAAATGCAGAAGCAAAGCTGGCAGAGTCTGAAATCAGACAGAGCTCTGATTCCACGGCAGAGCCTTCCCGGGCCATTCCCCTTCTCAAAGGCCAGCATGGCAGCAGAGCCTGCAGGGAACTTGGTGCACACCTTGATCTCTCCAGGGCCTAGGATGTTGGGGGGGTTCTTTGGTTATGGTTTTTAAACAGATGGAACAAAATCTCAAGTTCTCTCACTGTAATATAAAAGATAGGTAGCAGTGTATGGAAAATGCTAGAAGAACCCTGCTGTCAGGTCCACCTCACCGTATCTGTTGACATGACTGGAATTGATTTCCATGGTGTGGAAAACGCAATTTTTAATATTTTTTTTTTTTTTTTGGTGAATTCAAAGTCACAACCAGCCAATGGATCTTCCATTAATCCTGGTTGTGTTTTGGGGAAGTTCAGCTGCCCACCAGCTTCAGTGCCCTCCCTCCTGCAGCTCCATTTTGGAGCTCTCTGCCTGGGCAGCCACGGGAGATGCACCTTAACTTGAGGTACCGAGTTCTCCAACAAAAATAGTGCATTTAGTAGTAAATCCCAAAGACTTCATGCAATGTGAGGTCCAGTGTGCCCACTGCCCACTGCAGACCCAAGCCTTCCACATGACAACAAACCCACCCAACTCCAAAGTTCACGGAGCTGTCGATTCCCTCCCCTCCTCTTTCACTGGGGAGAGAACAGCCTGTCCTATTTCTTGTGAAAAGAATGCCAGAGATAGGAATATTTATAAGGAATTTGTATCTATCTATCCAAACTGAAACATTCAAAAATCATGACTCACAATCCCCTCCCAAATCATGGGATTAAATTAACATATCATGGGACTTTGAAAGATGCTGTCTTAGAAAACTATGGAACACATAAACTTTATGTTAGTCATTACCTTAAAATATTTACACAGCCAGAAACTAAAGATTTTTATCAGCAGTTAAAAGAACCAGAAGCTCACCTAAGGGAGAAAAAAAAGTCATCACATATTCATAAGATTCCTGGAGGCTGGACCTTTAAAAATAGTCCAAGTGTTACAATTCATCACATGTAAATTTATGGGATTTGGCAACAATGCAGTTGTCTCCAGGGATGGTGGAAGAGAGGGAGTGCTCTTGGTTAACCTCTTTTTTTTTATTTCTTTAATAGATCCAGCATGCTGAAAGTGCCCTACTAAGTATTCCTAAATCAGCCCATCGATCAGTTCAGAGCACTGTGGAAACAGAGCACTGCGCCCTTCTCAACGCCCAGTCACTAAATGTTCTGATGTTTGTTAAACCAAAACTCCACACAGTCTGGAAAAAGACAAACTGGGAAATAAAATTACCATTTCTGAAAGCACGTCCTTTCTATGCCTGTTGCCTGGAGCAAACCAGAGGTGGGAAGCCAGGTTTAATAAGAAGTAGAGAACAGATTTTGAAGCGCCTGTTCACTTTTTTTTGTTAAAGGCAAAGACAATTTCATGGGAAAAAAATCCCCTTTACACCACAGTGGGTTTTTTCTTTTCCAAAATGGAAACTAACCTTTAATCAAGTTTACAATCAAAAGATGGTGGGTGGAAGCAATTACTTTAGTCTAGTCTACCAAAGATTTCTTTACTTTAAAATTGGACATATCACAACTGTCCCTACGTACCACCAACACCTGCTGATCTAGACAAGGTCAGTGCTCTGTCTCAGCTTGTTCAGCCTGGCTTTTCCACCCCCCAGTGCTGGCTGATGGCTTTGATTACTTTGTGCCTTTGAACCAGAGCCTACAAAGTCCAGCCCTGGTGCAGGTGAGGTGACAGACACCAAGTCTGGTGGCATCAGGCACGGTGTGTGTCTTTGACCACCGCCAGCTCCTGGAGCAGCCACGCAGCACTGGAGGGAGGTGTTTGCAGGCTCTGCTGTCAGAGCCTCCTCTCCCAGGTACCACATGCCAGTAACTGGAGCTGATCTACAGTTTACACTTCTCTGTGTACCACCCTCCCACTCCTGAGGAATATTTACCATCCAAAAACAAAAATACTGCCATAAGGTGTGAACGGAATCAAGCTCCTTTTGTTTAAGAGGAAACGCAGTGAGTGGCTGATATTTTCCAACATGCAATATTTTTATAAACATCTACTAATAGAGCAACTACCAGCATATCTACCAATCCAGTCCTTCTGGGATTGTGGCACTCAGACTCCTGCATTCCCCAGCTCTGCTCCACAGTGAGTACAAAGGCAACCAGAAGAGTTCCCACACAGCCCTGTGTCAGCCACAAAATTAATGGGTCATTTCCAAGGTGGAAAAAAAGATTGGTTCAATGCTATTGCTTGCTTTCTTTTTAATCCCTGTTCCAACCTGAACACTGAGAAATCTGTACTGTTCACATGACCCTAATTTCAGTGCCTCACCTCTGTGGCTCTCTGTTCCTTCCTTCTTACACTTGAAAGCCCATTATGCTCAAACAAGATAATACTAGGGTATGAGTGACAAATAACTCTGCAGTTTGGTACACACATTTGGAACAAAAATGTAGCTATTTTGTTGTTTCCACTCAAATGACCCAGTTAATTTCAGTGTTAACATCAGCTGTCAAAACATCTACTTACCAGATTTGCAACCCTTATTTATTCAGAAAAAAAAAAAAGTGCAATATCCAAGCAGTTATCAGACAAATAGAAAACACTACAGAGAATTGGTGTTTATGTTTAAATCCTGCTATTCCATCACTGTCTATCACATACTTAGTACATTAAATTCCACACTGGGTAGCACATCAATAAAATCAAGACAGTTTGCGCTCATAGTGGAGATATCATTATTTCCCTGTTGGGGCTAATCCAGCCCAGCAAGGACATTCAGTGAGGAGCCCGTGTGCCATGTCAGCCCTGGTGTCCTTGCTGCAGCCTTTGCAAGGCCAGCACTGCCCCCTGTCCCCAGCAGGGACAAGCACCTCTCACTGCTGTGTCATTCCTCACTCTTCTGCTCTGACCCAGGCACTCAGTGGGACACACGACTTGATGTTGGCTACCTCTGGAGCCAAGGAAACTCTTAATAGCAAACTCAGCTCCACCATCCAGGAGATGGTTTTGGCTGCTGCAATGTTTGCTTGCCCCAGGTGAAGTGTTCAACTCCTTCCACCTTTTTTTCATCCTCGGAGGGAGAAGAACACATTTCCATTTCCAAGGGTACAAAAGCCACAGAGAGCAGATCATTTTGGCTACGTGCCTTGAGCTCTGCTGTATGCATCAGCCTGCCTTACCTTTATACAGGGTATCCACCTTCTCTCCAGGAAGCTGCTTCTTGGCAGCTGCTCTTCGATAGACCACGTGTGTTCTGCCTCCTCCCTCCTCCTCCTCCCGGGCCCCCTTCTCCAGAGGCTCGATGAAGAACTCGTCCTTGTCCGTGCGGATCATGCCAGCCTGTAGGGACAGGGCAGAGATGGAGCACTTTGCATTACTGCACATCCAGCAGAGGCTGGGAGTAAACAGTGACAATATGCTTAAGCACACTGTGCTGCTCCCTGGAGAGCAATTAGGATGCAGAGAGGAAACCAGGTGAATCCTTTATTAGAGCGGAACGAAGAATCATTTCCCCAGCTTGACAGGAAAGGACAAAAGGTACAATCTTGAAGCTAAAAGACTTCTCCATTAGTTCTCCATAAGAATATGTCTAGGAAATAGCCATTAAAACACAGCTACAATGAAAGTTATTATGATCTTAGCTGTCCACCAGACCCAGACCACCCCAGTGTTTACTATTTCTGCTAAATGAAGGATCAGTTCAGTGCCATAACCTGGTCCTGATGTGCAGTTCAAGTCAAAAAATGTAGAGTCAGCCTTTCTGTTCAGAAGTAAGATGGAAAAATACTGTCTTACTTGCAGGCAGTTAAGCTTTGTGATTATTCCCCCATTGACACAAAGGGTTCAGTCAACAAAATAATCTTACAAGAATTAGCCACAACCAGTTTTTAAAAAGTGTCAGTAGCACACTGCTGAGAAATAAATCTTATTCACACTGGACAAGATACCCTGCTATGAAAAAAAAGAAATTTGCACTTCTACAGAGCACCTCTAAGTAACATCATCCAAGCACTTCTCACTGTATTCAGAGGAAACCCTCGGAAAGACTGAAAACATTAAAAAGAAAAAATATTTTCATCATCTTTATGTGAGTGAAACAACTTGGGCACCTGGATCACTTGGGCTTGTCTCCTCTTGCAGTCCTGCCCTGCTGCAGAAGGTCACAGCAGCCAAGAGCTGCTTGCAGAGATGCTTGGCTTGAATCAATTTTTCTGCATATGTTTGCACATCTGTGTTTGAGAACTCAAACTAATGAACTCTTCGCTTGTAGACAGAAAGTCTGATTATTAACAGGAATGAAATTGTTCAGATCATTATTGAGAGAAGTTCCAGATCCGACCTTCAGGAGCTCCTTCATCTCACTCTTTCCCTCTCTGCCCACTGGTGATCGTGGAGTCACTGGAGTTTCAGGCTGGACACAGGCAAACATCTCAACACTGTGACACACTTCATTTTGCTCTCTCAGCTCCTGGCAGCCTAAATCCTCTATTTGCTGAAGCCCTATCTCAAGCTTCAGGAGAAGCAGTTTTGGCTCATTGGATCCCAGAATCCTCACTTGAAACAAGTATCATCTGAACACACTTATATCCCTGCACTAAAGTTCTCATACAACACATATTTTTCTTCTACAAGCAGCAAACTACATTCCTACTGCTATAAATACAGTATGTTCACTGGTTCCTTCCTTGGAAAAATGTCAGGTTCATTTGTCATGTCTTAACTTGCATTAGGCAAGATTTCCAGTCCCAGAATTCATATAGATAATGTATACAAAACCAGATTGAAGAGAAAGGATTAAAGAAGCAAAATTATATCGACACAATTTAAACTGATGCCATCCTGCCTGTATAGAGGAAACTGAATTTGAAATCATGTCCTGTTTCTTCTTATCTAATTTAGATTCTACATCAGACACAGAAAAGGTGAGACAGGCTCAGTAGCTCAAGGAAGCCAAGACAACCAAGAAAATAAGTGTTGAACCCACAGAGACAGCAAGTGATCTTTTACTGTAAAGTGGAATACATGAAAAATTCAGAGGTGATGTTACCCTCCTTTTAATGTATATTCCAATTGCATTACATCACGTTTCTTCTGGAAATTATTAAATATTATGCCCAGAAATTCTGAAATCTTTTTAGAAATGCACAACTAAAGACCAAGAAGGAACAAGCATTTGCAAGCTCAGCTGCACAAGGTATGATGCACATGCCATACATACACCCAGGAGAAATGCACTCAGAGCTCGACTGCCACATGAAAAAAATGATTTTGCTTTTTGCAAGTTAAAAGAAAAAAAACCAACCATGTTTATACACACCTTTCTATGTATTTCTGGATTCACTAAACCTAGTATTAACTGAGCATCTAATGCCAGACCTTAGTTTAGAGCGCAGACCATAATTCCGGAGGGTTGGGGAAATGCTGCTGTCCTACATGTGCAGCAGGGAATACTGATGGGAACTGGGAGGAATTTAGATCATCTAAGAAAGTTAACAGATAAGCAACTTCTACAGGCAGTAGTTGAGCTGATTAGACAGAAGAACCACTGTTATAGGTGAACTTTAGCTGCCAGGGCATGGTGGCCTTTTGGAAAAGAGCTGGTCAGAATGAATTCTGCCCCCTGAAAAGATGAAGGCAACACCTGAGAAATACATTCACTATTTTTGGACAGAATTATTAGGAAAGGGGGTGTGTTTGAATTGCTAAGGAACTATATATTTTTATATATTGCATGTCCTACACAGTCTTTGATTTAGCCAACCTATTGTCATGACATAAAATAAGAAAAACCAGCTTTTTCAGACTTTAAGAAGAAAATTCATTTAGATGGCAAGGCAGAGTTCCTACAGCAATGCTCAGTTCAAGCCATCTGCCTAATAACATAACCACAGTTATAAATGATTCATTAAGAAATACATGGGCTCCTGAAAGTCTCCACCACACATTTCCTTGCTGCTTTGAGCAAGACATTTAACCTCTTTCCTTCCATTTCTCCACCTGTGAGCCAGCATAACAACAGTCCTGCAGGATAATTACATGGGCTGATTTGTTACCTTTTTTTTTTGCCAAGTGCTTTGAAGATGAAAAGTTCAAGATGAATTGCCTACTGCATTTTTTCTGGTGCTACTCAGAACAACCTCAAAAAGCCATGAAAGGGAGACCAACTTTTAGTCATGAACTCAGCACCAGTGCTGTGCACAGCCAAGCAGGGAACACAAAGGCAGCAGGGGATTGCTCGACCCTTCACATTCACCAGTCCTGTTCTTGCCCACAGATGTCACCACCCTTGTGCCAGCCTGCCATGCCAAGACAACTAGCAGACAACCACCAAGTTTATGACGACAGAGAGCACTGAAGCTGCTGCAGTTTCCTCTAGAATGCCTCTAGGTGACTAAACCAGAAATACCATATTGTTTGAGGACACCTGTGCCTTCCCTCTCACTAGAAGGGCTTGGAAAATCCTTGGACCATCATCTTCGGGACATTTACTCCAGGAGACACGAAAGCAGAATTCAGGCTTTCAATTACCAGTTTGCCCAAAAGTTCTGAATGGAATCACAGTAGTTTCTTTCATGATCTAAGAGCTTAAAAGAACCTGCTGCAAGCTGTGTTTTTCTACCCTACACTGCTCACCACCCATCCTGGGAATGCTGTATCTCCAGGAGTTATGGATTGGTGGTGCCCTCCCTGCACTTCAGAACCCACCATGGGACTGCACATCTCTATGGAAAGGAATTCCAATCCTGGGGGAAAAAAACACAAACTGAGCTGTTACCTCTTCCCCTCCTCTTCTGAGACTTTTAACTTGAAGCTGGAATGAATATGGGAATATTGCTAAATAACAATGGCAGCAGCAACTGTGTCCTGTGACTAATGAAAACATAAATTAATGGAAAAAGTGTTGGCCTTTGGAACGCACCAAACTGTAGCAAAGGACCTATAATATCCCACCAGTTCCCAAAGTGGAACATCCCCAGGCCTTTCTTCCAAGGGCTTTTAGATCCCAGCTGCAAATTACTCAAGTCAAGCACTGCTTGGCACTCATTAATATGCATTAAGGACTAGAGCAAAAGACACTTAATCAAAAGGAAACAGCAGTTCAGAGAATCAAAACCTCTGCTAAGGTTACCAAGGCAGTTATTCAGAAGCAAAAGCCACTCAAGAAAAAAATCTCACAAAGAAGGTAGAGAACGACTGTCCTGTCTAATTATGACACAAATTTTATTGATAAGTCACAAATGAGTCCATTGCAACACAGAGGGTTGGGGTTTAGAGTTCCACTAATTTCACTGGGGGGTCACAGGGCTTCTGGGCATCCCTGAAGAAGTCCTTCCAAGGTTTCCAAGGACCACAGGATCCACACAGACTGGCAATGGCAGCAGCCACATGGGCCTTCTGCCCAAATTAATTCCACTAATCCTGTCCACCACGGTGGAGATCTCACTCCAGCCCAGGACATCTGCCAGAGCTTCACCACCCCAACACAGAGCTCAGCTGAAAAGCAGGTTCCTTCTCCCATCTCCTCAGCATTCCCAAGCCCTCTTGCATTTCTAAAGACATTCTTTAGAAGCCTAATTTGACAGAAAAACTGCCTGGCATATTTAGATCTACAGAAAACTCCAGGTTTTAGAGCATCAGCTCCTGTGGATAATTAAATGTCTCTCTGGCTCTGCTTGGTGAGTGACTTAATTGTCTCCTCATTCCCATTCCCATCACAGCTCCCCGTTCTGGGCTGTAATGAAGTAACCCAGGTAGCTGCTGCTTCAGGACTCCAGAGCCTCGGCCCATCCTGTAACCCAAGTTTAATTAGGCTCATTTTCTTGCTCATTAGTACAGCTTTACAAAGTTTCTCATTGCCATATAAAGGCAGATTTACTTTCCAATCTCTGAGCACATGGTACAGATAGGAAGGGAGAATTAAATGGAAACAAACACGAAATTAATATTAAAAAAAATCCACGTGTCTGCTTAGTTAATTAAATCACTAAGCGACAAAACCAGAGTGTTTCAGAAACTCTTAGGAAACGACATGCTGTAAATAGAGAGAGCTTTGGGGGGTTTTGAGTGCTTGACTCTTAAAAAGGTAACTAGCCAAATGACTGTACTAACAAGCACTAAATACAGTCTTGAATTTCATGTTGTTTTCTTGAGACAAAAGGGAGGTCCAAACTATCTGATATTTAACTTCAGCACCTGAGTGATGAGCCTGCACTCCCTGTGACACCAGTGAAGACTCTAGAAGTGAATTTGCAATATGGGATCCTCCCAACAATAATTCACAGAGAAGCTGGGACAGATTTGTATTTAACTGTGTAGTTTCCACAAATACCCTGTAGGTGACTTGAAAGGGAAAATGTTTATGTTTGCAGAACAACACACTGGGAAGGATTAATTCTCTGTTTATATCAACATGCCTGTATCCTAAATACACAACTGGTGTGTATTTGACCAAACTGGCACCAGTAGAGCAGAGCATCCGAAAGCAAATTCCATGTGCTACTTTTATGATCCTTCTCTAGGTCTTAGAACCACAGGAACATGTTTTTTTCCAAACAATACCAGACATATCCTTCCAACACTAAAGTTATATCCAGAAATACTGTTTGTTCAATTGCATTAGAGTGGACCTGGAGCATCAGGAGCTCCAAAGACTGAAGTAAGATCACTTGGGAACTGAGGCAAAGGACATCACACAGACCTTCCAAACTCATCCCTGCCCACGTGGGCTCTCTCAGTGCTTTCCCTTCTGCACTGTATTCGTGCCCAATCACACAGTACATTGATTCAGGGGCAGATGTGCCTGGTATTTTATTGCCATTCAGCTTAATTTGTTTAGGTAACAATGGAAAAAACCAAAACCACACAAAACCGTTGCCATGTCATCTTTGCATTTGATTCTTTGAGAACATGCCTTGAACTACTGAAGCATTGCAGGGGAAGAGTTGTGCAGTGCTGCAACTTCATCTTCCTTTACAGTGAAATGAGGTCCTGAAAGAATCATAGCCAATTTTTGGAACATACTGGCGCTTACTTTGCTGGGTGCTGCTGCCCTAAAGCTACACTGATCTACTCAGGCTGGAGGAGGAAGTTTTCAGCTAAGTGTGTATTTTTATTACTGTTAGTATTTTTCAGCTTTTTTCCAAGTTGGTTTGCAATTAAGTTGCTTTATTTTTTGCATATTCTCAAAAAAAAAAAAAAATAAGGGAGCAAATAATTATGGCTACACATAGGAATTAAAGAGCCAGGCTGACAGAGAGGCAGAGCCTGCTGGGTAACCCTATGGAAGCTGTGTTTTCCTTAGGGCCCCCTTTATCTTCTGCAGAATAAGGGATAAAGGCACATTTATACTGCACTTTGAGATCTACTAATGAACAGCACCATACAGGAGCGATTCTCCAGGCTGCCTTCTACAGTCCTCCTTGCTCCAGGGAGGGTGGGTATCCATCCATCCATGCATCCACACACTTCCACAGCTACCAAAAATAAAATCTGGCTCCCAGAGCGCAGCTTAGTGACTACACAATTGCAGGTGTGATTGATAACAGCAGGGGGACAAAGCTGAGCCAATAGAGCTGAAGTTAGGAGAGCTGCATTCGTTTATAACAGACGAGAACCTGGACCCAAAGCTTGCAGTCATATGGTATAACTCATTTTAGAAACTCAGAAGGCTTTTCTTTGGTTTTGAAGGGACACAATGGTGAGACAGACTGTGTCTCATTCTCACTGAGCCATCAGGAAAACAGACACAATTAAAAAGATTTTACAAAGCGATGCCAGCAGATTTCCAGACAAGGGTCCTGGCCACAATGCCTGGCTTTCACTAGTGAGCAATGCTAAAAACATTAATTCCAACTTCTGCCCTTACAAGAAAATTACCAAATTCTCACCTCTGTCACTCAGCACCTACTCAGGCCTGGCAGCACCAGCAGACCAAGGCAAAACCCCAAGCATGACTTCCCCCCAGTAAATCTCCTGCCCCATCCCAGCAGCCACTCACTGATTAACAGATCACAAGAGGTAAATCTCATTTTCAAAAGGTTTAGGCAATATAAAACCCCACAACTTTCTGTATCTGCCATAGATACTCCTTTTAAAACCCCACAACTTTCTGTATCTGCCATAGACATTCCTTTTGCAGGGTACAGGTAAAGGTAAATTCAGAGCTGGAAACAGCAGTGAACCTTTGCCAGGGTGACTCCCACCTTCCAGGTACCTCCAAGCACCACCAGCAGGATCATCCTCTCCAGTGAGCTCAGCTGCAAGAGTTGTTACGATTCTGAAGCCTTTCAAACAGAGACAAGCAGATCTTTTACATAAAATAACGCTTAAGCAAGAATATTTTGGAAGTTCTCTAGGCTTGCTGGCCACAGATATGTGTAATTCCAAGTGGGGAAGAGGTGAGTTATTAAATAGCTGTTAAGAATGAAAATGATAAATGCAGCAGATCTTGCAGACTCAGGGGACTGGAAACCTGATTGCTGTTGTTGCAAGCAGGGAATAGTAATTGCAGTGCTCTGCAACAGAGTTTCTCAATTTTAATCTTTCAGGGAAGAAAAGCATGAATATCAAGTCCATGAATTTGTAACAGCAAGATCCAAAAAGATTAACTTTCCCAATTTTAACACATGGAACCATTTGAAATAAAGCATTTCTGAGGACACACTGACAAAACACATAGTTGAGTCCTACCCTCAGCAGTAAAACTTAATTGACATTCTGCAAGAAAACAAAACAAGTCTGACTGGAAAGCTCTTCAGCTCAAACCTTCACAAAACGGGACAGTTGCTACACAAGTCTCTTTTCAAAAATATATTTGCTTAAGGCACAAATCACCACCCACTGAAGTCAACGAGTGTCACATTCATAAATCTCAAGGCCAGAATTTATAAATGGATTCATAAATATTAAAGCAGTTTAGTCTGATGTTCTATATAAGACAGGCCAAAGACTTTCACCAAAGCACCACTGCAGCCTCCCAAAAACTGTCTTCATCCAGAATTCAGCAAGGTCCTTCTCTGCTAAATGCAAGTTTTACTCTACTTCGATGCTCATAAGGGTGCAGGAAAACAAAAGTAGCAAAAGGTTGCTACAGCTGGGGCTTGTTTTTCTGTCCCCCTCCTACAGACAGACTTACTTTAACCTTCTTTCTCTTACACTGTGCTGGAGAAATGAGCCTGGAAAGCTGTTACCCAAATGGGAGCAGGAAAAACTAATGAGAGATGAGCTTTCAATTTTATACTGCACTCAGTTGTAGGCTCCCAGTACAAGATGTCAACAAAGTGCAAGATACAGTACAGAAACTGAAATAATTAATCCCTGGAGGAACAGGCTTATTAAGAAGGATTAAATCAAAGAATTAATGTGCACTATTTGTCTGTATGACAAAGAGGAAGGGAGGCATATGATAACTCTCCAAGATCTGAAAGCACAGAGAGAATAAGAATTGTTGATGAGAAAAGCTTGGACATACCAGGAACCAAACAAAGAAAAACTCTGACAGAAATCTTGTTCTGCAATGTTATAGGCAGTCTTAGGCAAAACCAACTCAAAAGCTTGTCCTTAAAATTATTTAAATTAGTATTTCTTATTCATTACATTGCTGGTACCTACCATTCAAGGAGCAAGGTTTAGTCACTGCACGATAACAAATACATTTTAGCAGACTTCTGCAGAGGCAAAAATAAAGAACATCAGCTGAGTCCAAAACAGGCTCAGGGAACTCGGCAATAACTGATGATTTACATCCTTGGAAAAGCAAAAATCAAACACGAGGTAGGTTAAGACACCAAAGACACTCCCTCACTACTGGCCAGCTTTGAAGACAAGAGAAGGCTTCACATGGACATCTGCTCCAACAGAACGTGGCTCATGGGATTTTCTCTTTTCCTCATTTTGATCACCTCCAGTTTTTTATGGGTTTTGCTTTTTGGTTTTTTCCTGCTATTTTTCTCCTCCACTCCCTCCAAGGCTGAAGCAAGGAACAGAACAATTTAATATTGTGTGAACTGAAGAACGAGAACGTTCCCCCTGCCTGTTCCTTAGACTATGGCTCCAGTCACCATAAACTTTTCACCATACTCCAAGCAGCACAAAAGAGCTGAAACGACCTACATGCACACACAAAACTCTACAGGACAAAACCACACATAATAACTGTAGAAACCTGAAAGAATAGCAAAGTGTTGAAGTAAGAAGTGGACTGTTAGAAACATTTTGGTGTGGTAAACAAAAAGCACCTACATTCTTAGGAAAAGGTTAAAAGAAATAGGTCTGTTTCTCAAAATAAATAGAAATGAAGATCCAGCAGCAACCAGATAGTTGGAAGTTGGACAGAACACACATCAAGTCAAATGGATCCTATAAAGGACACACTCCTGAACATAAGAGAGTATGGAAATCACAGGCAAAGCAAGAGGCATAAATCAGCCTGTAAATCTTTCAGGTCTACTAGAAATCAAATTACACACCATATGTCAGTGGGCTAATGTATTCACACCAGTGGAGCTGGGTTAGCACATTCTGGTAAGTTTACAAGTGCTGTGTGTTTATTTGGACAGTACTACTACCACAGAAGATACTAAGGAAGTTCTTCAAGAGGTGGTTTCCATACTTTACACCTCTACTGTAAAATTATGTGCCTTTCTTATTTAAAGTTGCTTTTAAATCCCATGAGATTGTTTTATAATTAAACAGTCATTATTAATTTAGACAGCTAGGCAGGGAGAGAAAAGAAATTCTGCAGCTCTTGAAACAACAACAATGCTTAAGAACTTCTCAAAGTCAATTGTCCAAATACAGTTACAAGAACTACAAGCCAGGAATCTGGATCAGAGGAAATATAACACTAAGAAAGCCAGTTATCTCCCTTCATAAACACAAAAAAAATGTTAGTTTTCAAAAGAAATTGTCAGATAATCTGTATCAACTCCACCACCCAAACCGAAGTCAGTTGTAGCAATCATATCTCTAAGTCCTGCCTAGAGAAGGAATAAATGCCCAGCAATCCAGGGCCTGCCAGGGAAACATCCAGAAAACAGAGGGTCCAACCAACTCCTGTGCATCTCAGACCAGACACACCAGTGGTGGGACCACTGAGGCTCACAATGGACTTCCAGCATTACAAATCACAAAGGAGGTCAATAAATCCTCACTCTTCCACTTTAAATTTACTACATAATTTAGGTTAGAGATAGCATTATCAGGAGCCCAAGAGACAGAACTCGGGAAGATCAGAGTATGAATGCACAGGAACCTGTCAAAGAGAAGCTAACACTGGCAAAAACCTGAAATGCTTTGTCAGAAACATTTAACCAACCTACTCATCTTACAAAATCCTGAATTAGCTAGTTCCAGCTCAGGTAAAGGATGGGCAGCCATTGCAACGAGTTCAGTGAAGATTTCCTCTCACTCTACAAAGTCAGCCAGCACCAAAACAAGGAGGAAAAAAAAAATGTTTAAATATGGGATAAAAAAAGACAAGACAGATGGCATTATTTTGTTGTTACACAAGTGAGTGGCATAGCTGCATTGAAAACACTGGATGCAGGATGCCTGCAAATACAACTGAACTGAAATGTTTCCAGAGAAGTTGAATGAGAATGACCAGCACCTCAAAACCACACTGATTTCAGCAGGGAGGCTGAAAATGCTCAGATATTTCTTTTAGTATGAATGAAAAAGTCAGAGGAAAACAAGTAATGGTATAATAAGGAATATCTGAAAGTCATCTCTTCATTTCACAATAAAGAGAAAGAGTATCAATTAAATTAAAAGATGCTTTCCTCCGCCTACTTCTGCCTAAAACAAATTGCAGAGTAACTCCATGGTTTTTATTCTCCAGCTGACATCTTACAGCAAATTAAAGACCATTAATACAAGCAGTGAGGAGCCTCAGAAGCTCCAGGGTGCCCCAGAAAGTACAGCAGCAGGTCTGGACTTCTTGGTCTTGGATTCCTGCCAGACCAAAAGACTTTATTAAATGAAAATGCCCAGAGGAGCCTAGAGAGAAAAATCTCTTTTAGTTTATTTGTTTAACTAGTGCTATTGCTTCATATTTACAGGTTGAGTTTGTACTGGTAGCTTTTTGTTTTTACAAGTCTGTGTTCCAGCTGACCCTGGTTTCACAGGACTTACACCTACTGTGACAGGTTTACAACCTGTTGTAGCTGCCCCACGCAACACGGCCAGAGCCAGGCTGTTCTTTTGGTAACACCGTCAGGCTTCAGAGCTCTCCTTCAACAGGTTTCAAGTTCTATTTAGGTCCCTCATCTCTATGGCAACTGCCAACTCCACAGAGCCTCCCAGCACCAGGCTGGAGGAAAGCAATCCCCATTCCTCACTGGGGACATGAGAGGAGGGGAAACTGGATGGCTTGGCCGAGGATGTGTAGGAACTGTTTGGCAGAGAAGGGAAATCAAATGTCCCGAAGGCCAAGTCCAGTGCCTGATCCCTAAGATGCCTTTTTCAGTCCTATCAGCAAAATCACATGCTCCAGGCAGCTCTCAGCATCAGAGGCACTTCCAACCAGAGCACAGTTCTCAGTTCACCCAGCAGGAGCATTATGGGATGTGTCATTACACACTCCATCCCTGCTCTACTCCGCTGCAAGAAGTTGGTCAATGGACAACCCTCACCCCAGCATGGCCACTGCACTGCACTGAGGAGCTTAACACAATTCAACTTTCATGGGATTCATCCTGACTCTGGGGAAGCAGGAATTCCACAAAGCTCTAAAGGTTGTTTTAAAAAGTTCTCCAGATTTTATCATTTTTCACGCAGTCTGCAGTTCTCCTTCCTGCCTTTTGAAAAACGACACACAGCTGTGCCTTGGATCCCAGCTGTGACTTTTGGCAGCAGGCAGGGCAGCCCCGGTGCTGGACTGGGGTAGCCAAAGTCACCCCGAGCTGTCTGGAGCTTCTCAGCAGCAAGGAGGGACCAGCAGTCCCCCTCACTGGCATGGCAGGGTGCAGCATCCTGGGCTCCTGCTCTGTCACAGCATTTCTCAACTGTGAAACACCTTCTGGATCTGCTCTCCTGAGTAGAATCAATGGGAAAAAAATGACCACATGCATGAAAGGCAAGGGGGAAGACACATGGGAAAAAAATCTAATGAGTGTTGTGTCTCCCTCCATTTGAAGTCAGGTTTCTTTCTTGTATTTGCTACTTCAGGTTTTTGTTTTGTTATATTTGGTCTGTTCTGGTGTTATCCATGCTCCTACCAATTCTCAGCATCTTAGTTCCAAATCCATCTTTTCCACAGATTCTGAACATATTTTCTGCCTTTTCCAAGGAGCTCACTGGGTTCCGTGTCGTTGCAGAACAGATGGCACAACACTCAGATTTGCTTTAGTAAAGGTACAAATGTGATTGCTTTGTTCTTCTCTGCTCACATCTGTGCTCAGTGCAGGACTGTGCCCCTGCCAGCCAGGCAGCCAAGGACAGGGACAACGTGGCCATCAGCTGGCAGTGGGGCAGCACCAGGCACATCTCCTGGAGCTCGACTGGCACTTGGGCAGCACTGGCACCTCCCAGTCAGCAGCACAAGAACCAAACACCAAGAGCTGCCTTCCTCCCAGGCCCCAGGAATAACAAACCTTGGCAAAGGTGCACTGAAGTGCAAGGGGAGTGGGGAGAATGCAGAGCACAAAAGAACAAGACACACTCGCTCTCCCAGAAGAGCCTGAGGACAAGCACTGTCATTTCTAGCCATATTTCACCTTCTTAAGCAACCTCCCATCAGTCACAATTACAGCATGTGGAAGGAACCTGTTCCATCTTGGCAAGCCAGAGGCCACTTAGCCTCATGACAGCAGGCTGTGATCAGACCCAGCTTCTCCCACAGAGTACAGAGCAGTGAGAATTAACCCTTGGCCTGCCAAGGGCTCTGCTGTGGTGGCAGACACAGCAAGCCATGCCTGAAAGTTTTGACTGGCCATGGATGAAACAGTCTTCAAAAATCCAGGTATGACTGGGAAACATCCTGCTTGGAGAGAGGATTCCACTCATTCTTCAGGGGGGCTCTCCTTTGCCCACACAGCACCATCACAAAGGGCCCACAGTGGCACCTCCAGGGGAGTTCCTCAGTCAGTGGTCCAGATTTCTTCCAGGCATGAGGGGCTCATAAGAGAACATAATGAGTTCTTGCTTCCAACTGATCACAACACATCCTCCTTCTCCACAAACTCACCAGCCCATTTCAGAGGGACCAAAGGAAATACTTCAGGCCATTTCAATTCACCGAGGAATTTCCAGATACACATTTTTTGTTTCCATTTGGGCTAATGCTTACTGGAAACACCATGAACTACCATGAGAAGGAGAGGTCATTTTCCAACCCATGGGTATAATCCCAGAGGGGAAAGAGAGGAAGTATAAGGAAGGTTAATGAGCCCTGAGGTCTTGCTTTGGGGGAAAAAAACCCAGTGTAAAAGAAAGGGATTATTAAAGCACCTGTGTGTTCCCAGAGCTCAGACTCCTCCAGAATATTTACACTGCTCTTGTGATCCTCGAAGTACTGAGTTTGGGATATCTTTGTTTTATCAGCCAACATTAATATAGACAAAATTTTAAATGCACTAATGCATCCTTGGTTATAAACACATGAGCATGTTCCCAGGCACCAGATGATTTCAGCATGAACCACCCTTTTCATCCACACATTATCTATGACATCCACAAGGGTGGTGTATTTGTGACTGGTCACTAAATGTAATGACACTTAATAACTGTGATAGAAACAATCCTTGGGAGCTGCTTCCTACCTTGGGCAAGGAGGTAGAAAAGAGAGCAGAGCAGTGAGAGCCAATATTTTTCTATAACTTTTTAAGGGTTTTCTTACAGAGTTCCTGCTGATTTTTTTTATGGTTTATTGGAGGAAAAGAAAAAGTCGTTTTACTTCAGTCTCAGAGGAACTGAAAACTACAGGTTTTTTATTTGACTCTCTCTAGGCCTCTTTATGTATCCCTCAAGAGTGCACAAAATTTTGCTTTTTTCCACATCTTGCAGAGATTTTTTTTAAATTAGCATAATGCTTTAAAATTAATTGCATTTTTAAAATAAGAATAACTCCAGCTTTCTTGCAGGCAGCTACTGAAGTGAAACACATGATTATGCAAACCACAACCAATATTTTGGTGCCAAAAATACAGCTCAGCAGAGAGATGTATAAATACTGGCCAAACCTTGGAAAATTCAAGTTACAGAAGTAGATAACAGAACTCTCTTTTCAGCAGCTATTCAAATTTCCTTCCTTTTTAACTTCCTTGGAAAGGAATCAATTAAAAACCAAACATTAATTCAACTTCTGCACCATCCTTTTTTTATTGCTTCTCTCTCATGAGGGAAACTAAATCACACCTTCAAAATTCTCCTTAATGTCTCCTTTCACAAAGCAAAGCCACTTGCCATGGCCAGAGCTGTCTGTGCTCAGCAGACCTGGGGCCATAAATGCAAAACCTCCAAAGCTACACAATTCAGGGAGCACCACTTGGGCTTTGGGACTCTGTTCTTCTCCAAGACTTCCATGTGACTCTACAGCAACCAAGACAACTTGGCACACATGGAAGATGGGTGCAAACTGAGGGGTTGCTGATTTTACAAGTAATTCATGGGGCAGAAATTGCCAAAAGACCCATTTACTTTCAAGCTCCTTTTTGCACCCTGCCAAGGAAAACTTGGGCATTTGCACATTTCTGATCAGTACTTGCACAAATTTTATAGAGGGCTAAAATTAACATGCAGGGAATCTTAACTACACTTCATTAAAAAAGAGCTGAAATATAATGAAATATTTGTATGCATAGAAAAAGCAAACTTGTTTTTGAAACCTGGACCTAATCTTCAGTGAAGAATATGGGCAAAGACCAGCCAGATATCTGGCATATACCTCCAAAATAACAGCTGGGGCCTGATATTGGGAGGGCCCTGTGAATTTAACAGAGGAGGAAAAAAAACCCAAACCATTGAATTAGAATATAAGTACCATAGACCAACTTTGCAGTACATATACATGTAGACATCAGCACAGACCATGTTGACTCTATTATCTAATGTGACTACAACATTTTTCAAAAGCATTTGGTTCATATGGAAAACATGTGGGTCGAGAAGCCTCGAAAGAAGCTCCCCCATCTGTCACCTTTCCCTCCAGTAACTTCTGTCTCACTCACTAGTCATGCCATGCCTGCAACTCTTCTTAGCAAGGAAAGGATTAATCACACTCTCAGTTCTCACTGGAAATGCCTCAACCAGAATAGTCAACATTCTTAATATTAACACACGTGGTTGTAACAAAGACCATGGACACTGCTTGAAAAAGCACAGCCCTCCATGCAGGACAGGCCTGTGGGGATCTGATCTCATCCTACTGCTCTACAGAAGATGGGTGACTTAATGAGCTGATTTTTTTTTCCCACTTGTCCTCCACTGAGCTGTTTGGCATCATTTCAGTTAAGCAACACAAATAAGACCTAGGTCCTCTTGAGTGAGCTAATGCTCATTAATAATACACATAGGTTGATTGGAATTTGTTCTTTCTCTTTTCTTTGACCCAAATATAAGGAACTGTGCACTGAAAAAAAAATATAGATAGATATTTAGGGGTGTTATCATTTTGTGCATTCCAAACAGCACAATTTGCCTCCCATGCAGGCTCCATTTAAGGATGTATAATGTCAAATCAAAACAGGTTATGTGCATCTCATCTATCAATAACAATGAAACTTCTGTACAGATTTGAGCATATGTTTACTCTGTGAAAACCTACACAGTGCAATCTACAGCTAAGAGCAATACTAGAACCCCCACATAATCAGAGAAACTGCAGGAAGAATTCTGCAGAGCAAAAGCTAAATAGACCCTATTATATTGCTCTGACACTGTGGAAAAGGGAGAACAAATATTGAACATGCAATATTACCATTTATTTCTGCTGAAGTAGCTTGGGACTAAAGAGGCATTGTGTAAATATACAACCCACAAATCACTGATGATCAAACACACAAGGATTAGATACAGAAAACAAACCAGGAGTGGGGCAAACATCAGGTAAGCAGGAAGAATTCGGATCTGGCAATAGCCAGCAGCTGCAGAGCTGGAGTCTGAGCGAGTGGAGTGCAGGTGCCCATGGCAGGGGTGCAGCCCTCACACTGTCACACAGCTCTGTGCCCTTTCCTGCAGCTTGCACATGGAATCACAGGAGCCCTGAGTTTGGAAAAGACCTTTAAGATCATCCAGTCCAACTGCAACATGTGCAGTGCGAGGCACAGAGCCCCGGGGCTGCCTCCATATGGGAGGCACATGGCAGGCTGGGGGCAAAACCATGCAAGAAATGATGAAAAAGCAACACAGGTTACAACAGATTGCCAGTTCTCAATTCAAACACGACAAACCATCCCCATGGGCAATGCTATTTCAAGAAGTGTCTACCTGGCAGGGGAGCAGCCGAGCCCAGGAGCGTGGGCTGCCAGGCTGTGCTTTCCTGTAGCTGTATTTTCAGGACTCATCCAGCAGCACACATTTCTTCAAGTTGTTATGGGATTTTAAATTGCATTTTCAAAGACAACTTGATCACTGAGACAGACTGGAAAAAGAAGCAGCAAAGCAGGGTCAGCATCACTTCCCAGCTCACAGGAGTCACCTGCCCCAGCCCAGTGCAATAAAGTGTGCAGCCTGAGCCTCTGCAGCCAGCAGACCTGGAGCACCTTGGCAAATAAACAGCAATATACGTGTCTAATGCCTTTAATTTTGTAAATTGCAATCTGGTGCATTCGTAAAGCCCATTACAAAGGGCAAAAGGAAAATTTGGAGCAATTTCTACAGATCAGCGTGTCTGGAAATCTTACATTAGCTCCCAGTTTAGAAAAAGAGTAAAGATACATGGTTCTCATTAGCTGACAAGATTTGTGAAAATTATGGAAAAGAAGGGAGAGAATTCTCGCTACTCTGCAATTGAGTCAATGTTTTAAAACCAAGTAAAAATAAAGTACCCACAAACCAGCAACCTACTTATAGAAAATTTTATGCTCTCTACGCCTGACATGAACTTGTTCTGACCCATTACTATGAACAGAGGAACACACAAAAAGTCAGAGTTCCTCTTCATTCATTCTGCAAACTCAAAGCCTGAAAAAGTCAACATTGGAGTCTCGTAATGCTGCCAAGATGGAGATGGTCTTTGTATATAGGTTAGTATGAAAATCAGAAGTCCAGGTTCAAAGCAGGTAGAAGACAAACAAATTCAACAGTTTATTTTTAATAATGAAATGGCTTCCTCTGCCTTCTAATGAAATAATTTTTTGGCAGAACAGATGGCCAGAACATGAGAATCTGGCAAATATTACAATATTCCCATACACTCATGAATCAGAATACCCTGGAATCTTGGTCAATTCTTTCAACAAAGCAAAAATTAGCAAGTTATGATAATCTAATGAAAAAATAGAAAAATTGATGCTTGAATCTGTGTCCAGTGTAATAGATGAGCTTCTGAACATCAATATCCCACAAAAAATCTCTTGTAAATGAGCAACAAAGTAAAGATAGCTGGCAGAAATTATTTGGTGCATAATTTTAATTAACAACTGAATTCAAGTCAGTCATGCTTTATTCCCAGGCAATTCAAAATAGAAAAAGGTGACATTGATAAAATAAATTACTCTTTATGAATTATTCACCCAGCTCTAATATCTTTTTCAGAACTTCCAATCTGTTCACTAAACCGTGCTGTGAAAAGCTCAATACCACATTCATTAAAATAAACTTAACGTAGCTGAACCCTGAAGGGAAGAACACACAGATCATCCCTACAGTGGAGTGTTCTGCAGCCAAACCCCCTGTTTTACACAAAAGCAGAGTGTTCTCCCACCTGTGCTTCACAGGACACATCAACACCTGCAGGAGCAGGGCTATCCTTCAAGAGAAACTACAGATATCTGGGCATGACCTACTGACCTACTTCAAGACAATCGCTGGCACACTTGGAAGAGGTTGCCTCCCTCCTGCCAGTGGCTGGATGGTGTAAATCTCAGGAAGGAGCCCCCATCATAGACCTTTCCCTTGCCATGTGCAAGAGCTTGTTTAAGATCAGGTGAGTCACAGGTAAACTTTCCGTGTCCTGACCTTGTCCTTGCACTAAATCAGCACCTGGGTCTGTCCCCCAAAAGTGGGACAGGAAAGGGGCACACAGACTCCTGAAACAGCAACTCACTGAGGTCCACACTTCCAGGATGCAATCACAGACCCTCTGGTGACTCATGAACTTAAATCCTACCCCAGATGCAAGAAAACCAAACATTCCCCGACCTTTGCTTGGGGAAAGGAGTAGAGTGATGAATGAAGAGGAACTGGAGCTGCTGCTGTCTACGTTACTCACCATGGAGAGTTCACTTCTCCCCCATTAGTAAATACAAAAATATGTGGTTTTATCATCAGCCAAATAGCCAGGCTGTGGTCCTCAGAGGATAATCTGGCAGTCAGTGCTGCAAGGTTTCTCCAGTTGGGTTGATATTACGTTAAATAAGATGTCTCAGATCTCTCTCTCTCGTAACAGTCATCTGGTGTGTTATCTCCCATGTATATTAGGAGGGCTGTTTTCCCGAAACCTGATGTATCATTGTAACCAGCATATGTCAGGGAATTGCAAATCAGCACATTACAGAGCACTGCTGTGGTCCCAGCCCTGAGAACACCACGCAGCACCTCACCAGAGGACAGGGCTGTACAGCAACAGAGAGGCTCCTGCTGCACTGGGAAGCTGAGCACATGCTGCTCTGGGCACACTGGGATCCCAAATGTCAGGCAGCACTGAAGGAAGGAGATTCACAATGCAAATCTAATATTTACATTCTTTCCCAGAATCTCAGCCAGATTGTCAGGGGTTTGTTGGCAGCTTAAGTAAACCCATGGAAGTATATAAAAGCAGCAAAAGAAGCATGTTTCTAAATTACAAGACAATAAAAAAGAGGGCCCAGGACAGGTAGTGATGTACCTCAGGGCAACTTCTGTCCCTCCAGGTCACCGTGGTGGCAGGGAAAGGCTGTGCTCACAGAGGAGAGACTTGTGCAGTTGCTGTGCTCGGTGCTTCTCCTCATAAGTGATGGAGAAACAAAGGGGAGGAGAGGCAGAATGGCTCTAAGAAAGGCCATACAGGGCATCCCCACTCCCTCCCTGAGAAATATTTCAGCATAAATAAATTAACTCTGTTCTCAAATAGAAACATTTTTGATGTCTGAGTTCTCTACAAATCTCAGTGAAGTTTATCATTTTTTAAGGGAAATCTAAATATTACATAGACACTTCTGAGCAAATTTAGGACTTGGGAGGTGGGGAGAAGTGTTCTTTTCAGAGGGAAGATGGACTAAAAATTTCCAACAAACCCTAATGGATCTACAGCTGTGTTCCCTCTCCTACATCACCACACTGACCCTACAGCCTCCTGTTTGCATCCAAGAAACATGACTAACATGCTGGAGGAGTAATGTGATGACTCAGAATTCTGGACAGTGACCTCTCGTATCTACTCTGTGCCAGGCTAAACCCCCAGAAAACATTTTCCTTGGAGTCTCAGCTGACCTGCAGATGAAAAACAGTTAAGATAAATTCTCTATTTGATGTGAGCAGTAAGGAAGATGGAACGAGATGACCCATGACTCAAAACACCCAAAGGGAGGAAAGAAAAGGGAGATATGGGAAAGGCAGAATGGGAGACAAAGCAGAACCTGCAGTAAAGGACATAAAGGATGGAGTGGTGAGGAAGAGAAAAAGGTTTAAAGTGCAAAGTGGTTTGTTATGCAGCTGCCACCAATGAATTTTTAAAAACAAGGTGATGAAAACTGATCATGCCAACAACATAAATCAAAGTTTCTTTCCCACCACACCTAAACCTGGAATTATTTCTTATTATTCTTATGTCTTTAAAAGAGAGAGAACCAAGCCCATCTCACTGTTCTATGAGACCACTGCCTGGTGCAGCAATAAAACACCCAGCAAGAGCAACCCACAGCAAGTGAATACTTGTGTGCAGTTCAACAGCTGCCCATTGTTTTAAAGATGAACAGAAACAGACAAAACACATTTCGTGTTATTTTAATATCTACATATATAAATATATCTAGTAGGTAAAGGAAATCAAAATCCAAAGCTCTAGTAGACTGCCAAAACTAAAGAAAAGAAGCAAAACTGTGGTGTTGCTGTTGGCTCCAAAGAGAACAGTTTGTCCATCTTCTTCCAGGAACTTTAAAAGATAACGATGGGAAGCAAAAGGAGAGGAGAGGAGAAAAACGTATCTAAAAAGAAGCAAATCACCATGCAAATTGAAACCACATACTGGGACCTGTAAGAGCATCACATACTTCTGCTCATGGTATGTATGTCACAGCTTTAGGTCAATGCCCTCCAGTGTCATTGTTCTCTCCCTAACACACCCCTGCTCTGGGCATTAATTCACTCTATGGTTTATTTGTTCATGTCGAGACAGAGGGAAAGAGCACGTGTAAGTAACAGTCAACTGAGATTATTAACAATACTAAAGGAGTTTCCCTGGAAAGCTTCACAGATCAGAGATGAAGCTCTCATCTCCTCTCCAACAACGAGTTTTGCACTACCTGTAGGAGCAGGTGGGGAAGGTTTTCAACCCAGAGGAGCCTCTCACTTGTGATCACAGGGGAAAGGCTGATGTGAACCATTCACAGCCATCAGCCACGTCTGGGCCAGCACTTTTTCATAAACCAGGTTATTCAGTAAGAGGTAAAATTTTGTGTTTTGGTATGTGACAGAGCCATGCCTCCTTCCCCAGGCTAACCAAGCTCTGATACTCCAGGGCCTTACAGAAGGGGGACAGTGAACACTCAGCAGTGTGGAAGACACTCCACTACACCATGGAGATGTAGCTGCAACTGATTTAAAACCAGGGCTGTGGGCACCAATCAGAAAAAGAGATCTCAAAATACGTGAAAGGGGAAAATTTAAATGATGAGATCTACATCTGAGAGATGTGTAAGGTGCTTGAAGCAGTTTGGAAAGGAAATCCTAGCTTTGCAGGCTTCCTACCAAAGAGGCAACACAATCCAAAGCTAGAAGGGTGAGCAGAGGCAACAGAGGAAAATGAATCAACTAGTGCTAGAAGTTGATGCACATAAATTATAGCTCATTAAGTGCTGGGGATTATGTTAATCTGAAAGAGGAATTTGTTTGTCATAACTTAAAATCCTACCCAGAAAACGAGCACACAGCAAGCACACTCACTTCACTGCCAGACAAGACCATTCTGGCAGAGGCTTGATATGCTCTAGCTAAGTCCCAATAACTTCACAGTTTTAGTGAGTTTTATCAAATTTTTTGTGTTCTTCAAATAAACAATCCTCAAGCATTGTTAGAGAAACTTTAGGGCTATTACATCAAGTAAATAAATCAGATTTCAGGACAAAAAGCAACCACTCACAGCTTCAAAGAGGGATGACTTTACACCTGCTATAAATCTTCATGCACCTGCAGCTGAGACCTTTGGCTTTGGCCACACTTAAGGCAGGAAAACCTGATTAATGTGAAAAAAGATGGTAACTGATATGATAAAACACTTATTCCCGACAGGTAGAAAAAACACAATCTCATTTATGTCCAGTGCAACACAACTCCCCCTGCCCTCCTCAGAAGAGCAGTGCAGTCACAGCTCCTGCTCCACAGCTGTGTTTCCTCAAGGAAGAGGAGAAGGATCAAGAATGTGAACACGCACAATTCCCGTTGGTAGAGAGGCAACAAAAACAAGATTGTGCAGTCTGTGAATTCAGACTGACAATCTTACGTTTTTGCCAGCACTTTTCCTCTCATTGTGCCACCAAAATAAATGAACCTGGAGCCAGTTATAAATTGGCCTTTATAAAAACGGGGTCTGTTGTCTTTAAATGCACTGAGCTCTACCATCCCAAGATGCACGAATTCTGCAGCCTTTGCACTTTAAGGGACATTAATTCAAATGAATACAGTAGCAGAACACTGCCATATATTACACTGTGTTTTTACAGATGTACATAGTTTTCCAATGGAAAGATGAAAAAAATGCAAACCTAGGCAGGGGAATTAGGCATGCAGGCAGAGTCGATGCACAGGTATGAAATACAAAGTAGGACTGGCACACTGACAGGACATTGCTGTTCTCTAGGGAAATCTAGCATTTTGAGGGCTGAGTATGCAGCTTGAGAACATCTGAATGGTCAAACACAGCTTCCTGTTTACATAAATTAATAGAAGATTAGTCTTATCCAAGCTTCGAGTTCAGTAAGTGACGTGTAAATTCCATGTGACTCACAAATCCTTTGCATATGGCCCAAGCACACATAGGATTTTCCATCCCAAGCCAGAACCTGGGTCCAGCATTTTCCTGTAATGGTGATTTCTGGGAATAGGGGATAGAAACTAAGATATTGCTACCTTTTCCTCAGTCCATCCTTTTCAAGATGTGATAACTCCACTTTGCAGGAGCAAGCCTGCGAAAAATGCAGACCAGATGGAAATGTATTGCTATTGTGAACCATCCAAAGAAAAACTCACTATCTCCCCAGTCTGAGGCCAATGCCCCCTCAACACAGCCCTTGGTATTTCTCCTGCACAATGTCAAGTGAGCTTATCTACTCCACTCCCAATGTAAGGGTTAGAATAAAAGTGGGAGGAGTCCTCTACAGATGTCAAATACTCTACATTGCAACAACAAGATGGTAAGAAAGAAGGGAAGCGAATTCTTACCGCACTGGGAATTGAATCAAGGTCTGTATTTCTCAAGGAAAACATTCATATCCAACTCCACTGAATTTTCAAGCCTCATGCATGCCACAAAAAGCAAGTTAAGATCTGAAAAGCCTCATAGCTTCATTCTTCACTGAGGCCAAGTGCTATCCACTGCCAGAGTGGGAAAGGCACACTCCCAGCAAGGATGGGCATCACACTTGCTACACACTAATTGGAAGAATCCTCTGCTGGCAGTTTTAGCTGGCCTTGCAACCTCTTCACACACAGTCCAAACACTCCTTGTGGGAAAGCTGGCAAAAGCCCCAGAGAATTACAAAATGATGAATTTTGCTTGGACAAGAGAGATTGCCAGAGTTAATTATGAACCATTATTTAGACATACTGGTGAGGAAGACATAACAATTCTCAATACTCAGACTTATTATCAGACCTGCCAAATTCCTGCCTCTGGGTACAGCGCTGCACATAGACCAAGACATTTCTTCAGAAATTGGCATTGATGAAATTTATGAATAAGCAAAACATCCCATTAGCAAGGGGTCTCTGAACATCCATTAGTCAGAGCAGCAATGAAAGCATGGGATGGAGCAGCCTACATGGTCACTTCCTGCCTGTCCCAGTGACATGGATCGTGAGAAACCCATTTTCAGCCACAAAAAGACCCAAGAATGTTGATAGCTTGGGAATAGCTGAAATTTTGCACTGTTAGTTAGAGGGACTGGGGAAATTAATCTTGCACATTGCCAAGAAATTAAACCAAATTTAATTTCCCATCTTGGGCTTTTCTGTTTCTTCTCGACTTCTTGCAAATCAGTCATTACGCCAAGAAAATATCTTAAAAAGTATCATAACAAACACAAACCCCATACTGCTAAAGCAAATGGTGAGTTAGAAAAAGAAAACATTTTCTCCAATGTCTGAAAATCTTTGATGCCAACTAACAGAAGATGGGAGAAGTATCATAAGAAACTGAGAATTTAATATACAGAGAGTGATGGGATATTTGGATAATTTAACACAGGAAATCTACTGCGAACTGCATTAACAGCAAAGCTCCAAGCCACTCCTAACAGCAATAACGGGATGTGCTGATGGGATTCTGGAGAAACACATGGAGGGTTTTGTTCCATAATATATGATGTGTAAGATCAAATGTCTGTGCTTACTGGGCCAAAGACAGACACAGAGTTCTTCTGTCCAAATAGAGGATGATAGAGAAAGGTCTGACAGCAGTGTTGGTGAGGCTCCTGATTGCCTGTGAAGCCCCAAGGGTCCCCAGTTGCAATAAGAACAAATATTCTCAGCACTCTGTGCCTCCCAAATTAAAGCTCAATATCCTGTTTCCAAAGGTGTCCTGCAACTGCTTCCTAAGAAGCTATTTAAGAGCAAGGCAAGCAAGCAGTGATGCTCTCCAGAATATACCTCCTACTTGCAGCAAAGCGCTAGTGTGGGATTTCCTGCAGCAGCACTGGTGACTGGATACTTCCCAGCTCTTAATCAATTTTCCTTCTGTGAATCTCTGATGACTTTTTGAACTCATGCAGCGCTTTACCATCCACTCAGCAAGTAGCTCCATGGCTTCATTGTGCTGTGCTGGCTTCCTTGTGCTTGTCTCAAAGTGCTTTCTCTAAGTTTGATTTGATGACCCTTAGTTAATACAGAGGAAGAGACATGGGACAGCAATTACCTATTTACTTTCTCCTGATCATTCATGATTTTATAGACCTCAGTGTCTCAGTGTCTCTTTCCACCTCCCCTGCCCTGGAATTGCCCTGCCCTGGGCAGCATTCCTTGACTGCCCTAGGAGAGAGCTCCATGGTAGTGCCCATTCCACTCTTGGTCCAAGAACAGAGTTTCACTTAGTTCCCATCCTGCCACACAAACACTGACCTCCCAGAGCTTTGGACGAGGAAGAGATTTGTGGAAATGCTACAAATTATCAATGCAATTAACCAAATACTCCTCTCTATATCCTAAATTCTGTAATAGTGGCACATTCCACATCTTTGTTTTATATTATTTAGTATTACACATCATACCTTCTGCAAACTCACTTCAGAGATCCCATCTACTAGTTTAGTTTCAACTCAGGGTTAAGCTCCAATCTGAATATAAGATGTGCAGGGTGTAATTCAAGCTGACAGAACACTATTGTTGGTGAAAAGTGACAGACAGCAAAATTACTGGTTTATCCTATACAACCATCACCTCTACTATCCCAGTGAAGTCTTATTTCTACCACTATAAAGTTCAAGCAATCCATGCTTGGAGGAAAGAACTCATTTCACAATTTTATCACTGCTGTTATGATTCCAGCAGGGGTTTCTTTTAAAGCCTGCTCTGGCAGGATCATAACTCCCTGCAATTCTCTCCCTGCATTTAAAACAAAACAGCTCAAGCTGTTGTGGTTGCACAGAAACGTTTGAACTTTAATGCAATCTCAAAAGCTCAGGGGAGGCAGCAGATATAAACCCAAACATGAGGAGAAATTAAACAACAAATCTGAGGATTTTTAACCAAATCTCATTTTCTGAGTGATTGGATTCCGTGCATGAACCTCCCCCTACAATCTAAGGATTATCTGTTTCCTAACATTGTGCCTACAGCTCATGCAAGTTTCAAACAGGCTCCTTGAGTGTTCATTTCCCCACAAAGCTCAACTCAGGCTTTATCACCCTTTTTGGGATGAGGGAGGTTGCAGTTACAGGTTGTTTTGGTGGGGGTTGTAGCCCCTCCATCAAGCTCTTGCTGCCTCAGCAATACTATGACCAGCACTCAGTTATTTTAAAGCTAATGCATGCAGTCCACACAAACTGCAATCACACCTTGGACTTGAGGGCCACACACATAAATTGAGTTCAGGAGGACTCCAGGTTGGATTCAGCAGCTCAGAGCTTCACTCCACTGCCTTCTGTAGTTCCAAGTACAACTGAGGCATTTTTTTTAATTCTAGCATCCAACCAACTTACAAAATAATGCTCACATACTCTGAAATTCATGTTGCAGCTTGTATCCAACTTCTACGTATTTGTGTCTGTTTATGTGAAATTGTTGCATATTTTAAGGCTTTACATAACATGGGAACCTAAAAATGGTAAGAGCTGCTCTAGGAAATTGGTATTCATTTCCAGTTTGTTTACACTCGATTCAGAACTTCTTTTCTAAAGCTTCTCTGAATTATTATTAGCAGCTTTTATACAACGCTGAAAACACACAGATCATTTTACAAATAACATGAAGAACGTTCTCTGTCCTGAAAACTTAATCATGGACTGAGTTAAACTGGAGTCAGATTTCACAATCATCTTCAATTTGCAAATATAAATGGCAATATTTATAAGTATAAATATAAATGGCAATTGTGCCTGCCATGGCAGGGGGTTGGAACTAGATGATCTTCAAGGTCCCTTCCAACCCAAACCATTCCATGATTCATTCCATGAATATGCCCTCATTTGAACAAAAGGCCTTAGAAATCAGCTAAATACATGTTTGGCTGAAACAAGCAGGCATTTATCTGACAACTTTGGCACGTGTAAAACTTATTTACAGCAAATGAAAAAAACGTGGAGTTTGAAGATAGAAATCTTCAAACACTGAGTGTTATAAAACTGCCCTGCAATTGTTCTCAGCACAACCAGTGGAAGGGTCACCAATTGTGTTTCACAGCCAACCCTGTGACCTGACCCTACCTATCTCCCTTAATTTCTTCCTGGCTTTTGCCTTGGCAGTCTCAGCCTGCCATGGACCTTCAGGAGCACTGATGTGCATCCCCCAGCACCACATTCAGCCCTCTGGTTTCCAGTCCCATCTGAACACACTCACAAACACTGCTCAGAAGTTTCAAGGTAGCTCCCCAAGAAAATACTTCAGCTGTGGGGTAGCAATTTATTTATTTTCTATTTTCCCCTTTTTATTTTTTTAATGCAGTCCACATTACATTGCTTCCATGTCACTTATTTTAGTTGCCTCCCTCTCCTAGCTACACTGAATTGGCAGAAGACAACCCTGCCCAGCTCCTATTCTCACACAAGGCTTTGCCATTCCATATCTTCCACTAAAACCAAAGGCCTTTTTCTGTCCCCCACCTTAAACATTGTGTGTTTGAACACACATCAGTGACCTCTCACTGATGAGACAGCCCAGACTCAAGAAATCCATGACAGAACCACAGGCTACAACCATCTTTCTCCATCCATTCTGAGAGCCCAGAAGTGTTTCCAGGGGATGCCAAGGGGGAGTCGGTATTTCAAAAGGCAATTTTATTACTTTAAGCTTGTTTGGTCCTTCTGAAGGAGAATGTCATGTCCATGGAGTTACTGGGTAGGAGAGGATAAGGACAGGAATACCTCTTCCTCCTGGTGTGCCTTTGTGACAGGCCCAGAGGAAGAGGAGTTCTCCCATCCCTCTCCCAGAACTGTCAGTGCTGACACTCCTCCAGGTCACTGCTTTGGTTTCAGGGTCAGTGTACCATGACCTGGAAACCCTCAGTAGCTGCACAAGCTGCAGCCAAAGCAATCCAGATCTCTGAGTGCTTAACTATGACTTATGACCCCTGACAATTTCTATTCATTTACATCAAATTCTGGAAGTAAAAGAGAAGAAAAAAACCCCAAACCCCTCGTACACACATGCCTCAAGAACCAGGCAAAACCCTGAGACAGGCAGTACCCCGTTTATCTGGAGCATCTGACAACAACTCCTGATATGTAAAGCTGGACCTTCTAATCCAGCCAATTTGTAAAACTACAGGAATTCATTCCAATGCTGCACAGCAAGCACACTCCAGCACAAAATCAATTCCAGCGAGCAAAGGACTGTGGAAAGCACAGAATACTCATTTTAGTGTTTGGTGAAGGTTGAGATGGGTATTAATTTTTACTTTACTAATATTATAAATACATTTTCCAGTACATACATCTAACAAATTTCCAGGGGAAACGGGGTTGGACAGTACAGAAAATACCTTCCTGCTTATGGGTTTGGTGGTTTGAGTACTGTTGTGACCCTCTTTAACATATGTCACAGATCCCAATGGACGATGGACTGCAGAGAGAAAAAGACACACTTCCCGTGCATTCACAAAACCACACAATACAGAGCCTGACTTAGTTGTCATTTATGGGATAGATCCAAGCATGAAGCCACTCCATTCGCACACCATTAAGTCAGTTTTTGCTGCTTAATATACCACTGTTTCTGAGCATTCCAAATTTTACAAGGAGATCTTGGGGTTAAAACAGGACACACCAGAAGCACAGATCCTCAAGGCAATCAAAAGCCTGTCAAGACTGGATTCTCACCTTGAGCTCACAATGGGAACTGGAACACTTATTCAAAAGCAGATGGTTTTCTCTACCTCATTAAATATTTAAACCACATATTATGGTGGGACATTTTGTGTGCTGACCATCCACAGCAAACAAATGAGAACCCAGCACATCCTAAATATTTGCTGGCAGGCTGAGAAGCACCACTGTCCATTGATGGGCTCTTAAAAAAGCACAGCTCTGGGCTGCTTGACAGATCCCTGTGCCAGGGAGAAACTCCTGCTGCAAGGCCCTTTCCTGCAGGGTCAGGCAGGGAGCTGGGGGGGGAGCAGACCCTGGAGACCACACTGAAGGAACCCTTTCTGCAACCCTTACTGATTATTCAATTAGAGCAGCACTTGGAGGAACTGAGCAGCAACCAGAGTTCTTGCTCCTCCTGTTCCCAGTGGGACCAGGACATGGTACAGAAGGAATCTAATAGACTCCTAGACCTAAAAATCAATTATTGAAGTTTTTGAAATCTATTGGCTTTTTAATTGTAAGCAACTGTAAGCTGACTCTCCTGGTTTTATCCAAAGCCCCACGGGGTTGAGTTTCAGTCCCTGTCTTTAAACACAGATAATCATATTCATATAGTGGGCTTTTTAAAATAAAAAATTAAATAAGCAACAACAATTTGTAAACAACTTAATACAACCAAAAAGGTATGCTCAGTGTCAAGAAATAAAGAGAGAATGAAAGTTACTTTTTATATTATTTTTTTACATTATCCTGTACTTGGAGGGTGGAGGAGCAGGATTGAGCCAGAATGCTTTAAATTGGCTTTACTGCAACACATCCCCAGGAGGATTCAAACCCAGCAAATGAGGGCAGAAGCCTTGGTGTTCAGCCCAGGCACTGTCTGGATCAAAGGTTACAGAAGAAATCACGAGGCCACGGGAGCATTTGTACTTTGACATGCAGAACCTCTCTCCTGTGCCAGGTTCTGCCCAAATTCTCTGCAAAATAACTGCCAGCAGCAATGATATCTATAAAATGTGTTCTCAACCCAGTGATATGGCAGCTTGTTCAAGCCCTTCAAAGGGATTAAAGAATTTCACGCTTGCCAGAAAAGCAGATTAATCTTAATATTCTCCTTTGTTTTGCAACTAAATAATGACTGTTTAAGAATAATTCTTGCTCTTTCATTCTTTGCTTAAGTACTGGAATACCTCATGCACATGAAATCTGCTCCCATCTATGACCCCTGTTAGCCCACGGAAAGAGGATATTGTAAGAGAACACTTAATTACAGGCCAATAATTCCACAATGAGTTTATTTCACAATACCCATTCCTGTTGCAATTTCAATCAGTTGTTTCCCACACACGCTTGGTGACAAGGCTATGGCACAAAGGAGTCCATCAAATACACCTGCCAAGGCACAGCAAATTGCAAGAGAGGACAACATGAAACACCCTGTTTATAGCACTAAGGATATATGTTTAAAGGAACCTAAATGGCAAAGCCTCACATCTCCCACATCCTTCCCCAGAAAGTCAGGTAAGGGTTAGAAACAGTTTGCATGTCTGGAAGTGAAACATACATTCTTCTACAGCAGCTTATCTTAAATTCAAGCTTTTAACCTTAAGGGGTAAATAGTGTGAGGATTGAAGAATAAATCTCAAGGAAACACATGGAAGATTTACTACAGACTATTTGAAAATGTAAAAGGGAAAAAACACATTCTAATAGAGAATTATTTAGGTCACTGGGATAATTCATTGTATGTGCCTTAGAATTTATAGTGTCACTCACTATATGTATACATCAACAGTTATACTACACCTTTACATCATTATTCTGGCACATGTTCTTCACAAACATATTTATATCAATAAACATCTTTAAACTGAAAAGACAAGACATCTTCCCCTGCACGTTAAGAGCCAGCAATCTTGTCTCTTTTCTCCCCCATGCCATCTCGAGGACTGAAGAACAAAACCACAACAGTTTCAAACCACGCTGTAAAATTAGCTGCAGAACCCTTCCACAAAGAGAGGGGCAAACTCCCTCCAGAGGTTTTAATTCTCCTCATACCTCCCTACCTGCTGACTACATGAAACATTCCCATTCCTCAGTACCACTTATTCGAGTGACTTTTAAGATCAATGTTTTTCATCACATCTTTGCCTTGATATCAGGCAAGCAAGAGGACCGTGTCACAGTGTCACATGAGCAGGCATGTTACTGCTAATATGAGACTACTGGAGAACTTAAAATACTCCCCTCTGCCTCCCAGTCCCATTGCCAATCAGCTCCACACACCTCTAGCAGAGAGAGGCCATCTGCAGGAAGAGAAGAAATTTTATTCCATATTTTTTCTATTAACATCCTTGGCATTTCAGAGTGCTTCACACTTCCTAAAATCAGATCCAATGTCAACATTCATACCTTTGGAGACTAAGGAAATTCCTCTGGCCTGCCCCATGCTACTCAAGTGTTGTGCTGAGAGGTCAGCACTCCACTTCAAGTCACAAATCAGGGTGATAACCATTCAGGACCTCTACCAATAGTTTGGGTTGTTATTAAAAGAGCATTTACATAGTGGCAAACTAGCTGCAAAATAGGAAGAAAAATTACTTTCTAAATACTTTGCAAAGATTTACTACTATTCAAATGCCACCAGCCAGTAACTATTACAGCATGTTCACTTTCCCTCTCTGCAACTTCCTATGATGTTTGTCAACACTTCCCTTGCCTTTGGATATTTATTCTTCGTTGTTTTCCTAACAATGAGTTACGTGTAAGGTAACTTCTGTTTCTATTACACAGACTGCAAAACCACCCCAGCACTGGGAGCAGCGTGATTGGGTTTCTGCAGTTCCTGAATTAGCAGGAAGCTCAGAATGACTTGTGGCTTCACATCTATGAGCCAGAAGTCAATCCTCCAACTCACCCAGCTTCCTAAAGAGGCACGAGACTGTAAAATAGGCCCTTGGGCTCTTTGTGCCCATGTAACACTGTCAGTGAGCAGAGCAGTGCTGATTTCCACCAGTGCATGGCAGGGAGCTGTATCTTCCAGCGCCTTCATCGTAAGCACTGAAGAACATTTTCACATGGAAATTGTTCAAGAGAAATACGTGTGCCACAAAATGAATTTCAGTTGAATTATTCCACTTGCTTCAGAAATTCACAGTCACAATTAGCATTATCCCGTGCTATTTGTGACCTTCAGGGTAGTAACACACAGCGATGGCAGGAACTGGCAGGACTGCCATGGAGACTTCAACACTTGGTGAATGTTCTCTTTGGAGGGCAGCGTAGTGTGACTGCAAGACAACACCCTGGCTTTGTCCTAGCCCTGCCACTGACCCATCTGTGTAATTGCCACAAGATTGCTGGTTTGTGAACTGGAGATGGGACAGGAACAACCTCACAGGCGTGTGGCACCCGCGTCAGAGGCACCAGCAGCTCAGGAGGTTTCTGCCACTCCAGGCTCCTAAAAGATATTTAGTTGAAGCTCTTTTCATGGGGCATTTTGCATCAGTTCCCTAGGAGGTGTAAAGGGGAAGGAAGTAATTTTTGGAAGTATTAAGAATATAATGTTCTTACTATTTTAACTTTATCCAGATTTACCTTGTTAAAAGCAGACCAATAGAATATATATTCTATAGCAGTGGAAAAATGTAGGAGTACAAAAAACCCAAGGCCAAGATGGATCTGTCTATGGATGTTTCATTAGTGCAGGTGCCCCTTCCCACCCATTCACAAGCTTTTCCCAGCATCAGTAGCTTTCAGTGAAGTTCCATGGCCATTAAATATGTTTCACAGAGAAGCTACAATTTAGAGAAAGTGGAACACTGTCCTTAAGCTTTTTCCTCTAAAAGCCAGGGCCAGCTTCAGTTCTGCTCAGTCCCCCTTCAGGAGTTTTTGCAGTTTACAGGGAAGCTTCCACTGCCCAGAGCAGTGCTGAGCTCTGTGTGTCACACTGGAGGATGACACCACCACAGCTGCACAGCCTGGGCAGGAGGAGGGATCTGCACAGAGTGGATGTCAGTGCTGGGATATGTCATTTGGCCAGCACAGCAGTTATTTCAAAATTCAGGAAAATATATGGAGGTGAAAGTCTTGGCAGGTACAATAAAATAGGTAAATAAAATCGCTTGTGAGATTTCAGTTTATGGTTCTTACTAATAGATTAAGTTTTATGACTGGATTACAAATAAGCATTTTAAAAAGCATGGCCTTTTTGTTGTTTTTTTTCCCCCCCCCTTTGGAGGAGGATCAAAGGAGGACAACCAAGATGAGAAACTGCTTGCAAATCTTAGTGCAACAGGAGAGAAAGAAAAATAACCTCACACGTAAAGCCAAGAAACAAACATAACTGGAGAGAGAAGAATCTTTCCCTCTTTCATCATCTTCTCCTAAGTTTCAGGCAGACTTTCTCTTAAAATGCAGGCTGAGAGCAGTGAATAAATACGGGGCATTTTTAATCACAATGGAAGCAACAGAACATACCAAAACAGCTCCAGGCACAGATGCATTAGCTGGGACAGCAAGCCCACTGCCCAAGCCTGCTACCACAGCTCCCTGCCTGGGCCATAAATTACCCTTAACATCATGGGCTTTCAGTTCCCGTGCTCATCCCACACGCCTGGGTGTCCCATTTTTCCTTTTACACGTATCTGCAGGGTATGCAAATCCATTGAAGAAGCAAATAGCTCTCATCCGCTCATGGCTTTGACAGGGGGAGGAATCAATGTCACAGAAGAGGTAGACCTTGCCTCTGGGAGCCAAATATGCAAAGAGGAGAGAGAAGAAATTGCAGCACTGATGTCCAGAGATGCTCTGATGCTGGTGTCTCCCTACAGGGCTCCAGGCTGGGACTCTCCTGCTCCTTCTGCTACTGGCACAGACTCTCCATGTGGCCCCAGGCAAGGGGAGGGACACAGGGATTTGGCAGTGCCTCACTGTGGTCTTTTTAATATCGTTTATTTAAAGCCTCTCTGAAATCTCCTTTCCAACTACAGCAGAGCAAGGGAAGGGTAATTAAAAATAAAAGGGAAGTTTTCATCTGTTTCCCGATGATCAAAGGAGAAGGTAAAGAAGCGTGCAAGTCCTGAGGGACCTGCATTTCCCACCCCAGCACAGTTCTTGTCATAAAACAGGGAGCTGTACTTTAGTGAGACAGTTTTGCTTAACAAATATTCTAAGATGCAACATCTCATTTTCATGAGGAGCCTCAGGGGACAGAGTAAAAACACCCAGCCTGAACTAGTAAGAGCATTTAAATATAAAAGTAAGAAGGGAAAAAAAGGTGGAGCAGAATGCTCTGTCCAGAAACTGAGACTAATGAACAATGACCCAGGTTCATTTACCATCAGCTGACTGAATTTCCTTAGTATGAGCAGGGCTTGGGATAAATTGGGACATTTATTTCAGATGACAGGACCAGAGTAAACAAATAGGTCCTTTTTAATTTCTTCTTTTACTTCAGTGGCCATAAAAATTGAACAGCCAAGAGACCACACAGGGAAGACATAGGAGATTTAGATTAGCACAAGAAATGTATCTGAGCAAAGGTGTGCATTAAGAAAGAAAAGGAAGCTTTTTCAGTTCAGAATGGCTCATCCTTAAAGGACAACGTTTACCCTGAATATTACATTCCTAATACACATCTCTTTTCTTTGCTGTTAACCTGATGTGTCCCGAGGACCCCTTTCTCCCCTCTTCCCAAAAGCAGCAGTGGTTTAAAATCCTCTTGCATCTTCTGAGGAAAACAAAAACACCAGCACCACTATTTAAACCAAAACTGGAACACTCAGCTCTGTATAAGTTTGCCTCTTCAAATCCCTATTTGAACACTCAAAAATGACCTAATTTTACAAGCTACTTGAACACCCAACTTGCTTTCATTCCATTTAAATTGGGGAGCTGGATTAGCCACTATATTGACTGCAGCTGCCTGTATCATCAGCCCAAGGAGAAGACAGCCCTGATGTCACACCTGCAGCAGCACTTCTCCTCCAAAGACAACTAGAGAAGGAGTTAAGAACACCTTAGATACTCTATCCCTGAGTAAAATAACACCATCCTATCTCACTCAGAGGATACATCAAGCAAAACCAGTGATCAGTGTGCTATGAAGGAGTTTTTATGCTAAATAGGACCACACAGATATCAGAAAAGTCTGTCCCATCATCATTTATGAAAATTAAGCAGTGCCATAACATGTATGTAACATAACAAGAACTTTAGACACAGCATCAAGTTGTGCTATCTATAGGAAATGTTTCCTTAATGGAGGATAACACCTTGATAAATATATGGCTTTCATGAGTCATATCAGTTTTTCATCAAAATTTATCTCACTTTTTATTGCGGTTGTTTAAGCCTTTAGAAATCAAAGTTTTCCCTATTAGAGAAAGAAAAAAATCGAGAAGCTTCAGGAATCTACTGTCTACTACATTTTCCTCGCAGCTATCTCTGTTGAAGGCTTTTTTAATTACAAAATGGCTTTTGGAAGGCACAGGAGTGGCTCAGCAAATTACTGCCTAGAGCACAGCATAAAACCCAATGCCAACAAGGGGGCACGTTCAGAATGTCGGTCTTGAAGGTCAGAAATACCAACTGTAATGAAAGAGGGTTCGATTTCAAAGTGCTAAGTGACAGCTGTGGTCCAGAGATTTTGTCTCAGATGTGCAGGAAGGCAGAATCCTAAAGAGGAGAAAGCGGTGCGTGGACATGTGGTAGAACAGCATCCAGTAACCTCCTACAGGCATAACAGGGCCTTGGCTTTTAAGGCAATATAATTGGACATGTTTGGCCGTGGGTTTAAAAGGCAGGTTTCAAAAATGCACAAAAAAAGAGGTAGCACACATATCAGACCTCTATATAGGCAGTTAGGAAATTCACTGTCTTGCTTTTGGATCCAGTCCATAGCCTGGAGACAACTGTGAAACTCTGGACAGCAGTGATCAGGGCCTGAAGAGCTGCACTGTAGGGAGGGGACAGGAATTCTGTAGGAAGCAATCTTTCAGACATATAGATTTAAATTCCTTTTTTCATATGGGAGGAGGGGGAAGAGTTCTCTACCTTTGGAAGGGCTTGAGCCAAAGACAAATACTATTATTAAGAGTTATACTAATGCATACGATTGATCCTGCAGAACTCTAGTCATCCCAAAAAATAAGAAAAAAAATAAAAAGACAGATTCTGGAACTTTACAGAATAACTTCTGCTTTTCAGATTCTTTCTCCTGAGCATTTATGATCATGACCAGATGTATGAAGCACCCCTGATAAGAGCAAAGAGCTTTTTTCAAACTAAAAGTAATGTTTTCATTCTGGATACAACTCAGCATATATTTTCTGTTAAGAATTGCTGCCAATTTTTATAACTTGATTTGAAAAAAATTCTTTTTCCTTAATGTACAAATTGCTGCATCCCAAGCACATCCTACACAGCCTGGCCAAATTAACATAGTCTAATAAAGCTAAGAAAATACTGATTTCACTTGTCCTAGCAAGGCAATACAGCAAGGATGAACATTGCCTGTGATGCTATTAGAAATATTTAGAAATTAAGGTACAAAACACAGCCATGAATAACTCAGTGTGAATAACTCAATAGTATAGGACATGGCCATTTTCCTTTCCCCAAATCACATTCTTAGCCACCATTCTTTAACATCAGAGCCTGTCGTCCAACACATCATGGGTAATTTTGGTCTTTTAATTGCAAGCTCATCCCTTTGGCATTTTAAGTCCATACTTTTTGAGGGAGTTCTGCTCCAGACTTTGCTCACCCCAGTTTACTCAGTTGCATAATGCAACCTTATTAAAGATTACAGTCTGCTGCAAAATGCTTTCTTCTGCCTGGAACTACAGTGAGAACTCAACTAAGGCGGGCAGCATTTCAACAATAAGTCAGACTACTTCCAGCAAGGCAAACTAAATAATTTTCTGTCCCAATTATTTTGGATAATCTTGAATTTAGCCTTATGCCATCTCTCCATGCAGTATTTTGCCATGAACTGGAGACTTGCTGATGCACCCTGACCTGCTTAATTGGAAGCTGAAGCATAATTGATATCACAACAGATATCAGAGGAAAACGTTAGCCAGTTCATCAGATTTCCCATGCCCAAAAAACTTCAACTGACTCATTAAGAAATTACTTCAAGAAATGAGATATGGAAGAGCAGTGACATCCTAATTAACAGAACAGGAAACACATAATCAGCAGGAGAACCTTTTTGTTGAGTGGGTGCACTGTGAGATTTTTCAAGTAAATCAGGCCAAGGCTGTGGCCACACTCCCTTTTCCCTGCACTGATGGTGCAGTTTTCTCAATACCAGACACTACTGGGACTTTTAATAAACCTGCCCAACAGTCAAGTCTCAGTAATCTGCCTATCAAAGGTAGATCAGCTTAAAAGATGTTTGAAATATCAATCTCATCTCTTGATATTATATCCACATCCTGTCTGTTTCAAGGGTGTGTAAAAGAATACTTTTGCTCCATTGCAGAAGTATGTATTTTAACCAGAAATAGGCCAAGACTAAAAGACTTCTTTTCCAAGTCCTTAACAATTCAGGTGGGGCACCCATCCAAATCTGCTTTGGATGCAAGTCAGATCCAAAGCTGGAGAAAAACTCTTTTCTTGTTCCAGTTCAAATATGGACAAAATCTCAAAATCTGTCTTGAGACAATGAACATGTGCCTCAGATGAAACAAGATTAAAAACTGTTCTCCCTCCATCTCCATCTCCTGTTTTAATTCTGAGTAGACAGCCCCACTTTGCCCTCTGGCAGAATTACACCCAGCACTGCTCGTAGTCCATGTGACACCAGAGCAAAGCAATCTCCTGTTCCAACCCAGATTTAACACTTTATCAAAATATGGTACAGTCCCTTCCATTTCCAAAGCAGATTCCCACAGAATAATACACATGGATTTCTGAATTCACACATAGCAGGTTTAACCTGAGAAATTCATCCTTTTGCCCTCTTTCTGCAACCCCATTCCATATTCTCAGCTATAAGAACTACACTGGAATAGAGTTACTTCCAAATACATTAATTAATGCCTTAATCTATCCCACAGGAAACTCACAGAGGATTACTTTTCTGCAAAACCCTGCTGGAAAGAAGGCTGATCTACACTTCCCACTTATTTAAAATCAGCAGCTTTTCCTCCTCCTTTAACCCTCATTCATTTTCACTTCCACCTCATAAACATCACTTAAAAAAAAAAATCCAAAAATCTCAGATGAATAAAAACAAAGCAAATCTGCCTTGCACAGGGTTTCTTAGAGCATGACCACCTTTCTCCCACCAGCAGCTGCCCAGGGGTGTAAGCAGAGCAGACCACACAGGGTGATGTCAGACATCCCCCAGCCAGTGTTTCCAGCCCAGCTGGGAGTGCAGCAGGTGAAGAGCACAGACCAAAGGGATTCTTCACGCAAATGTGTGTGCTGTACTCGAGAGCAGTGCTCAGCCACTTGTTATGTGGTGACAACTGACCTGTCCTGCGACATTGGAGGGAAAATGGGTTAGTTCAATTCCTCAGAAGCTTTAGTGTTCAGCATAACATATAAGAAACACTTCTTTTTCCTACAACAATCTGCTCTTTGGCACTGCCTCAGAATACTTTACTGCCACGTCTTACTTTGAAATGGGAGGATGCCAAGAATGAGATAAGTGCAGACATCCATGACTGGGAAACACAAGTAAAAGACCTTCTCCAGAGCCAATTACAGCCTTCCATGTGCAGGCACTTCAGGAAAAAAAATCTAAAAACCCTAAACTAAACAAACACAGTAAAAGCAACAGTAAATTTCTCTCTGAATTCAAGGAGAAACTCAGCATTTTTTCATTAGATTAAGAGGTTCTCTCTTTTTTATTATTATTAAAATCTTCAAAATATCCAGCCAAATTGAAATGAAGCCTTTATTTCTTCTGACCATGAGTCCCCAGAAAGATATAAATGCCCACATGATTACATTAAAGCTATCACCCAGTCAGTGAATGGAACCCCAGATTACAGCACATAGAACTGCTGCAGTGGTCAGATTTGTCTCCCCCCAGTCCCACTTGGCTTTTGTGTTCCTTAAGTGTGTCATAGCACTTTATCCTGTAGTTTTATCAGTAGTTTTTCCATTACTAAATGCTGTAGTCAAGATGAGGCAAAAATGCCAATGTCACTACAGTCTTCACTTGACCCTTTATAGTTCAGCACATTTCCTTTTGGAAAAAGAAGAGCTAGCTTAAGTCAATTAGGGAAAACATGGGATGAATACCTTATAAACCATTAGGAGAGAAAAGAAATCAGTGAAATCAAATAAGCCACAGCAAGTAATTGACTATTTAGATTCAGCTTCATACACACTAAGCCTATGAGGATCCCAAACTGACCCATTCTGCATCCACCATTCCTGCCTGGTTAGAAAAATCCAGATGTGCAAAGTCAGAAACAAGCAGGGGAAGGTCCATATAGCAGAAAGGCAACATCAAGGTATCAGGTCACTCAAAATTACAACTGAAAAGAGCTCTGAAATCTCTGACCTCAAGGAAGTTCACAAGTCAATGTGCTCCCACCAAGCCAGTCCTAATGAAACTGAAAATTACCTTCAAACACTAAAAACGTGCTTGAGCTCCTCTTCCTCTTCTTCACGTTGCCTCATGAAAGAGGCAACTTCAAAATCCGGGGTTCCACTGTTCCTTCTTTGCTAGAACAGTGATGCTCACCACTTTTTATTTTATTTGCAGAAGGCAAATAAAAATAATCTAAATAATTTTTAAATAAATAACATTAAAACAATTCTAAACCATTCTGCAATGGTTGGAACCAAATTCAGAAGAGAACAGTGAAGTCCAGCCCACCTTCACTTCCTCAGGAGTCTGTGAAGCAGCTCCAACAAAAGCCAACGGCTCAGAAGCTCAGCTGGGGGAGGTTACATATGCAAAGGTATTTATTTACCTACCAAAGAGGCAGGGGGTGGGATATTCAAAGCCCCAGCCCCGCTGAGTTAGGGAATTAAACCCACTGAGGCCAAGCAATTTAGGACCACAGCTCAGGTGCACATGGGAGCTTCATTAGGTGCCACATATCTCTTTTAGTTCTCTACAAAACTCTACCAAAATTCAGGAAATCCACCCTAACCTTTGGTATCAGGGGAAGTTTTGAAATCATATTTTTCCAAGAGGGTTGCTTTGGGTCTCAGCCACTTTATTAGGCTGGGTACAGACCCAACTTCAGGAGATTCTGTGGTCTGTGTTGTACAAGAGATCAATCAGCAGCGTCATAAACATTCTTGGTGATATTAAAAACAAAAGGCAAAGGACCAGAGTAGTATTCTTGTGACCATGTGCAGAAACACTGCAGAAGAAGTTAATGCTCCCCAGACCCCTGACAGCTGTCGTGGGGAAGTGGCAGGAGCCCTGATGAGAGGGAGAATTCAAAAAATGATTGAACTGGTTTTGCTGAAAGTTTCCACACAGAGGAGAATTTACCTTTGGCCCAAGACCAGGAATGGAAAGCTCTCAGTCCAAAAAGAATGCTTTGGCCAAGGCTGAATAGAGCTTGAAAAGGGGGCTTCTCGTGAGAGCTGGAGTGCTGTGGTTACTCTGGCATCTGCTATCACATGGTTTGCATTTTCCTTTCTTAATGACATTATGCTCCCTGTAAGTACTGAAAGTAACAAAGATTTTGCTTATTTTACCCATTTTCCCATATGTTCGAGAGGTGCACCAGCATAATTTGCCAATTTATTCCATTTTATAAGTATTTTAGGGATTTTGAATGGACAATAATCTAAATTATTCAGCCCAAATTTCATTTCATCAATGTTTTATGTTCAGTTTCTGTGAGTTCCACCAAAAGGGTCAAGTGCCTTTTGCAAAATGTGGTACTTGGGCCAATATACAATATAATGCTACAAGTACAGTGAAATATAATGATATATACAGTCTACTCCAAGAAATCTCCCTTTTCCAGTATTTTCCATAAATCTTAACCCAGAAATTAAAAAAGATTATTTTTTTTCTTCCAAAGAAAAGAGAAATATGCACTTGGTAAGGTCTATGCAGGGGATTAAAATAAAAGATGCATGCAAACAAAAACACGAGCCTGACACCTGAGAAAAAGAAAATTACTGTTACAATCACTTTCATCTGTTGGCTTTTAATTGCATTGGCCCAAATAATTGAATAATTCCCAATTTCAGAATTGATGCAACCACTGCTTTATGTAAGGAATGTAACACTACAGTCACTCACTGCTGGACTCAGCCAATCTGAGCTGGTTCTTTATTTTCTACTAATGGGAAAGGGAGGGATGTTTTATCTCTTGCTCACATGGCTGGGAAGCTTAGAAGAGGGAGAGAAAACACTGTCACTGTGGAAGGAGGCTGTACATGCCACATTTAGTTAATTTTCCCTTAATGACCCAAAAATTCTCTCTCCCAATACCCCCAAATTTACCCTCCCCTTATGGGGTGGAGGCTGAAGCAGCACCTTGCTGGGGGAAAGGAGGGGCCCAGGGAAGTGCAGCAAGAAAGAAGGGTAACAGACACCAATGTTGGGACACTGAAGTCCTTTGGAAGAGGCATTTGAATTTCCTTCACTCAGAAGCAGCAAAGGCAGTGGGAAAGGCTATATTTAGTTTGGGCCTCAACATGCAGAAGAGGCATAAATGAAATAAGGAGATGAATCAAGGAAGGGACAAATACTTTCGAAGAGTTCATGTAAGGACAACCCTGGAGAATGGCAACACTGCACACAAACCAGGGGGGAAAAGGAAATACCGAAACTCAGAATTCCCTCAGCAACAACAGAACAGAACCTTCCCAATCTTCCAAAGAGGACTCCAAGGTGGTATTTATTGTAATGCACTTCAGCGAGGAAAAGATGCAGAAAACTAACAGAAGAGAGCAATAAATGTATTTACACACCCAGAATTTCAAGAGAACCAGCTGTATTTTGAAAGGAAGGAAAGGTCACTTTCTTCTCTGAAACTGGATTTAAGGAGCACAGAAAACACTGAGCTTTATCTTATTTGTATTAAAGGTTTGGTTGGTTCAGAAGCAAAACAGAAATTCTTTATCTGAAAATTAATGTCTGCAAAGTGACCAGAAGGCTTTTATTTTATTTTTTTTTTTTTAAAAAGAGACGTTTTCTATGAATTATCTCATTTCCTGATTAGCAACCTAAAAGTATGAAATTGTTTTCCCCCTGGCTATGTCCCAGCTGGATCAAAGCACTGGCCCAAGAACATACTGTACTAGATTAGTTATTAAAAAAGTCCACGAGAAACTCAAGCATCTCCTTCTCATGTCTCCTGATAAGTTATCACCTGGAATGTAAACAGGGCTCTTGAGGCACTACACAGCCAGATGTTTGCCTGGACAGTGTTCCACCTGTTTTTTGGTGCACTGCTGCTCCTACACAAAGAGTATCTGCTCTGCTTTAGGAGCAGAGTTCATCTCCAGTTCTAGATCACAAACCACCAAAGTTCATTCCACCATCACTTCTCTTGCCAGGTCTCACAAACAAAGGTTAATTCCATCCCAGGGAAAACCATCTCCTCCACTGGGTACCAGAGGGTACAGCTCACACAGGAATTGTGGGCAGGCCAGGGAATGGCACAGGGAAGGGGCAGTGCATGGAGGGGAGGCTTGAGCACAATTCCCAGTATTTAAACATCACTGTGACACCTGTTTTCGGTAAATACAGAAGAAAAAATTTATCCTCACTTCTGAATGCACAGGGCCATCAATATAAAAAGTCTCCTGCTCCAAGCCATGAAGTCATAAATCAAGATAAAACAAGCCATTGACCTGGTTTCATTCTAATGCTGAGATACAGCACTGCAGTAAGGCTGTAAGGCCATGGCTGCTGCATAAATCAGCTCTCTCCTATGTAATCATGTGACAGATAAATCCAAATACACACTGACAGCCAAAACACAGAGGGGTGCCGTGGTGGGGTGATGCTGGCTGGATGCCAGATGCCCACCAAAGCCAGTCCATCACTCCCCTCCTCAGATGGACAGGGGAGCTAAAATATAATGAAAGGCTCTGGGTCGAGAAAAGGACAGGGAGTGATCACTCACCAATTACTGCCACAGGCAACACTTGACTTGGGGAAAATTAATTTATTACCAATCAAACAAGAGTAAAATACTGAGAATAAAGCCAAATCTTAAAAACACCTTCCTCCTACCCCTCTATTTTTCCCAGGCTCAATTCCACTCCTGAATTCTTTGCCTCCTTCCCCACAGCAGCACAGGGGGACAGGGAATGTGGGCTGCAGTCACTTCATCATATGTCATCTCTGCTGCTCCTTCCTCCTCAGGGGGAGAACTTCTCAGACTCTTTCCCTGCTCTGGCTTGGGATCCTCTGTGGGCTGCAGGTAGGTCTCTGCTCCCCTGTGGACCTCCACAGGCTGCAGGGGAACCTCAGCTCCAGCCCCCAGAGCACCTCCAGCCCTTCCTTCTGCTCTGACCTGGGGGCTGCAGAGCTGTTGCTCTCACATATTTTCTCTTCTCTGGCTGCAGCTGCACAGTTCTTTCCCCCCACTTCTTAAATACATTCTCCCAGAGTCACCACCACCATGGCTGGTGGGCTTGGGCTTGGCCAGCAGCAGGTCCATGCTGGGTGACAGTGACATTGGCTCTGTCAGACACAGGGCAAGATTTTAGCAGCTGCTCACAGAAGTCACATCTGGAGTTCCCCCCTCCCACTATCAAAACCTTGCCTTGCAAACCTGATATCCAGTAGTCCCCTCTGTTTGGAAAAGTAGAACCATCCTTTAGGAAGGTGTCTGTATAAATAGTACAAGGAGTGAGAACTGATTCCTGTCTTCCAGAGAGCAATGTTAATATAGGCTTTAAAAAGAGATCAATAGGCATTTTTCTATTAGTCACATTTTTGGCAGCTTGTCCGTATCTTGAAATATATATTTTATAAGCTCAAATCAGCAGCCAACCCATGTAACAGACAGAAAAAGGAAGACAGCAAGAGCACAAATCATAGAATTATATTAGTGCTTCCTCCCAGAGAATGTTTTACAATTATGTCTGGCCAGTCAAACTTAATTCCTCTTTACTGCTCACTGGAACATCATCCTTCCCTGCTACATTCTCTGAGCTGACTGGGGTTTTTCTGTTCCCCTTCCTCACTTCTTTTACTCCATAAGTGTTTTGCTAATACACCAAGAGTTGGATTAGACTGCACTTAACCTGGAAAGGGTTCACCATTCTCTGGGTTTTAAATCAGAAGCATCACAGGAGCAGAGAGAGCTCTGGTGAACATCACTGTCCAAAGCCTGTGTGTGTGTCCAAGAGTTGTCCAAGAACAACTCTGCTGAAGGGTACAGCTTGAGAAGCAGGTGCTCCTGAGAAAAGCCAGAGAGACAGCCCCAAACCACACAGTGCAGAGAACCAGACACAGAACCCACAGACAAACAGACCCAGGGAAAAACCTAGACTTTGAATTAGTTGTTGAACTTGGAGCTGGGAGCAGGAATCTGTGTCCTGTTGCTTGATTTGAGTTCAGGGAGAACTCAAAGAACTTCTTATTCTTTGCAAACGAGCAGGAGGTATGAAAGATATCTGACTGTCACCTTTCTCTGACTTCCAATACCTGCAAGAACCCACTTTTTGGCAGGTCTAAGTCCTGTCCAAAGGTAGCAGAACGTGCAAATGCTGTACAGTTTAAAATGTCATATGTTGATGCCGTCAAGTTCAAGACATAAGAAGTTGCTATGGAAACACATGCTGTACTGCCTGGAACATAAGGCAATGTTTTACATTAAAAATGAAAAAGAAAAAATAAAAACTTGGGCCAACAAATGAGTTGGTTGCCAAATTAGGTTTTGGGTGGGGAAAAATTAGTTTGTCTGTTCTCAGACAGAAATATTTTCATTTTGAAACAATGAAGCTAAATGTGAGGAAAGTATTTACATTGTATTTTGGATTGTTTCCCTTGCCTCAGAACAAAAAGTAATTCTATATTGAAAGACTTTCCTTTGCAGTTCATATACAGCAAATCCTTCTCTATATTTCCATGTGCTGGAGTCTCCATCTAATTTTCTTTTTATAATTAATGAAATCACTTTAATGAATGGTCACATTCTTTGAAGGGTTAATCCTCTAACTCTTCCATAACTTTACTTACCTGTGTACCCACATTGGCCAACAGAACTAATATAGGGATGAACTGATCAGAAATGAGCAGAGTTCCCCAAAGAAGAGTTTTGCTCTGCAGGCTTCATCAAAAGCCTGATACTTTTTGATGAAACACAATTCCTACACACCCATCTCCCCAAAAGATAAAAACTTTCTATTTAATTGTTCTTACATAAAACATAAAGCCAGATTTTCTTTTTCAGGAAACTTTCTATTAAGGACCCACTGGATCTGAAAGAGAAGATTTATGAAAAGGGGAGATGGGGTTCCACTTCAGATACTTTATTTTTGGAAGCATAGAAGAACATTTGAGCTGGCGAACCTGACACTAATTCTTTCATCCTTTCCTATTTTAAGTATTTGAGGAAATTTCAATTTTACTAAAGCATTTATTTGTTTGGGATTTTTGACTATCACAAAAGTGACAAAACTACAAATCGACTTAAATTGCTCTCCAATCTGCAGCAGCAGCTGACAAGACCTTCATGATTTTTCCAAGTAGAAGGCCAAGATGTGCTTATGAATACAGAAAATTGTGTCACGATATTATCACGGCGCGATCAACCTTCTTGCTTGTTAACTTCAATAAAAATCCAAACCAAATTGCAGACATTATTTATTCATAAATACCTGAGCAGCCAAGGTGGAAAAACCTTTTTTTTGCTAAGTTAAAGAGAGAGGATGTTCAGTAGGCACTAGCAAACCTTAAAACAAACATCTGAAATGGAAATAACCTTGTGAACAGGTTTAAGAGCCCTCCCCTTCAGTAAATGGATCAACAGGCAAACAATGCCAGCAAATTGTCTTTAGAAAATGGCTCATTTAGGGTTGCATTGTCAAAGATGCCTAAGGAGAAGTGACATCCAAACACAGATGATCCTCAAAACCTCAGCTTTCGTGGTTCCAGTTAAATCCCAATACGCCCAACTTGTTTAACAGGCAGGGGTTTGCAGCTATCCCCCTGTCACAAGGAAACTCCCATCAGTGCTGCTGGTGAGTGCTGCCCTCGCTGTGTCAGCAGAGCTGCAGGCTCCTGAATTCAAGGGCCACTGCTGCCACCCAGCCAAAATGGGTCACAGCAAAAGCAACAAGCAACAGCATTTCGGAGGTTTCAATGCCAGATCCCATTAACATCTGTCCAGCAGCACATATAAATTAATTTATTACCGTGTTTTAAACTGTCTGTACATGATTGACGCCATGGCTAGTTCCAGAATAGCCTTTCATTCTGTTTTTTTAATGCAACCCACTTTTTATGCAGACCTTCCAGATACAGGGTATATTAACTTTCCCCTTACCTTCTACTTATAGCATCACTAACTGAAAGCTGTTTCTCTTTTCTTTGGAATCTAGAAACTCTGTATTCCTTAAGAATCTTACAAGAATATTCAAGCAAAGTAAGTGTAAATAGTTAGAACCTGATTTCAATATTGTTTAAAGCATATCTTTTTCTTCTGTCACACCTCTCTTCCCTTTTTTTCCTTATTTTCACCTTCATTGAATAGGTGTGCCTATGAAAACCCCTAAATAGGCAGTGCAAATGTAAGGATCTTTATAAATTCAGTTTTCTTAAAGATCCACAGTGTATCTGTGTCAGAAGGACTGAGGCAGAGAAACATGGGAAAGCTCATCTGTAAAGATATTGAGACTTTGGCTGCAGTTCACTCAACTTCACAGGGTTTATCACAACAGTATTTGGCTCTCCTCTCCTCTGTTTTCTCCACTGCTAATGGATACTTTACTATTTAATTAGTGCAGCATGATCCAAATCCCATCAAAGTCAATAAAACTCTTTTCATTTATGTTCGTGGGCTTTGGACCAACCCCTGATTTAATACCAGAATCAAATAAAACACCCTTAGGAAAAGAATAGATACACCACACTTACACTTTAAAGTACAACCTTAAAACCTTCCTAAGGTTTTCACTCACTTTAAAGTAAATCTCCTTATTGAACATCTTACAAAAACAGCTGGACAGCCCTTGTTCTGCCAGTCTGATTGAAGTGGCAGAAGGAATCTGAATGCATGCACTGCTTTGCTGTGGAAAACCTTCCCACGATTAGGACAGAAGAAGGTTACACCTTCCTGAAGCTACTCCTGAGGCTCCTACCCTGGGCAAGTACACGAGGGTTCACCTTGGGAGAGGACAGACTTGGCAATACAACTGTATTGAAAAGGTCCTGCCCCCAAACACTTGTTCTTTCTCTGGCACCACCACAGTTGTGCCAGCACAGGGTCTGCTCTGCAGGAAACCACCAACACGGTTCACCCACTGAGGCTTTTGGCCAGGCAACATCCACCCCTGAGCAGGTGGCATCAGGACAGTCCATGCCCAGGTCAGGAGAGCTCTGGTCAGCAGAGCAGTCAGCACTGTGTGTATCACAGCTGAACCTCCACAACCACTTTAATCAAATCAGCAGAAGAGAGCACTGGCTATTTTTGTCCTAGAGAGCAGAGAAAAGGCTTTCGGCTCTTAGACTATACCCTACTCACTGCAAAAATTTATGAACCACTAGGCAAGCAAAATGACACTATGCAAACAGGGATATTAAACCTTCCCCTGATGCTTTTGACCCGTTTTGGCAATACCAAGCAAGCCACACAAAGCCACCACATCATTTCTTGCAGAGCAGCGTGCTTTAATTGACTGACACATTAAACATCAAAGCTTTGTGTAAAGTTTGACCACATTCAGAAATCACATCCCACTGGTGTTGACTCAGCAACAGAGCCACAGAATACTTCTTGAAATTCCCAAAAGCCCAGACAAAGGAACCAAACCTGTGCTGTTGGTTTCGATGTGGGGTTCTTTTTAATTTCACACTAGTCCAGTCTGGCAGTACAGTAAGCTGGGAGCCAATTTTCCTTGAAAACAACCCTAGCAGAATGATAATAGAGAAGGAAGAAAATTCAGGGTGAGAATGAGAGGTGCTTTAGCCCCTTCTGGGCTGGAGCTGTGACCCTTGCCATGGAATCAGTGTCAGCAGCTCTGCAGGGGACTGTCCTGCAGCACACAGGACATGTTGGTGGGGCATGGATGTGTCTCCAGCTCTCTGCTCCCATCTGTCCAGAGCCTCTGGCAGCCCTGACTCACCTTGTAGTGCCTCGTGGACTGGTTTGGGAGATGCAAGAACTTTCCTTTGCTCTCAGATGGAGTCAGTATTCCAGCCCTGCCTGGCACACTGGCAATGAGGATATATGGGGGCATCACTTCGTGCTTCATTCTCCCTTCTGGCAGTACTTATTAAGGGAGAATATTCACTGAACGAGGATTCTGTTATGAATTGCCAGGAAACAGTGTTTTCTGCTCATTCCTGCTGCATGGGCTACTCACAAGCTGTTCTCAGCACTGCAGTGCCAGGGCTCAGCATCTTGCCCTGATGATACTGATCAGATGTCTCTAACTGCTCTTTCCTTTGGTCTTTTTTTTGACCCAATCCTTTCTCTCCCCCAAATCCCACACAGAGACAGTCATCTCACTGCTCTGAACACCACACTTCTCCACAGGAACCACAGTGCATTTTTGCCCAGTGATGGAAGTCTTTCCAGGCCGTGAAAGGGAGAGCAGAACTGCCCACCAGCCCAGCAGCAGCCTGTGGGGAGGGAGGCAGACTTTCAAACAATCTGCAGCCTTGGAATTCAAACCCTGTTAACTGTGGGGGAATGAATCCACCACCTCTTGGCAGCAGTTTCAAAGGTGGGCATTTGCTCGACGTTCCTCAGTAAAGGAGGGATGCTGACAAGGTCCCTGGCTCTGGGAAGGTGAGGAGTGAGAACCTACAGGCTCAGCTGTCACCTGGAACCAGCTTCAGGGAGGACATGGTCACAAGGTGAAAGCTGCCTCCACACAGACTAGAAAACACAGGTATTAAGGCTAATCTAGACAGTGCACCATGAGATACAGAGGATTAGATTTGACCTGATAGGTCTCTGACGTCAGCAAAAAGTGGTCTTAATATAAACAAAAATAAAATGAAAAGAGAAAAAACCCAACCATTTCTCACAGTGGGATAGCTAGAATGCATTGGAGAACTTGCAAGCAGAGATTCAATATTCCAAAATTATATCCTTGGGATAAAGATTGCATGGAGTTCATTCTGGAAGTGCACTATAAAAGTGTTACCTGGGCATAAATATTTCTTGAACCCACAAGTCAAAGCAAACACCTCTTTGAATCACACCAAAGGAGCACAAAATTGCTGGAGGCAGCTAAACCCTTCCAAAGCCCTAAGTATACCTATCACAGATGAATTTCACATTACTGACATCGTATTTATTCAACAGTTTTGCTAGCCTTGTCATGATTTCTACAGGCTTGCATTATAACATGAAAATGTCACAAAAATTACACCAGGATGGCAATTCAGAGACAGGGAGCCACGAGGCCTCAGTGAGCCTCCACTTTGTGTGACAACAAGCAGTGCCCACAGCTGTATCTTTAACCCATGTGCCCATTGGAGTCCAAGGACCCTGAGAGCCTTCAGAGCTCCTGGGATTCCTGATCTCCTCCTCCAATGCATTTTGCCATTTCCAAGTACGTAAACAAACCCTTAATACATGAAGAAATCTCATGTTGATAGCATGTACACATTCACACATCCTGTGTGTCCTGCTGCCTCCCAAGAAGGAGTGGATCCCTTTTCAAACCATGGGGGTCTGTAATCCCGACTGTCAGAGGAGGGCATGTCACCAGAAGAGTGTGAAAGCATCTAATTACATAAGGCCAGGTCCTCAGCTAATGCAAAGTGACAGAGCTTCCAAAAATCCATGGGGACAGGATGATGCAGATTAACAGAGGTTTGGCTCGTTATAATTGAATGGACCCAACTTCTAATTTTCCCATCTAGTGACAGATTGTTGGAATCCTGACCACCAGAATATCAGAGCACAATGGGGAACTGAAAGGAGATTGCATCAGGGAAAGCACACTCCAGTTTGGCTGAAAGCATATTTACAATCCAGGAGTTTCAATTAGCTGTTGCTGAGTTATCACAAAAGTCTGTTGAACAGATGTGCCATTAGAGTCTTTCTCATGTTTGCTCTCTCTCATGATTTGGGGGGTTTTGTTGGGAGGGGTTGGATTTGGCATTTGGGTTTGCAGCTTTTATATCGAGGTCAGAGCTAACATCTTTGACAGGTAGAGAAAGCTCTTCCCACCACCACACCTCTGGCAGTGCAGAATCCACGAGGGGCAGGCTCAGAAAGCAGGAGAATCTTTGTCCTCTCTGGCCCAATCTTCATAGGGAGGAGGAGACAGAAGAGCTGGCAGAATGAGCCTGCAAACTCAAGGCAGCTGGAATTGCCTCATCCTCCTGGCATGGAGCAGAGGAAGGGTTTCTCATGATCCCTCCCCCCTGCTTAATGCATCCCCTCCTCTGTGGTGGGGATGTGGTGTGAGGCAGGAGGGGAAGCAGGTTTAGCAGAGCTATTTCAGGTTTAGAAGCACAATTGTGTCCTGTTCCAGGCAGCACAGGGGATATAAACAGCCCTGGGAAAAGCTGCACTCGAGCCTCTCGTCCTCACCTCCCTCACAGCACCAGGGGACAGAGAACAAGGTGAAACACAAGGTTAGGATGTGGAATACTCCATGGCCTGCTTTTTGTCCCAAATTCTTTGCTAATCAGCCTACCCAAACAAAGAGACTAAAACTAAACAGGCTCACCACAGCAGATTTGGAACAAACCCAAAGATCAGCTGCTTGCCATGGGACCTCCCTGGCCTTTATGCAAAATGATGCTGGATCATGACACAAACATTGACAGAGATCTATTTTTTTTCTGTGTGATTTTCTGTTTATATAAATGCAAAATTACACTACATTTTTACAGGTTCAGCTTTTTTTTCTATTTTACAAGATGTGTTTGACTATTGTTAGCTTTAATTTGACTGCAGTGAAGTAAGCACTTTATTATCATAGCAAATTCATTATGCCTTCCTACTGAGGAGTTTAAATTAATTCAAGACATCTTGTAAATTGTCTTGTCTTTCTTTGCTTGTCTTCTGCTTATCCAGACTGAGTTTCATATTCTTCTTTCAGACTAGTAAGTCATCCTTTGATTAATCCCATTTTTACACTTGCTGCTTATGTCAGCCTTAATGTGCTGTAACTTTGCAAACAAATTTAATATTGACAGACACCTCTTAGCACTTATTTGGGAATTAAATATTTTGCTTTACTGATGAATGGTGGATTGCAATTTTTACAATGAAAACTAAAACTCTTAGGAAATTCTGATTTCATGCTTGGTTATAACTCTGAAATCGATCCACCTTCATCCCTAAAACTTCTTCATCCCTGAGCTGCTTAGTGGTATTGAACAGAAATGGTGTAAAATTTCTGCTTCTGGGCCTTGAAGCAAATTTTTTGTTCCCAACAGGTAAAAGATTGTGACCTCAGGCAGGTTCACAGTGCTCTACAGAGAGGTGTTTTGCAAAGTTTGAAAGAAAAATTTTATTTAGCTATTACTTTAAGTATACAAAAAATTCTGAGACCTTTTCAGCCTTGCAAGCTTCAAAGCCTGTCAGTGTCCAATATAACTCCTGTCACGTGAGAGTGTTGGCACGTGGAAGACTCTTGGCCCACTTCAGCTGTCCTCATCATCAGGTAGTGATTTATTTCTCAAAGACTGTTTCTTAAATACATTCTGGTTTGCAGAATGCTTTCCAAACAGCATCTCTCACATTCCTTCCACAACTCCTCTGCTTGGAGAAAGAAAAAAGCCTAGCAACCCTAACACTCTGAAAAATTAAGTGTATTCATCCGCATACGAGCTGGATGAACATGACTTACCCAAAAGCCATGGCTTAAAACAAATAAAACCATTATTAAAACAGTAACCACAGCCTGTGCTGCCACCTATCCTTGGTTAATCTCTGTTTCCTGCAGGCTCGTTTTCCAAACTCCAGGCTATGCCCTGTTTGCCCTTCAAGGGATGTAATGGCCACGGACACTGGTCCTTGTACCAGCCTTGGGAGTCACATCCCCAGGGGAGAACATGCAAGAGGCATCTGCTCAAGGCAAGCACTGGATGTTAGTTCTGCCTTTTGCACATGGAGGAAATATCAGACAAATTAGAATCACAGAATTGTTGATGTTGGAAAAGACCTGGAAGATCATTAAGTCCAACCATTAGCACAACACTGCCAAGGCCACCACTAAACCATATCCCCAAGTGCCACATCTGTACTTCCCTGGGCAGACTGTTCCAATGCCTGACAGCCCTTGAAGTGAAAGACTTTTTCCTAATATCCAATCTAAAAATCCAGCCAGCCTTTGGAGTAAAATCTGTGCTTTCCCCTATTTCCTTCTAGTCTATAATTTTACTGCATTAATAATAAAACGTAAATGGTTTATTACTATTCTTAGCTCTTGAAATAGTTTTTCCCCCAAGAAAATAAGCCTTTCTTTCCTGTTGGACTCGACACAGTATTTTGACTTTCTCCATCCTATACTGCACAGTACTCATCATATCATGCCAAAAAAGCACATGTTCAGAAGTACAACTTGAAGAAGAAATCCCTCCTACAGCCCAAATTGTGCAAGAGAATCTGCAGCCCCCATCCTGGGTGAGCAGTGGGAAGCTGCCTCTGGGTGGGTTTGCCTTAAGGGGCTGATACGTGTCCAGAGCTCCACTGGATGTGCTGGAAGTGCTGCTGGAGCCTCCAGGGCACAGAGGGAGGGGGCAGGTTTGGAAGAGGGGCTGCCCACAACTGAGGGAACCAGGCACAACACAAGGCTGGGAGATCTACACTCAGAGCTCCTGCAAAACATGATGTATCATTCATAAAAATCCAATCCCTCCTGCCATTCCATGGACTGCTTCTTGCCAGTACTGTAAGCCATGGGGTAAAAGAAAAGAGGTCAGGAAGAGCTGCTGGCCAGACTGCTCATTAGTCAGTTTGCTCATTAGCCAGACTGCTGATTAGCCATGCAGGTTCTTCTCCACACATGTCCCCTTCATTATACTTACTGTGGTAGTAAATCAGAAAACACATTAAAATAAAGGCTTGAAGACTCAGAGCCTACATCAAGATGTGTTATCCTAAAACCTCAGGCTGATATTTTGTTTTCCAAAAAATGGTTTAAATGTTGACCATATGCCAGATATTTCCTTCTAGTTCTCTTGCTTCAAACAACTGTAGAAACCATTCATCATCTTTAAAAGGCAATAACAGCAGCTACCTATAGTCAGCACACTTAGTGAAGACAAATAACTTAAATGCATAAACTAGTTTTAATTAGTTACACATAGAAGGAGCTCTTCTTATCCACAAAGGTAGCAGTGATGTCCACTGACTCTTTCTCATTACAGGATTAGTAGACTTCATGCTTAATTTCAGTCGAAAATAGATTGTAATTTGTCCCCTGAGGTGTGCAGGGCTGGAGGTTAAATGCTGGGAAAAAGTAGTCTGACCATATAATGAAATTCAAACACGGAGGTGGCAACTACAGGAAAAGTTAAAGGGAATGACAGTAGGAAAGAAGTTAAATTAGCTTTATTTATAGCTCACCACATCAAGTGAAAACATTGTACTTTGCAGGTGGAAGAGTCAGAAAGTACCAGAGACACTGGGCACTTTCAACCTCTGAATTCTTCACAGAGCTGCACAACAATTAATTGTGTTTATGTTGAAGATAAAGGTCACAAGTGCAGCAATAGAGGGGCAAAACATTAAATTTGATATAAACCAATAAAAAGGGAATAGGAAAGAATATACACTTGAAGAGAACACTGAAAAACTTAAACATACTTAGAATACCAAGGCCAAAAAGTAACAGCAAGTTCTACAAAAGAGACTTCAATTTTAGCAAGCCAAAGTTTTGGAAAACAAGCAGATCAGTATCTACAAGGGACACAAAGTGAGGGGAAAAAAGCCAAGTATATAAATCAGTGGTGAGGGCAGGTCCTCTATGGCATCAGAGAGGATAAAATGATCCTGAGGTTACCATGGTCAGCAATTGCATCCCCCCCACGTGAGCAGCAGCCAGCCCACGTAACCCACACCAGTGGGCACCTCTCTCAGAAGTACACACGAGGTGTCAAGAGAAACTCCTCTGTACTGTAAAATGACACCTTCAAAACAACATACTTCACCTTCAAAACAACATACTTCAGATGATTTCCACTGGCCTGGTGATTTTTGAGACTTCAAGAGGGAGAACTGGCACCTCTGTCTTTTCCTTGAGGGAAACTCTTACTTGAAAACACTTCCTTTAAACAGAAAACAGTTACTTGGGAGTAAAAGCAAAACATTAGTGCTGAGATCCACACTTATGGCTCGGAGAACTCCAGATCTGAAGAAAGTACCAGACGTTTTGAGACCTGGGAATAACTCAGATCTGTAACAGAAACTGTGATTTAGATATGAGGAAGCAAAATGCTCTTCTGCACTTGAAGAGGACACTCTTCTTTTCAATGTTACAGTTTAATAGAGCAGTGCTGAAAATAGTGTGTGAAATGTGGGCCTTTCATTTGCAGACTATTAAAACTGGGACCCCGCTGTGTCAAGACACTGCAAACAAAGATGAATTTAAAACACACAGATAAAGGGGCTAAAGGAACCAGATGTGTTAAAGAACTTACTGAAACTTTGGAAGAAAGCAAGCAATAAAGGGAGACAGCAATCCAAAAAGGAGGGTGTGCACATCAGAGCGGTTCATGGGCAGCAAATGCAGGTTGTGCAACCCCTACAAGACACTGACCTGCTCCCTGGTTGGGTTTTAGTCAGACCCAATAAGAGAAATGCCCTAGTGTGCAATTAAATAAGGGCATGACCTGCTTGCAAAGCAACAGTCACCATTAATAAAAAGTGCTCAGAAGTAGGTTGCATAAAACACTAGGTGTGATCCGTGGAGAAAAGGTCCTGCTCCAAGCAACTGCTGGAATCCTGCTTGATCCATAAGATATTTTCCAACCTTCTTCAGCAGAAAATAAACATGTAACTTAAAATGTGGGAATGCCTTGCCATTTGCAGGAGTTTGAAGTTCTCAGAGAACACTGGAACAGCTCTCCACACCACCAGAGAGCTGGCACCTAAGTAAGCTGATAGCACTTTTTGAGGGACACACACCTTTGGAAGCTGAAGAGGGGCAGACTTCTCAAAATAGATGTTCTGCTTACCCCAGAAATTAGTTATGACCTTATCAAAATTAGCTCCTATATTTGGATCTTTCCAGATGGAAAGCAGAAGAAGCCATTAGGAACATTTTCTTGGATGTATGTAGTTTAATATTCTGGCTGGAAAATGAGAGAGCAGCACAGCTGAGATACCACTGCAATGAGGGCAATGCAACACAAGGTCAAATAGGACATAAGGAAATACCTATATTTTATCCAACAGCCTACAACATACCACAAAGACACCAGTTTTGATTGCCTGAGGAGACTCTGACCAGATGGTGTCCACCTGTATGATGTAGGAAATGACTTACTTTGCTCCCAGATAAAATGTAGGTGAGATGATCCATGCACAGAAGATGCAAAGAAAGAAAAACAGTACTTACTGATGACAGAGTCTCTTTTAAGGACAGCAGAGGATAATTTACTCCAGTCAGAGGCTGAATCATAGTGTTTACACTCTCTGTGTTTCAGACTGTAACTTTTAAAAGGGAAAGTCTGTGCAATTTACATAACAGAAGGGCCTGTCCAACTAGGCTGGCCAGGGAAATGAACACTAGAAACCCAGATAATGGTTACAAAGCAAACTTTCTGTCCTCTGAAAACATATGGACATGCTTGGATGTCAGGCATCAAAGCAGCTCCATTCCCTTCTGTCAGGCAACAGGGGTCTTTGAAATGATGTGTGTGGATGTGGATGTGCAGTCAGGCTCTGACTGGGCTGGAATCTACAAACATGCTTGGTTCAGACACATAGAGAGCCCAGCTGAATTCCAAAAACCTTTCCAAAAGGGTTAATGGTGATTCCATTCTGATCACCTGCAGGGGAAGGGCTGCTGTGTTCCTAAAGAGAATGGCTTTTACATTAAAAAAAAAAATAAAATAGAGTCAAGTTTGGTTTGATTTTGGTTTAATTTAAAGTGAAAATGCTCCCAAATTAAGAGATTATATATGCCCAATTTTAATCCACTAAAAATGGAAGCAGCACCATCATAATGTAAATGCTAAAAACTTAGCATACGAAAAGTGGATTACTGGAATTATTTGAAGCAGGCATCTGTTTTAACTGTCAGGCACTCGACCTGACCAGACTTTGAAGATAATACTGTGCTACCTTGAGCTCTGCTTTTTTGCTACATCACAAACCAGTGTAATCCAAAAACCAGATAAAAAAGAAACAAAACTAAATTGTAAATCCATATGAAAGCAGGAGATGGATGTCTAAAAAGAAAAATAACAGTTATATAAGCATGTTTGCCTTCTCCTGGTTGTATTCATTGTGAGCATCTCCTTCACCCTCTTATCCAGGTAAATTACATGTTCCACCCAAGGTGAGTTGGATTCAACTTCAGCTTATGGCCAGTTCAAGAAAGCAACTCTGTCAGGTAGGTATATCAAAATACAACCTTAAAACTCACTGACTTCAAAGAGCTCAGGCTCGTTCTCAAAGAGAAGAACTGTGCTAAACAAGCATAGACTTCACAAGGTGTTTAAATGTCTTCAGGAGTGCAGGGAAGGTGGCAGGAGAGAGGGGAAAATATTTCCCCAGGAGGGAGAAAGGTGGGCATTTGACATGGGTACTTGGAATTGCTCTGAGGAAGCACCATTGGCTGAATATGAAGCTGAAATTCTACATCTACGATTTACAAATTGGATTATATGAATCAAACATAAACTCTGTCAAACAAAACCTGAAAAAAATCTACTCTCTGATTTCAAAAAGACCATCCCATTAATATAAATAATGCATAACAAAGTCTTGGGACAAATGACAGACATGCACTTATACTGACTGCAGGACAAGCACCAGCCAGTTCTTGAAGGTCCATGACTGGTTAGTAAAGCAACTGGATCACCCCAACCCACCCAGGGCAGCCCAGGGCTACAGACCCTGCTGGAGTGGGCACGAGTGGAAAAAGCACTGCTGGTGTCCCAAGCCTTTCTAGAAGAAACAGCATCTGGGCAAGCAGCCAGCCAGCAGGCTTCTCTCAAACAGTTTGGGAGGGTTATTACAGCACACAGCAAAGACTGAAATGCTGTAGAGCAAACCCTGCCTAGTTCATCACATAAGAAGAAACAAGTCCATTATACTCATAAGGTGACTATGGCTTGGTAGCCCCAGACACACAATGCTTACAGCTCATGAAGAAGACATACAACCATGGATGTCTTGAAAAGCTCAGTTTCTATATATCTACTTACAAAAACCTTCCATTTCAATGACAATATCATGAAACTTTTGGACAGCTGATCTTTTAAAAGAGAAAGAGGATTATACTGTGGAGGCAGAGCTGGGACATCATGTAGTGTTACTGAAACGGATGTTCCTTCATTTGCTTCAGTGGGTGCTGGACCACAATGATTGTTCACCCTGAAGTTGTCACCCTCACTCTTCCAGGATCCTGCCAGTCAGTCTGACTCTGCACTGCAGCCTAATTTAGTCATGTGCTCTTTATCCATTTCAGATGTGGTGTTGATATTGTGTTTCTCCTACACCTGCTGATGTCTAAGCTCATATATTCTAGCTCACAAACCACTAATGTTATGAGGAGACTGGGAGAAATTTTATGTCTCTGAATTTCCACAACCAAACATTGCCACCCTGAAGAATACTGTCAACCTGAGGAAGACATATTTGGCACATCTGCCTCAAGTACTGCAGATTTATCAGAAATCAATAATTCACATGCATAAAGAGTTCATCTACAATGGCAGGTTCATGTGCTGAGGTGAAGAAAGGGAGTTCCCACAGTTCAGGTAATAATCTGGAAGGATTAACATAATTCCAATTTTTTCACTGTTTTATGGCACTTTTTACAGGCTCCAACCATTTCTCCTTCACAACCCTTGGAGAGGACAGCCAATTCCCTCATCCTCCAACTGCATCCACAAGTAAGAACCTGGCCAAGGACCAAGAACATACTCAAAGTGCAATACCTTCCACAACAGCTGACCATGCTGCTTCTGCCCACTCAGTGGAGAAGTAGTTTGAATGCTATCAGACCAACCAAGATGATAACAAGTTGTCCAGAGCATTTTTAAGTGAGAAAGCTTTCACAAAACTTTCTTTTCTAATATGGTAAAAATCACATTTATAATTCAGAGAGCTGTTACAAAAGTTATTGATTAGCTTCAACTTTCCAGTGGTTTGTAAAGACCTATTTCAGGTCTGAAAACACACATAGATTGCACACTTCAGAAGTTCTCTTCATCTGTCTCAGATTTGATTTTTAAGTCAATAAAACTCATTTTGTCATGGACTTCTGACAGGGAAAACCACGAGTACCCAAACTAACTGTGTATCTCCTGAGTCAGGGCAGCAGATCATTGGTTTATAATACAGTTCAAAAATCCCTTCACAGATCTACTATTTTCATGTAAATGCCTTCCAACAACTTCTCATTTAGCACTATCAATTCCACCAGCCAGATTCTTCTCAGGCAATGACTGGAAAATAAGACACAGTTGGTAGTAAAGTGCAAACCAAAGGGGATGTTCAGAGGAAATACCATCAGAAGTTGGCAAGGTGGCAGGTGCATTCACTGACTTAAACCAGATTCAGTCAACAAAAGTTTGAAATGTAAAGCTCAAAGCAGGAAACCCCAACTCCAGTATTATTTCAGCCCTGATCTATGATTAAAAAGCTGGATGACCACCAGAAGCACAGACAGATGTCACGCTTTCAAAAGCAAACACTTCATGAAAATACTAGGAATTAAATGAAGCAAGTTTGTAACAAACAACTCTAGTACTTGCCAACTCAGTTGCCATACAGCTCCATCATTCCTGTCTCCAGAGTAACCTGGAAAAGGAGGTGGAGACACTTGGAGTATGTCAGGAACACTGGCCATGGTGCCTCTATTGTCAAGCAATTGAAAAAACATCCATGATATTACAGAATTTCTACACATAAGTAAACTATGTGTGAAGTAAAATACAGACATAGAAAACCAGTTGAGAATAACTTTGCCCATGTCTTAATTCACATCTAAAATGTCAATAAACCTGAGAAAAGCATAGAGCCCAGTGGTCTTCAGCAATGTCTTGATGGTAATACCAAAGACTCTTCAATACTCCTTGCAAACACAAGAAATAAAAAGGTAAATGGAGAGACAGTTATGTGCAGTATTAACTTCAGTGGGTTACTTGCTCAATATTGCTGTCCATGGAGCAGTGGCTTTTGGAGAACCACAGGTATAATTCTTTGGAATTTGTGTAATTGTATAGATAATCTGTTTTATATTCGCACCCAACAAGAAGGAAAGAAACTGAGATGGAGGGAATGGGTAGAAATGGAACATAGTACCCAAGGGATTGGAGTTCAATTTGTTGTTCCACAGAAGATTTACTGCACAATCTCAGGGAAATCATTACAGCCAGATGCTTAAAGGTATTGAGGTAATGCTTCCTGCAGGAAGGCTTCAGTGACCTGGGCAAAAAAATACCTGTGTCTGCCTGCACTGGAGGAAGCAGGAATCCATTTCCAAATGTATTAGCAGAACCACAGAAGTTGTAGTGCCATGAGAGAACCAGCGTGACACCCAGATTAGAATGTGGCAGCTCCCCACCAGACCAACTCTCCCACTTCCTCTAATGAAACAAGAATGTTGGGAAAAGACAAACAACATGGGTTGTGCATACAGGTTGAAAAGTACAATTCTTGGTAGCTTTTTGGATTACAGCCATTTATGAATGCCATTGAATTGAGGCCCGGTTTCACTCCTTTGTGTTTGAGAAATTACTTACAAAAGCAAAAAGAGCAACATTTTATAAACCCCTCATCATTTTCACATGCAACATGAGGCCTTGGACCTTTAGAGTCTTACCCATACTTTGGCTTTAATTCCTGTTCTATTTTCTCATAACTGTCTTTTCTAAATACAAGGAGCTCACACTCGGGCAAACATGGGAAGGAAGAATGAACAAGCTCCCCCACTGCCCTTCCAGTCAGCACCTGTGCTGATGAGAAGAGCACAAAGCAAACAACAGCCATCAACAGGATCTTCCTCCACCTTCCAGCACAGATGAACAAGGAAGAAAAGCTTTGGCTCCTCCCCAGTTCTAAAAGTAAAGAGCAAGAAAATTTTGAGCAAGCAAATTTTGCCTTACACAAAATGATCTGTGCCAAGTATGGGAAAAGCAGAGAACTTCTTCCCCACCCTGAGGCAGGACTGCAGGCTCCCACTCTGCTTTCTGAATGACTCTTCTTTCTCAGTCCTGGTGCTCCACTCAGCCAGCTGTCCACATCAAACAACTGCAACATTAAAACCTGCTTCTCAAAACAGGAATGCACATGGCTGAGAGAAACCGCAGGGAAGGAAAGACTAAGGGGAAAAGTATTTGATTCCCTTCCATTCTCAGGGAGCCAACATACTATCTCCATACATGTCATCTTCTTGGCACTGCAAATGAACAACTTCCTATGACTAAATAGAAATACAACTGACTCCTACTGGCTCTCTATGCAGAGACAGAAAGCATTACAATTAAGCAATCTCAAAATTATGAACTCCAAAGGCTAAAGCAAAAAATATTGGCTGGATAAACTGTACATTATAAAAAAACATAGCCCTTCTCTCACTAAACATATTCCTGTGCAGTAATTACTGCTCAAATGACAATATGTCAGTTTAGGATGTCAGGGACAAACAGTGATAATCTGCCTGCTGAACATGCACTCAAGAACAGAAAGCTGCAGCAAGTTTTAAAACACACAGCCTTGCAAAATGCATCCCAGGGAGCTGGTTTGCATATAAAACTCAAACTATTCTGCAACTTTCCATCAATCACTTGATTAGGCAACGAAACTCACCAAGTGAAAAAATCCATGAAAACAGACTCTGAATAAATTAAAATTTTCCGGGGCAAAAACATACCTTACCTACAAAATTTGTTCCCAGGGCAGTCCAGCCCATCATTTGGGATTAACTCTTCCTAACATTTGCGTTTGCAGACTGGAAGTGCTAAGTGGAAGAGGATGCTGAGAACTTGCTATTTCATCCTCTGTTTCAGAGCACCAGACACATCAAGCATCTTTACCAGAAAACAACATAAATCCTAGTTCAGCAGCTCTGCTCCAGAGTAGCTACCTCAGAGCATGTGCTCAAACTTCTAGTGCCACTGTCTGTAAAGCAGCGCCTGGTGCAGCGCAGCTATTCCCACACAAGGGAACATTAGTTAATTTGCATTCACAGTTACCATCTGAGGTGTGAGTTTCTGACAGTCCACACATTTTATATTTAAAGGCTGGAGGAAATTAATGTAATTATCTTTGATTTAATAACAAAAGCAACTTACCAGCCCATCGCAATTGCTGATAGCCACTGAAGCGTTTGGCAAGTCAGTGATATCCCCAACATAGAGGCAATTCCCATAGAGAGGTTCAATGTGAGTCTCCTCAGAGTCCTCCTGCCACTCAACTGTTGCTCCAGGGGCCACGAGCCTCGAGTTTGGCCGCAACCTGAAGTGAAACTCTCTTCCAAAAACAGTGACATTGTAAAATATTTGCTCGTTTGCTGCTTCACGTTGCAAGTCCTCCAGAGCCCTCCTGAAGCGTGCTTTTGGTGGTCCGGACACCAAGTGGGATAGGAACCTGCCCTCTGAATCTGTGCTGGTGGGGATGACAAGGCTGTACTCCTCTATATTCCTCAGAATGGAATCTTTACAGGGAGAAAGCAAGAGACGATAGAGATACTAGAACTAAACATATCCTGATGCCGCGGGATTTTTATTCCATTATTCATTAGCACAGCAGACACTTACATAAGGCAGATGGACACTGCACTCTGTGCAGGCACTTCGTTCACCTGCATGAAGTGTGCAGAGTTCATTCAAACTTGCCTTTTGCTGCCCAAAACACCAGACGGCAGCGTGAGCCTCCCCACCCTGCGGGACCCCGCACTCCTGCCCTTGCCCCGGGGTCCCGCTACCCTTTGCCCACCCCGTCCGTGAGCGGCTCGCCTCGAGGACTGTGGGGCTACCCGGGTGGCCAGAGTTGAGGAGAGGGAGCCGGTCCACTTCGGGACTGCTCGGAGGGGCAGGGGCAAGGGCTGGGTTTGCAGGCGACAAGCCTGCAAAGGAAAAGGCACGTCCCTCGAACTAACCCCGGTGCGGCGGGGACGAGTCGAGCGGTGATGGGGACGCCACGGGCAGCGATCGGGAGCGGTCCCTGCGGGAACCCCGGGAGTTTTGGACCGAGGCGATGGCCGGGGGCAGGAGGAAGAGGAGGCAGAGGAGCTGCCATGTACTTCATCCCGCACGGGGAACTCCAGGCACCGCGCCCTGCCCGCCGGGGCTCTCCGGGGCTGCGGGCGCAGCGCTGTCACCGCCGGGCGCTGCCCCGTCCCTTCTCCCGACCGCCGTCCCCGCCTGCCCCTCGCAGGAAACAACTGGAAACCCGTCAAAAGTAGCCGCAGAAGAACTTCAAGGGGAGCTGCGAGCCGCGGGGAGGAGAGCCGCGCCTCGGGACGGGCGGGGTGCGGGCCCCGCGGAGCGGAGCGGGGCAGGGCAGGGCAGGGCAGGGCGAGCATCCCCGGCGGGGCGTCCCGGCGCAGACCTACCTGTGCCTGTGCCCGCGGGGCGCCGCAGGGCTCCGGCGGGCAGGGCGAGCGCGCAGCAGAGCAGGACGCGGGCGATGCCCGCCGCAGGGTCCATGGCGGGGGCGGGGGCCGGGCTGCCCGCAGCCCCGCTCGGGTGCGCTCCGCGCCGCTCAGCGCTGCCCCGCGCCCCGCCGCCCGCGCATTCGCCCAGCCGCAGCCGCAGCGCCAGTGGCGGCCGCGCTCCCGGCTCGCAGCGAAGCAGAGACACCAGGAGGCGGCGGGGGTATAGTACTGGAAGCACAGGGCGTGCGGAGTGAAGTCAGGCTGATTGACAGAGGCGCTGCCACACGGCGCACAGCCCGGCCGAGGGGAGCGGGGCCGGGACCGCCCGCCCCGCCGGGGCAGCCCCCGCAGGGCTTTCCCCGCACGGCACCGCCCGCAGCTCCGCTCCGCCGGCACGGCGAGTTCCGCACACAGCGAGCACGGCAGGCACGGGGAAAGGTCCCCGAGCAGGGCTCGGAACCCCCGGGCGCTGGGGCAGCGACGGGGCTGAGCCCGCCCGGCCGCGCATCCGCACGGAAAGCGGTGCTCAAGGAACACCAGGCACAGATGAGGGAAACTTAAAGCACATCGGCGGGAGTTTTGTTGGGAGTCCTGCCTTCCAAAGGGAAAAAGTGCCACCAGCAGTGGCAAACCACAGAGATGTTCGTCTGATCCAATAAATTAACTCTAAGCAGCCATTTCACAGGAAAAACTGCTTGGGTTATTAGCTAATAAGGCTGAAATTACTTGCTGCAATGCCATCTTATAATTGTCTGCAATTGGAGACATAAACCCTGAAAGTGTTTAGGAATACTATAAATACGATTTAGAAGATGATTTTTTTAAATAATCCAATAATCAAGAGTGGCCTTTATGAAAGAAAAAAACCCCAAGTTGTGTTTGTTTCCATATGACCAGGATAACTGCCATATCGCTTATTCCCTTCAGATAATGCATATATTTACTCAGCTGTTACATTACTGGGATCACCTGCTGTTTTCACCACTTTTCTCTTTAACCTTGCAGAATTCTGCCAGCCCTTCTCCTGCTCCCACCAGCCTTACCTTACAGTATCTGCATGTGTTAAACCCCTCTGGAAATCTGCATGCAATGGCTTCCTGAGGGAACTTGGTCCTCTGCCAAGGAATTTTCCTGGGTACCCTTGACTGTTCTTGCTTCTTTATGACTAAAGGTCCAATTACTGCCTTCTGCCCCTATATTGGGGACACAGGTGAAGGGCATAGAAGAAAATGAACAGCAAGCCAATCCTGCTCAGTGGCAGTGATGGGGTTTGATGGACCCCAGCTGTGAACAGTTATGGCAGTACCTGATTTCTGCTTCTTTGGTTTGATGTTCTGATTTGGTTTTCCCATTTTTTAGGTTAAGGATAAAAAGAAAAAAGACTGTTCTGAATAATGGAGTGGATCAATTTGTACATTGCATTCAAACATCCCTTTACTTGTCATTTCAAATGACCTTTGCCTGTCTGTACCAGGCTTTTCCCAGTTCTTCCTTTTGGTTTGGTTTTCTTTTGGCTCATTTCTTTGTTTTGTTTGGGGTTTGAGTCCATATTGAGCAGCTCCTCTTACTTAAAATCTCATATACTTTCATCAGTACACAGCTGGTAAAGTTCCAATTTCATTTTTATGGGACTTGTATTTTAAGCTGATGATGTGGCTTTTTTATGTTCCATCCGTCCCATCCTGCTCAAATTGAAATAACTTCTGCACATAAACTTGAAAGGGAGAGGGGTTGGCCCTCTGTATTTGACATCAAAGTTCTTATTTGTGTATCATGCACCCAGAAAAAAATGAGACACAGTAGGTTATAAAAGTACAAAACAACCCAGCCAATAGTTCTAATTAAGATGGATTTTTACTCTTGAAAATACTGGAGGTTAGAAAACATACTTTCCTATGGACAACAGCTGTACTGCAGAGCAATGATACAAATGAATCAGTAACTGCCTTCATGTAGTTTATTTCTATACAGAAACCAAGTTCTATGTGCACATGTTGTTACCTTATGACGTGGGGACAAAAGCTCCATGGGCTCTAGGGCTTAGAGGCAGTGTTTTAGAACCTTCTTTTAAATTAAAAAAAAAAAAAAAAAAAAAACCAACTGAACTAAGAACAAGTGCTAAACAGCGGAGCCAGATATGCAGTTGGTAAAATCTGTGCTTCCACTGATGTTTCTGGAATAAAACCTGATCCTCCACTGAAGTCAGTGAGAGTTTTGCCATTGACTTCAGCACAGCCAAGCTTTTCTGCAATAGATTCCCAATGCCAGTTTAGACCAACTGAGGATGTGCCACATGGCACAGCAATGGGCCCATCATTCTTCAAGAGGAAAAATGGATCCATGTTTGACCCTGAGGAGGTGGTCCAAAGCATGCCAACCAACACAGAGCCTAGAGGAGTGAAATTCAAGAAGATAAGCTCTTACACCACTATGGCAGATAAATTCAGGGAAATATCCTCCTCAAAACCAGTTCTTTCCCATTTCCTAAACTAGAATTCTTGACACAGACAGTCAAAGTTGTGGGTTTCCTTGGTAGGACCTTGCCATGCCTGCCTCTAGCAGGATGTTTCAATCCCTTTTAGAATTGACTAGAAAAAACCTGTGTGAAATGTATGGACTGCTGCGTTACTTACAGTCCACAAACCTCTAAGTTAATTGTTCTGAATGAAGTCGTGTCATTTTTATTTACTGGGAGATGGGAGGAGGACTACATAGTGCAACTGTGCTCTGATGGTTTGATCTGAGGGTGTGGCTGTGCTGCTTTCCAACCATGACTGCAGTCACACAGATGTTTGCCTTCACTGAATACAGACATATAGAAAGGAGAAAATGGTGCTCTGTGTGTTCTGAATGAACACTCAGGCTGAAGGAAAGGTGTTCTAGCAGCTTATTCTGAAATACCCAAAGTAGCTTTAAACAAGCTCAGATACAAACAGCCCTGTACCTGGACTGATATGAAGTTCACACAGATTGTCAGAGTATTTACTTGGATTTACACATACAGTCCTCACCAAGTTTGTGCTATCTCTTCCTGTTCCAGCCAGGTTACATCTGCAGAAACTGCAGCCAGACCTTCCCATGGAGATGTTCAGGCAACATTTAATTTTGCTTAGGAAAATTAAAAGATCCTAAGCTTAAATCTTCAACTACTGCTGTGAAGATGTTTAAAACAACTTATAACTGCATATTGCATATCGTAATGAGAACCCTTATATCTGAAATTTCTAAGGTCTCTTGCTGTTTTCAAGGGAAAATCATTTTCCCCCCTAATTTAGTGGGGCCCTGAGGGGAGATGCTGACTGCAGGCCTGTGCTTTCTGCAATGAGCACAGCATCACCTGAGCAGGTAAATCAGAGCCTGCTTAGAGCCCTTATGATACAAAGCAGTGCAAGCTGTCCAGTGAGAGGTTCCAAAAGGGGAGCTCATTCCTGACCTCCTCATGTTTCTCATGCAGATGATTGTCTCTGCTCTCACCCTTTGTGGCTATGCAACATTATAAAGCTGAATAAAAAAAGAATAAAAATTAAAACAGGGTGCTAGTTCATTTCTTTCACGCTTGACATTTCTAGGCTTCATATTGTTTGAACAGTTTTGCCATTGCATGGCACTATGATGTATTACCTAGAAAAAAAGAGCATGTATTTAATGCTGATTTTGAAGCAGTGCATGCTAAAGAGCAGTAATTAACACTGGATTGGTCTTGCCTTTGCCCACCTTTACTTCAGCACAGTAATGAAACAATCCATCACACATAAATAGACCACTGAAACAATTAATAAATTACCAAATTATCAAGCTCTTGTTAATAATTTCACTTCCTCTCCTTTTTTAAGAAAGCGCCAAAGAAATATTCTGAGGTAAGTGAAGCAACAATAAACTCAATCAAAGCAGTAGGACCCAGCATAGTCAGTTTGGTTCCTGGAGGAAGAAATTAGGTAATATTACAAAAAATTTAGATCTTAAATTGGTAACTAATAAAATCCTGCCTTCAACAGGAAAGTACTAATTGAATGTATAAAAAGGGTCATGCCCTCTGCCTGCTCATCCTGAGATTTCTAAGAACCAGCTCCTCAGCCCTCCCAGACGTGCTGAAAGTGTCCAAGCTCCTTGGGAGATCTGGATGATTCTGCTGAGCCAGCAGCAGCACAGAACTTGCCACAGAGCTTCAGGAACTTTACTGACAAAAAAACCTGAGCAGTTACTTGTTTTGAAGCCTGTCACTGTTGGTGGACTACAGGACTTCACTCACTTCTGCTGTCTAAGATGCAGCTGCTCAGTCTCCCAAGAAGGAACAGAGCAGCAGGCAGTCCTTCCAACCTCACTCTGTGTCACAGCTGGGACACCTGCAGCCTGAGACAGCAAAAAGGGGCACCAGCTGTGGGCACCTTCTTGAGCCCATTGCTCATTGATAACACAGGTCCAAATTCCTTCTGCCCTGGCCCAGAGCTCCTGCCTGGCCACAGCCTGGCACCAGAACTGTACACACACAGGAGTTTGCACTTGGATCCAGGGAAGGAAGTAACAGACCTGGGGGATGGATCCACTTTTTCTTCAGCACCTCCAGTATCTGGCTCAGTCACTTTGTCCTGATTTTGTGGCCCATTGTAGATGTTCCATCTTAATTCTCTTTTATGTTTTGCCCTTAATTTCCCCTCTCTGTCAGCATAATACCTAAAGTTTTATTGTTACCACTTCTTTCACTAACCATCTGCATTTACCTGCTGGCATAATTGTGTTTTGATAAATAGTACAATCCCTCCCCTACCTTTTCACCTTGATTCTTCCTGTGCAGATTTATTGCCTCGCTATTAATATTCCAGCCATGTGATTTATCCCAGCATGTTCCCAGAATACTTGCCTTCCCTATATAAATATTTGAATGATCTTAATTTCAACTAATTAGTACTGGGACATTTGATTTCCCTCCTGAAGAATTCTCATTTGCTGCTAACCAGTTCCTTTCCAGTTTATGAGATACCTGTTTTGAGGGGAGAAACTAGAGACACTGGGGGAACCAAACACTTTTTCAATACTGCTTTACCCTTCTTCATATTGTTCATGTTATTCTGGTGCCAAAATAACTCTCCCAAGGTCTGAAATCTCAGAAACAACAAGTACGCAGAGAGTGACAATAAAGCATTTCTATCCTGCCTGTCAAAATGCTTCTGTCCTTACAGAAAGACAGACCTTACTTAACATCTTCTTATGCCACAAATTTGGGCAAGTCACTAAGTTCAGACTTGTGCAAGATCTGGGAGACAGAATAAAAGTGTGATGGCCCAAAGATCTGCCACACTCTGGGAAATGACTTTCCCTGTCTGCTTTACCTATAAAGGAAGTTTAGAGCAAGTAGGCCCTAATCAAGGGTTTGGAATTTTTTCCCAGTGCAATTCTAACTATACATCATTTCCCCTGAAAAAATATTTAGCAAATTTGGCCAAAACACCTTGGCTTTGTGCACCATGACTTTTTAAAAAGAGAAGGATCAACATCTTCCAGAAGAAACATTTCTGGAGGAAAAACATGTTTCTAGTCAACACACTAATTTATTGTTGAGAAACAATTCTGGTGGAGCAGTTTCAACCAACCATACTTACAAATTGTTCTGCTAGAAAGAAATCATCTCAGAAGCATTTCAGCCATGCAGATTTCTTCACCCTCCAGAAAAACCACACTACTCATTTTTACTGATTCACCCATGGCTGACATTAATTGATTGTTCAGTGTAGGCATTGTTTTAGTGAGTAAAGATACACATAAAGAGTATATATTAAGAGACAAAGCAAAAGTATTCCTTACAACTACTAGAAAACACCTCTGAAATACATATTTATAAATCTAATCAAGTACAGTCAAAAACCAGGATTTTTCTCAAAACAGAGATAAGAAACATGAGAATTTTTTTAACTTAGCCTTAACCAGATCTTCAGATTCAGCTATCCCTTCAAATAAAACAAGTTCTACTTTCCAGTTGCCTGTTTCACAGCTGCAATTCTGATCATAGGACATCTTAGCAATTTGAATCTTCACTAGAAACAAATACCCACTTCAAATAGACCGGGGGATTTTCCAGCCTCAGAATCATTATTTGTATATTTGTATTGAAGTAATGCCTAGAAGGCCCAGCAGACCTTGAGGGTTATGGAGTTATTAAGACAGTGAAGAAAGTGACCTCCCCAAGTACAAAGTTCAACACAGCAGTTCGGTGAAACAAGTAGAAAACTAAGGATTTCCATCCCAAAATCCTAACAGGTTGCATAATATTCCAAAAACATCCTCACCTATTACTCGTAGGCACACTTTCCAAACAGTATTTATTCTTTCCATTTACAAACAATTTATCTGAATAGCTACATCCTTTAACAACAGAAGTCTCAAGCTAATTCCCTTCTCCCTTCTCACCGCCTACGCTGCCTCCTCGAGAGATGCCGCGCATTTGCAACTTACCCTTTTTTTTTTTTCCTCCCTTAATCATCCTTGCTGGGAGCCATAAAGCTGAAAGGGAGAAAACCGTAAATAATTGCATCTTCAGAGATGAGTTGAAGCTTTAAGCAGTGGCAGAAATACTGAGTTCATATGCTTGCACCACGCTCGATCAGAGAAGACCTTACAAATTAGGGTAAGGAAAATTTACTACTGTCCAGGTCCCTGTATTTTAAGAGGGTTTTCATCAGTCACTGAATTGATAGAATCTCTGTAGCTGCCTTTTTGGTATATAAGTAAGACAGAAGGAAAAGCACAGCAGATTACTGGGATCTTATCCAATATGGAATATCTGCAGCCTCAAGTCAAACAAGCTCAAAAGGTTCATGGAATTTGACTCGGCGAGGACTGCCAACTCAGGGGGAAGGTCACAATCACAGAGCCTGAAGGATGAAGGGAAACAATTCTCAGGCTGTTGGGAAATGGGAAACTTGGGAATGTGCATTCTCTACCTTACAAAAGGAGAGTTATGTTAAAATTGTGGATTTTGCATTTCCTTTAGCTCCAGTCACCAAACCTGCCAAATGATGCAGCATTTCACACAGAAACTCTACCTAACCCTTCACTAATTCAGGTGAGGGAATGAGGGCAGGGATTCTTTAGGGATATTTAAAAGCAAGCCTCTTGCATCATTTGTCACTCAGAAAAATTTGAGACAAGGACTAAGAATAGAATAATTTTTATACACCTTTATTGTGCAGAAATTGAATCCCATCTCTGCCTTCTATTTAATCCCGGAACAGAACTTGCTTGAGTGTGAGCTGGCACTCCTAGGCTGAACTATAAATTGTGTCACACTAGCATCAAAGGAGAATAGCATGGAAAATCTCTAGTAAGCCCAGGGCTATTATTGAAACACATGCAGTAAAACAACCCAATGTTTCTGGCTGTTTTTCAGCTTATTCTTCAAATGACATGTCAGGGTCTAGTCTGTAATATGAGGAGCTCTCACTTGGGTTAGCATGCTCTGTATGACACAAAAAGAATTGTCACGGCTTGAGAAGGTCCAGTTTAGTTGAAATAATAGAGCAAGTTCACAGAAATGGAAATTTAAGGAAACACGTTCAGAAGGCATAATAAGAAATAATTTTCACCTGAAAATTCAAAGCTGCAGAAAGCTGGCTTGGTGCAGCAAATGCAAATCACAGATCAGGCATTTCAGTGCCCCAAGGGAACAAAGGGAAAATCTGGATGTTTCTAATGACCTTCTTCATTTCACAAATGTAATAAAATCACTTTCAAACAGATATCTAATGTTTAGCAAATTTATAACTGGTTTTTGTTCCACTTTCAACCAATGGCTGACAAGTAGACTGCAGTGCTCAGTCCATGACCTGAAAGCTTGTTAGCAGCCTGCCTTGTTCTTTGGTTCTTTGTATTGATTTCAGAGTATCACAGAGAGTATCTTATGATTGTTCCTGTCCTTTATAGACATATAAATCAAGAGTAAATTCACTGAACTCAGAGCTGTGACCCTCATGTGAAATGGATGTTAATACAATCAGAATCGCCTACTGACAACGTGGTTTTGAGTCATTTCAGCCTGCTGTGCTTACAGCATCCCTGCCTCTAACTTGTGGGTTTGGGCAATTATTTAAGGTGCATTTCATAGTCAGGCAGCAAAGAATCCCTAAACACAGAAGCAGGTAAAAAACATAAAGTATGTCTACTACAGGTGATACCCTACAGTGTATTTCCTCAGACACCATGTGGTCATTTGGGGAGGTTTGGGCTGCAGTGTAGTACTTTATTGATCTGTTTTCATGCTCACAGTGATAACGTGATCCTACATAAGGGACGCTGCATCAGTGATCCAAGTGCATACACTTTGCATTCCCTGACAACCCTTTCCACCTGAAATAACTTCTGGGGTCTGTCTTCTTTAGGCAGTGCCACACGTGCATTACCGAACTCCAGAAGTGCCCTGTGCATCCTGTCTTGTGTCAAAGACGAATTCTTCAAAAGCAGGAACAACTCCAGTTCCTGCTCTGTGCTCGTGCGTGGCCTGTTCCTTTCTCCAGAGCATTTGTGGGAACAGCACGAGGGACCTGCAGGACTCCCTGCAGCTTCCCCCAGCTCGAAGGCGTGTTGTGGTTGAGTGGACAGAGCCATCAGCCACCAGAAATAGCTGTGCCTTTCACTTTGCATATTTGCTTCCAGCATCCCTGTTTGCAAATGTTGAAGATTGTGGCATTTGGTTCTGCCAGGGCAGTGCCTGAGTACAGAGAGATCCAACTTTTCCAATGAAGCAGTGGATTGAATGACATCTGCCCGTTAAATACAAATGATGTAAATCTTGATAGAACATGTTTGCATTTTAATAAAACTGACTAAAATATCCATCTTCATTAGGTGGCATATTACAAAAGGATTTAAATGGGACTCATTTACAAATAGTCTTTCTACACTGAGCTGTGGGCATGTTCTGCAGAGACTGAGAACATAAGTTCCACTAGAGAGAGCACATAATAACACAGGCCCTGCCTAAACGTGGTCAGTCTCCCATCAGTGGTCAGACTGAAGACACCAAAATAGGCCTATGCCTCCATCAGACTCTCAGTTCTGTAGATTCCAGGCCTCTGGCTCTCTCTGGAAACATTCCATTCACTATGGAAGAGAATTAAGTTGTTTTTAAATCAAACCTACACAGGCTCGTAATCCATCAGGCAACTTCACAGTGTATACACATCTGCATAATCCTCCTGAAGTTGCATAACTCTCCAGCTGTCCTCATAAAAGGGATTTCATCCTGTGCCTGGCAGGTTTTGCAAGAAGTACATGTTCTGTACAATATGCACCCACTGATGTGCGTGATTCTGGGGAGGATTCTTAAAACCAGTCAGTTTTTAATCTCTGCACCTTCCTTTTGTAAAACTTACCTCCCTGAGGCTGTGTACACACAAACTGAGGAACAGACATCAACTCCTTTGGTTCCAAAAGTGACTCCAGTTAAATATTTTAACAAGAGCTAAAAATTCTTCTGAATTGTAACCTATCTTAGAAATATGTTTGAAATAGTCTATAGAAATGTCATGCTTATGATGTCAACTGGCAGTAGTTAAATTAATAATTTAGTGTGATGGTAATCATGGGACATCTCATATACATATAGAGTGCTAAAATGTATGTCGGATCTGTCCTAAGAAAAAATAACTCTGACTGTAAATTATGCTGATTATGAAATAAGTTTCAACAAGAGCAAAAGTAGGAATGCAGCTGGAGCACAATTCGTACACAAATCTGACTTTGTCCACATGGAAAAGAAATCTCTTCCCAGACAGTTGCAAATACCACCTCCAGGACGTCTTCATCCCTTCACTCTAAGTCATTATTTAAACATAATTTGCTACTGGATATGTATCTATCAAAAATATGAGCACTTCTGGTTCTGAGGGACAAGGGAAGAACAGTTGGTTTTTAGAGCCTTCAGGAAATCTACTGTATTTCTTCCTCTAGCTGGCATTTTATCATGGCCATGTTCCATGGGAGAAGAAACAAAAGCAAATGATCCTTATGATCATACGTATTTCTAAAATTCTATCTTTTCCAAGGTTCCTCAGGTTTCTAAGACAAAGAGTTGTTTTATTCTTTTCCAAATTTCTTCAGAAATTCCCCTATTCCAATGTAACACCTGTCCTGCTTACTGCTGGGGCTCCATCTGGCTTCAGCCTTTCATTGCAGTTTTAGCACAGACTATGATACTGTGCAAACTTGAAGCTTTGGATGAAGTTGATACTCTCCTATATTTAATTGTACATTGCAAGCAGGAGGGGGAAAGGGAAATAGTCCTCAAAACAAATTTAAATCTTATGGTAACTAAAAGGTGGGCAATATCTGACAAGTTCTTAAAACTTCTGCCTTCAAACTGGAGGGAGGACTGAAGTGCAACGTGAGCTACTGATGGCCAGTGTTACTACATAAACTGATGTTCCCACTCCTCTGATTTTTTCTAAAGCCTAAGCCAAATAGTTCTCAAAGCTCTCTGAGGCTATTAAATAACCAGATTTGAATTTTGCAGTTCAACCTCCTACAACTTTAATATCATTACGGCAGTATCAGTGTAAGAGAGGATTAATGTACAGATTCCCTAAAGAAAATGTGCCATTGGCAACTGCAGTGGATTAACAGTCATGATTATAAGTAATTATTTAATGCCAAGCAGATTCAGACAAGATCAGATCATATTGTGCTAAATCCTATTAAATACAGTAAATGACTCACTCTTTTGTAAATACCTTACTACTTACATAAACAAGACATGATAAACATGGTAATAAAATGACTGGCAAGGAGTAATGGTATAGCTTGCCTAAAATCATATAGCAGGTCAGCTAAAAAGCCAAGAATAGAACACGTCTCAATGGACCATGTAATCATTACCTCAGAACATAATCTAACATCACCATAATGAATCTGCGTTACACTTGAATAAACATTTGTTCACTGTTACAAGGTTTGGTAATTTGGTACATCAGGACAGTGAAAGAACATGCAACTTACATTAAACATCTGCATTCAATCCTTTCTTAGATATTACATCACATTAGATATTGATCAAAGAGTATGTTATTTGGTGAAAGAAATGAAAAAGGAAAAATGTACATAAAAGTACAAACAATATATTGATTCTTGTTTCAAGGTCACCCATGTGTATGTCTACACTCTAATAGGGCTAATTATGAAAGAAAATAGTTGGTCTCTACTGTTACAATCATTAAATGCTGCTTGAAGAAATTGCCACTTATGTTGGAAAGTATTTTGCTTAGTTTTATAATTCAGTTATCCCTAAATACCTGAATATTACCCTTTATAAGCCAATGCTCCTGCATGTTGCATGGTGTTTCTCCTAAAAACAAAAGAGAAGTTGAGCTCCATGGACCTGCACTCAGAACTTACAGGATCTCACAACTCCTAAATCGAGTTTCCAAGGTAAATGTTGTCTTCTCCTCAGCCCCATCCCGATCTCACTCAACAGGCCTCTGAATCCACAGTTTCAGTCTTCTTCCTTTTAGCTGTGCAGTGATTAATATCTTTTCATTCCTGACATGACATTTTAAATTGTTTAAACTGAGGGACCAGAGAGATTGTTATTGTAGCCAATCTGCAGATATTGAGACCTCTCACACACACACCGTGAGGCTGCTTGGAACAGCCTGGCAACAGCAGTAAGAGGAGACTGGATAATACCAATGGGGGAGAAAGGAAAAAAACCCCTGCATATTTATTTTAAAAATATGGCATCTAGGGAAATTAAAATTGAGCTGAAAGTTCAGCAATCAATTTGGGCTTGAATACAAGACTGTTTGGAGGCTCATCCACTTTTTACTCTGCAAACTGATCTTTGTGTCTGCCCATTTTCTCTCTGCACGCAGTTACAGCGATGGAGACAAAGCCACAGCTCACTGTGAGCAGCAGCCCAGGGTGTGCACTGCTCTCCAAAAGAACTGGAAGAAAATGTTGGGTTGTGTGGGTTTTTTTTTTTTAAATTAAGACAGAGGAGCAGACATTTCCGACTGAGACACAGCAGATGGCTGCCAGAAAATGGTAAAGAATTCAGGAAGATGAAGGGCGAGGCAGCCTGTGGGCTTTGGAAAAGAGACAAGAGCCCAGAGCAGTTCAAGTGCTCTGTGTATGGGGGGCAGAAGGGGTCTGAGTGGCCAAAGTGTGGAGGAGTCTCTCTCTGTGCCCTTTGGTCCTGCTGCAGTCACTTCCCATTGCAAATTCATCCTGAACCCAAGCACTGCATGGCAGCAATAATTCAGCATTCCATGTATGATGAGGAAATGTGTCTATAAGAGCTCTGCTCTGCCTCTTTGGCCTTTTTTCAATACAACTGTAACTGGAGCTGTATTTCCTGGGAAAGGTGGCCTTATTCTGGTACAGCAGTTCTGCAAATGCTTTTCTTAATACTGCAAACAGTTAGCATTGGAAGGGTTTAGACAATTCCACAGGAAACCCATCGAGCTGTGGAGCTTAAGAAACGTTTTATTAGCAGAACTAACAACCTTTAGAATAATACTAGGCAAAGTCAGTATTTCCATTCATTTATGTTAGGAGGTGTTGATACAGATGCTTTCTTTTGCAATATATGTTATTGTAATGATCACATTTCAGGAGGGTGGGAGAGGAATTTCTTCTATAACTATCTAAAAGAAATTTAAAGCTATCCCTGATACAACTATTGTTAGCTTCTTATTCTGAACTGTTCTGCAATTGTTTATGTGAAGCCTCAAAATAAATTGCAATCAGATGGAGTAGCACAGGACTGCACCTAACAGTTCAAGAGTGTAATATTTGATCATGGCTGGGGTTCAGTGTGCTGGGAATAAAATGTGTGCCCACTTTTTTGGCACTGGTTTCTAGGAGTTCATAGCACCTACACAGGGAGCTGGATTTTCAGCATAGCTCAGCTCCTGTTTCAGACTCTCAGGAGAACAGCCTTGTGTGTCCTCTGAAGAGTCCAGCACTCAGATGTTCTCAGACTTCTCTGAGGCAATGGCAAACTTCTTCATAATCCAATTCCTTCTCATCAAAATACAACAAACCCAGACCTTGCTGTCTGACTTGCAACCCCCAAACAATCCCTTCCTGTAAAAATACTCATTCACAGGATCTGATTGTATGAAAAGCCACTGTTTCCCTCTCAATTCATTTGAATATCTGAGGTGACTAACTCAAAATTAAGCAGAAATGCTATGAATGCAAAATACAAAATTCAACAGCTCTTTATGAGCTGTTTACTAAACAAGTCCCTAACTTACACCAAATGTAAAGAATACTTATAGAAGGGGAGGAGTTCTCTGCTTATCCAAATAAAGACATGAGGTTTCATAGTCTTCCTCAGGGACTACAAGGTGGAGTTGTCCTGTAGCTCAAGGGAGATGTGCACATGGTTGGAGAACATGAATAGGCACTGTCAGCAGCAGTGCTTAGCAGTGGCATTTCACTGAGTGGTGGTTCTTCAGTCTCTGTTTTGGCCGTGCTCCAATATGAACAGAAAAAAAATTGTTCATAAAGTCTTTACAGTTTGTTGGAAGCTACTGTTGTAAAAATTATGTTACTGGAAAGGTTGCTAGATATCCTCTGTAGTGCAGAACATCCCACATTGCAATCCCAAATCCTCAGTAAAAGCAAGAAGAATATTCATTTCCCCACATTTTCTCACCTGAAAGTGGCTGCTCAAGGCCTTCAGAACATTCTCTTGAAGCTGATTTACATTTCTGCATTAGAAAAAAGGGAGATCCCTGTGAGGACTGTCTAAAAATGTCCTCACACCCTCGAGATTGATGTTCTTTGTAGTTGCATTTCATTTGTGTAGAGTTTCTCCCTTCTGCACTAAAACATTTGATTTTATCTATCAGAAGAGCACTTCTGTGAGGAAGCAAGAGAGGGAACCTAAAGCTCCTGGGAAGGTCCAGGATGTTGGAGGCTCACAAGGAGCAGGAATCAGCTGTTCAGCAAACCTGTGTTTCGTTTTGGTGGAGGCTGATGGAGCAGCAGCACGAGACACACAGCTCACAGAATCACCAACCTCACACAATAACCAACCTCACAGAATAACACGGAGAAAACTTCCCCAAAGCCCCCCTGGCCCTGCCTCTCACCATTGTAGGAACACAGTCTGGGGCTGGACTCTTGTTTTTATTGGCATCTCGATTAACTCTATAGAGCAATCAAAGTAATGCGTTCCAACTGTTTTCTTCCAAAACAACTCGCATTCTCTGCCACACCTCGGACAAAAAGCTAAATTGTTAACAAATGGCTGAGGGCTGTGCCACAATGAAAACAGCAATTGGGAGGCGGAAACAACAACAACACAAACACAGCCCCATCCAGTTCATGCTGGGCTGAGTTATTCCTGTGGAGACATGGAATTGTAACCCAAGGGTATGCAGTGACTTTATTATTTGGCTCAGTGACCTCTCACTAAGCATAGAGCAAAGTAGTGTTGCTGGTATTTATGAGCAACAATGCCCTCTAATAGCTGGTGTACAGAGCGAGTGGGACAGTACTTTTCCTGAGGAGTTCTACCTTAAAAGCACAAGCTTTTCCTGTCCAGCAAAGAGCTTGTGTGACATACAGTAACTGCTTATCTCGTTCACAACATATGGTTACTGGTGAGCACTTCCCAACAGCTGGCACCATCAACTCGTGGCAAAAGATTTGAAATGAGCCCTGCCCGTGTTTCAAAGACTTGTGTGCGCTTCCTCCTCAAAAGATGCCATTTGCATCATCCACGCTGAGACACAGCCAAGCATCAAACAAAAAGGTGGGGAATAAACACACTGACAATATGAGATTAGCTGCCATTCTGTTCACCTACAGAACAGATGTTCAGCTTCCTAGTCACCTAAAATCATCCTGCAGGAATGCATGATTTATATGTGGCTGCCCGTGTTTAAAGCATTGTGCATGGACAGGGGAATCAATAGCAGATTCAAATAGTTCACAACACACAAGATGGAAATTGTTCCTTCTGCACCTTTGTGCTTAGTAAAGGAATTGCTGAAAAGTATATTGAAGTGCTGAGGTTTTTAATGACAAAAATAAATGTCAAGAATAAAGTATACAACAGTAGTGAAAAAAATTATCCTGAAACATACGCACTTGATGCTGAAATATGCCCTCAAAATACAAACCATAAACAAATTTTCAAAGTGTAATACCATGCAAGGTTCAGGTGTCCTGGAAAATGTAATCCTTCAATTCACCAAGTTTTTATCTTGAATTATGACCATGGCAACTGGACTTTTCTGTTGTCCATATGCAATTTTAAAGTATAGGGAATTACTCAATATGTAATATCATAGAAATGTCTATTGTGTTCAATTTTATAAAATTATGTATAAATATAGTTAATTTCAATGAGAAATTGGAATTAATTTCTGTAAATATTTATCTGAGATCAAATATAAACACACTCTCTTTGGACCATTTCACATACAAGTAATACCTTACGATCAAAGCCAAGGAAACATATGCCATTTTAAACACACGTGCAAGAAAACCCTCTACCTTCTCTTTCTAAACCCCACCTTTCCCTCACATTTTCACTTGAGCACTTGCCATCCTTTGGCTCCTCCAGCCACTAGAAACAAAGTCACTTCTAAGTAATAAGCACGCAGGTAGCCCTGACACCCACGGAATAAAAATCACACATGAAATGTTCTGGTTTCCTTTCAAGCCTGCCCTGATGCTGGTGCAGGTTTGTTCCATGGGAAATATTGTGTCTCCCATGGCTTCCTACTTGAGTTTGGTCAGTTCCTGTCTTTCAACCTTCTTTCCCTTTGGGTTGTCCACATTACCTGTTCATCTGAACGCTAATTATATTATTTATAGATCCTGGAAGACCATGATCACCTAAGATTTGCTGGATAAGGGCTTCAGGACTTCCCCCTTGGTGCTACTCATGGTCCTGCAGAAGCTACACCATCTTACCTCTTCATCATTTTTGTTGGTTTCCTCTGAATTCCTTTCACATCTCTGCTACTGAGCTGCCCAGAACCAAATTTATTAATTCCTGCAGATATATTAGCCTGCAGTTCTCCAGCTTGAATCTCATTTTGCTTCCTGCATGTTATTTCTGAGCTCTTTAGATCCCTTTTTATTATTTCTCCCTGCTCATTTAGGCTTGCAACACCTGTCAGTTCAGAGTATGATTGCACCATTAGAAAGCAGGGCAGCTGCAGGGCAATGCTCTGGGGAAACTCCTGGCAATACTGGGTCTTAAACTTCTGGAAATTTATCCATGGCAGAGAAGCAGCTTTAGGAACAGGTGCCTAAAATGATCTGCCTGCAGATGTAGGGTGTAAGAGCAGCACAGGGTGTCTGTTGCCATTGTTTCCTCTGAAGTAGCTGCTGCTGCTGCTGGCTGAGAAGGATTTTACCTGGGCAGGAGGATTCGAAGCCTCTCCGTGACCCAGGGAACAGTGCCAGGTGTTGGCAGGTGCCCATAGCACATGGCTCTGGAGATATTAAAACATTCTGGGACATGTAAGACTTAAAACAATGGAGCAGCCTGTAAGTTTGGCGTTGACATTATGAATTCCAACATTATTTAACTACAAAATGGAAGCACAGGGGTGAAAAGTTTGGGAGCTTATATTCACACCAAGTACAGACATGCCTTTTCACTTTGTGATTTTTTATCTGGAGCCTGATGTTCGGTTTTTCCATGACATTTTCCACAGAATTAACTATTCTCTCCATGTTTTATTATTTCCCAAGAGAGATCCCAGGGTGATTCTAATACTGACAGCTACCTGCAGGGAGCACTGGATTTCAATACATGTGACTAACTGGGTACTTTATCCAACCAGCGGCAAACACAGCCCACCTTGCAGGGCAGAGATGTTCCTCACCTCTGAGGAAAGCCAGACAGTTTAAAACAGAAACATTAGTTGTCTCCAAGGAGAGGTGGATTTTTGGTGAATTCATGATATTGCCTTGAACAAATCTCTCCTCAAAAATTTACATTTCTCCATTCTATTCAGAACATGATCATTTGGGGGTTTTGGCTACTTTTCTGGGTATTACTAATCCGACAGGAATGTGGATTACTGCATCAGTTTTCTAATCAATTGTAATGTCTTCTGCCATCTCTTCAGTAGTAAAACCTTAGATTTATAAGCAGCAAACTTGCTGTGAGTAATTCCCGTCAGCAGCTTTTTTGGGAACCATGTAATTGTGAGGGACAAGCCTGTGCCCTGCCCTTCCTCAGCCCCACAATGAGCACTCGGGGCCTCTCCCTTGTTCTCTGACTGGCTGCAGTTACAGTCTGAGTAAATTGTCAAGGCTGTCCGTACATTGGCAGCAATAAGCTTAAAATCAGACTATTAAAGAGCTAAGGACTATGTGTAAAATGTCCCTTTCAATGACAAAATAGAGGAAATTACACCGTTCCCTTAACAGCAGAGTCCTCATTCAAAAATAGAGCATTTAAGGAATAGCTAAAAAAAGGTCTAATTGTTCATGTCTTTCCTTTTTCACAGTTTGGATAACAGCTTTATAAATAAGTTATCTGACTGATCACTGAACTGAATCACCTCCCCTAATTAAAGTACAGTACACATACTACACTATACATAAAGATGGTGAGTAGAGCTCAACTCCTAATATGATCCATCTATAATAAATGCATATATTTATATATTAGAAAAAATACCTTTGTAGTATTAAAGGGGTTTCCATGAGGTTTTCCCCATCATTAGTATTCAATAATTAACTGTTAATTACGTTTACTTCAAAATTAATTGTTCTCTAAACAGTCTTAAGAACAGTATAAAAGAACAGTTACTTAATAAACATGGGCCTTACTTTTAAATGATTTTTAGACTGACCTCACAAAGTGACATTTAGTTGTTTAAAAATTATTCATTATTTTCTCTTCTGTTTAAATAGTGAGTGTGACAGATAAGGCAGCTCCTCTAAAACATGCTGAGTAAAAACCTGTTTCACTTAAGGACTCTTCTCCTTTCTGCCTCACTTTCCTTTAGAGGCCCAGATAACCACTCCCCTATTTCCAACAACTTTTCATTTTAGGAAACTCTCTAACATTAAGGAACTTTAGTATTAGGGATACCCAACATAGTCCATGGAGCCTGGAGAGAGCAATTCAGAGCATCCTCACCACCTAACCCTCTTCACTGTACACATTCCTGGTTGGTTATACACAGAAGTCCTACTGCAGGAAACTGAATGAAATATCTAAATTTGGATGGTATGAGGAGATTAACCTGAACCTCTTGTTTTTGCCATATAGGGAGAGAGGGAGGCACAGCTTTTACTTTAGAATTGGGGTCTTCATAAAACCAGAAATGCTCAGCAGTCTGTGGCTGGAAAAGTATGGCTTCATTCAGAGGAAATATGATGTTGTTTAAGAGAGTCAGGAGAGATGATTTAAATTCCTGTTCTGCCACAGACTTCCCCTGTGACCTTAGGCCAGTCACTCAGGGTAAGGTTTTTATGATCATCTGGACATCTGACTCCAGGGGATGTTGAATAACTAACTGTGCAGATTTAGCCATTGAGTGCCATTCTTTAATTTTCCATTTGCAAAATGTAGGCAGTGTTATTTCCTCTCTCACCTTCTACCTACAACAGCTTCCAGGTGGTATTGTCTGTTAAAAGGATAATGTAAATCTGAAAGACCATGCACCGTTATAAAAAAATTCACTGCTTAAAAATATTCTCTAAAAGATTAGGAATTTCTCTGACCCCTTTTTTTCTAAGTGCTGGGGACAATTCTTCTGATTCCCTTTAGTTGACTAATTTAGGTTTCTTCACAAGTGTTTCCTGTCTCCATCTGGAAAGGACAACAGCCATCACTAAGGCAGTCAGGTAAAGCTATATACACTTGTTTCAATTCCCAAAATAGAGTGCAAATATTTGCAATTCAGATATCTGCCCATTTAAATTTAAAATGTAGCTTTCAAGTCCTGCCAGCTAACCTAACCTGAGTGTGAGCCTCACACCGAGGTGGCAAACCCAAGCAGCAGTTCTTCAGTCTCTCTGCCACTCTCTGTCCCAGTGTGTCCTTTATCTGCCACCCCATCCAGCACCACAGGGCGTGGAAGGGGACACAGCACTGGCAATGCAGCTCCTATTGGAAGAGTTTTTGCTGTATGGCACGAAGAGGTTGTACCACGGCATTACATGGACTCACAAGTGCTGTACATTTCTGATCTGCTCCCCTTGACATGTCTCGAGGCCGCTGTGTTCCAGAAGCCAAAGCAAACTCCAAACTTTTCCATTAATCCTTGCCTGTGCTGCTTTGATTCACTTTCTGCAGACGGTTTGCCAGTGAAACGTAACACAGGCCAGATTTCCTCTCGCCATGCTTTCGAAGGAGCAGATGACTTGTGGATCTGTCATTCAGCTGGATTTTCACCTGGAAGAAAGCAGCACACTGCCTACACTGAAGTGACTTGCTACTAGCTTTAATTGGCACATCCTTCCTTTTGCATCACTCTGTGCTCATAGCCATGTCTTGGCCGAATCTGATGGAATATGTTTTACATTTATTAGCACTTCCAGCATTCCGAAAGCTTGCAATACATATGCTGGGCGTCACTCCAAATATATATGACCCCAAAAGGTTCCATGAATTTTGGACACCAACTTGCTTTGCAGTTATTCTTAGCATATGGAAGGTTTGAATGAGAGTACCCACACCAGCTAAGCTGTAGTCAGAGTTGTGCTATGCCAAGGGACCATAGAAACTCTACATCACAAGCAAAGCTTGGAAAGCAAGAATGATTCCAAGTAGATGTATGTAAAATGACACTTTATTCACTAAGTTATTTGTCATCAACATTTGCACAACTTAAAGAGGGCCCCAGAAATACTTTCTAATGTATTTTAGCAAGTCACTGCATTATGGTGAGCAGTACCTTGCCCTTTGAAGAGTCCTATTGATTTTAGTTCAGAGGAAGCTTGGCAGAATGGGGACTGAGCAGCTCTGGATGGACAGCGGTTCCTTTCTTAATTTATATTCACTGGATCATGTCTGACAACTAATTTTGTTTAAAGCAGGTTCGGTATCCTCTCAAACCAAATGTAAATCTCCTCAGTGACCTGGACATTTCTCTGAGTGACTTTCCAGTGACTTCTGCTGGAAGCTGATGATCCCATTTCATCAATGGCAAAAGTTCTTTAGTTTCCACGAGACAGGGCTTTGCCCTCATTCTCTGGGGGTTACTGCCTACTGTAGTCATCTTTGGCATATTTCACTATTTCTCTGCCCCAGACTTCATTAATGAAATATTTCCTTCTAATAAAGAAAGCTCTGCAGATAAAACACAGCATGGTTCCAGGGCACATTTCTTCTTTTTCAAGTTTAACTTCTTGGCAGCACAGTCCTCACTTTCATTTTTGTTTTAATCCCAAATATGTTGCTGCTGTGATCCTTGCTTTAATGATTTCCCTATTATATAGTCAATTGTACTCCTAATACTATACTGAGAATACATCATCTTCATCATTTTATCTACACAATAATTTGGGAAACAATTTTTAAAACATCTTTGATTTCCAACATTAATTATGTCATTCAATGTATAACTCTTATTATATTTTTATACTTTGGTATAAATATTGTCTCGGATCATCTGACTGTAGCAATATGCTGCAGCAGCCAGTTTACCCCCTGCTACCTCTTCATTCTCAGAAGACAAAAAAACAACAGCCTGCCTCTTTGACAGCACACGAAGGAAGTTGTGCTATATTTAAATTGCACTAACATATTCCTTCCCATGTGAAGGTTCTCAGCTCATTTACTGTAATCTCCACCACTGAAAAAGGAACTTTTCATCTCCTATTATGTGAGTACTAAAAAAAAAAACAGGTTTCTGTAACATCCTAGGTCAGTTTGTCCCTTGGAAGACAGTAAAGCTTTTTATCTTTGGAATGGATATCTAAAATTAAAGTTCGTACTTCCTACAGTTTTCTGTCGGTTTTATTCCAAATGAAGCAAGAAATTCATTGACTTCTAGGTTTGGCATACTGTGGATCCCACATTGGCTGGGGGCATGAGAGGAAAGCTCATTTCCCTCAAAGCCAAAGCTGTTCTTTGTCATTTGGTTGGGTTCTGCCATCGAGAAGTATGAAAGTTTCCTTGGGTGCCCAGCCTTTAGAGAACAGAAATCCTACAGTCTCATGCAGAGAGTTTTAGTCTTTCAGGCAAATTTATCTAATTCTTTTCACACTGGAGGGCCTTGATTTAGTTCATCCCAAGATGCCAGCCACCACGTACACAATTATTCTGACTGAAAATTCTTGTCATTTTTATCTCCTACTACATTCTTTTTAACATTTTTGATCCATCAGCACCAAAATGAAGCACTAACACTATGCCCTTCTCTTGAAAACATCAATGGTTTCCAACATGTCTTCTGCCCCTCTTCTTTATCTTTCTGTTAATTCTTATTTATGCATTAGTAGCATCTGCAGAGCTCAGTCTGGAATGATGGTTGTGGTATTTTCTTCACATTCCTCTGAATAAAAACTGAAGTACTCCACTCCAAGTTAGTCTGTTCTTTTTTGGTTTGTTTGGGGTTTTTTTGGTCTTCTGCTACATCACAGTTCACTCAGAGGAGGTACATCTTTACCCAAAATAAGCAGAGAAAATATAAAAATCACTATTTATAGTTCTCTCGCTCTTGGAACATGTATAGCACTTTCTTCCCTAATATTCTGGCAATAATATCATATTTGAGTGAAATCACACCTCATTGTGCTTCGACCACACCGTAACTTCCCAATGACAGCCAAGCACTTCCTTCCTCAACCAACCTATGCAGAGACTGCTACAACAGGTATATATTAATTTTGAAAAAATGGGCAAATCATGTTCAAACTGAAAGGGAACACCACCATTTCCACATGCTCCTTCCACCTGCCACATTTTACTTCTGCCTCTCCCTCTCAGTTTCCCAGCAACAGCACGTTCCCTCCATCCCCCAGTCAATAACAGCACTGAGCCCAGCAAGGAATTACTTCACATGCTCCATCCAAAAGACCTGACAACAGAAGAGCTTTTGAAGTGACAACTATCTCTGATAAAACAACCACCCCTTGCACAGAATTCCATATTCTAAAGTTTTGATACAACGGGTGACCTCCTGTCCTTGTGTGTGTGTCTGTGCTAAGCAGAGCTGACAGAGTTTAATACCATATAATTCTACCAGGGATCAAGCTGATCCATGACTATTTTTATGGAAAGTATCACAGCAGAGATAGAGTCACACTCAGGTATGACTGTATTTTTCCCCCAGACAAAAACTAAATAAATAAACTTTTAATCACACTTTCAAGTGTCTCTTAGACTAAGATTTTACTGCCTGCTTTTCAAAGCTGCAGTAAAACACAGCCGAGTTTTATATATTTTATGCTCTATTATGTTCTTTTTCAGCCAGGACACCTGGTTCTGCAGACACTTTTCATTGCTTCACTTCTGGGCAAATCAACATCTGTGAAACCTGAAGATCTGCTGCAAAATTCCATTTCTATGCTGACATCTCCAGCCATAGGGATGGGAAGTTAGATGGAAAGAAATCGATTTTCCATAAGAAAAATCTAAGGATTTCAGTACTTGATTCAGAACCCACGATCCAGGAGACCAGACCTGAAATGGCCAGTGAAATTTCAGAAAAACATGCAAAAATGTTAAATTAGATATGTCAGGAGCAGAGTCTGGCTCCTACAGAAGAGCTTTAAAGACTGGAATAGCACCTTTCAAAGCTACTTGAGGCGTGTGGTGTGAGAACCACCAGGAGAGAGCCTTTGGAATTTCATGCCTTTATTCCTGAAGCTCAGCAGCTTCTGTTGCAGGTTGCAGCTCCCAAAGGTGACGAGCATCAAAAAACAGTTTTGCACTATTAACTGAGCAACCAAAGACCTGCAAGTGGGATGAAACAGCAAGGTTTGGTGGTGGAAACATCACTGGACTCTGTAGAAAGCATTTGGAGAACTATTGGTTTTGCCAGAGAATTCTACATTTGTAGTGGGCCTTTTAACTTCTCAATGAAATTTGATAGGGATATAATTCCTCATTAAAATTTATAAGGTGTTTCAAGACCTTACAGTGATTAGCTTTTCACTCAAGGTTGTCAAATGGTTCCATAAGGAAAGAGATAAGGTGCAGAAAAGGTTTCATTTAAGCCAGCTATAATTCAGTCTTTATTTCTGTCAGTGGTGTATTTTCAGCAGTATAAACACCCTCCCAAAGACAGATCTAGTTAATGGTGATGGCCAGATGAAACACTCTGTTTTATTAAGGCCACATGCAAAATTTCATGAAATTCTACTGAAGGACTACTATTATTTGCTCGGTTTAGTGAGCAGTGACAGAATTCCTATGGAATTAGTCTTATCCTCATTTTTACTTCTTAAACCCAATCAATTGCTCAGCAATGTTTCTGGGAATCTTGCCCCCCATGGCCAGCAAGTTTTACCTCCAGCTTCCAAAGTGTGACGGGATCAGCAGGAAGGCTTCTTCAATTCTGGGGCACTTCCTCACCTGGACAGGGCATGGAAATGTATGGAAAATGTTCCTTCTCAGCCCATTACTTTCTTTTTTCACTGATTTCATGAGGGATAACAAGGAGTTCTGGGATCAGATGAATTAATCTGATTTAAATCATCTCCCCCTTGTGTTTTGTGAAGCCAAATGAAAATTAACATTTCTGACTTGTTCCTGGCCAGAGAAAGTCACAACCCCACAGCAGCTTTTACCTGTTCAAAAGAACTGTGTTTTGGCCCAACCCACTGCAATAATCACTATTTTTATTTTAGTTTCACTCCCTTTACTACATATTTTAGTCCTGTATTAGTGAATCTCAGTCAGGAGAATGTTTTTAGTGAGTGAAAGTGGCTATTTGACCAATACAAATTTAAAAGTCTCTTTATTATGCCTATAAAAAGCCTTTAACATTATTATATTTGTTTAGAGGGACTGTGACTTATCATCTTATGTAAAACCTTAATCAGGTCTGAGTGTAAAATGAGATCAAGCAGTTTTACTCTATCCCTTTTTCCTTTTCTTTTCTGATCGGTATAAACCTGATAGATGCAGAATATTGATCTAGATAATGCCTTTCTTCTTTTTGTTTTGTTTTTTTATTATTGAAAGAACTCTGCAGTGACAAACATACTCTTCTGGAGCCTTTTTTTTAATTAAAAATGAATAATAAAGTAGAATGATCTGATAATGATATGGACATAAATTCACACTCCTCTGAAATTTATATGAAGTTAGGTAACAGTGGAGGTTTTCAGGAAGTCCAGCATATTCTCCCACCTTTCTACTTTCAGTCTGGATGAATCCTGCATTACTCCTGCATGACTAAAAGTCATTCCTTTAAAATACATTTTTTTGCTCTTTCTTTATTCTCCAGAATATTGGAACCTTTCCTCATTACTTCTCTGAGAAAGCATATGTTAGCAGTAGTTGGAGTGCAAGGAAAGATTACCCCTGTGTTGTGCAAACACAGAATAAAAAACAGTCTTGCCCCAAAAGGTGGCCCCAAGCAGGCAAATGAACAGCATGGGAAGTTGGATATATTTGTCAGAAGATACTTCTTGTTCTATTAGGTTTTGTTCCTTCTTAGAGACGTATTACAAATAGCTGGCACTGAGAATTAGGCAAAGAATGAAGAGGACAGTCAAAGCTCACCAGTTGGATCTGGATGCCCAGAAGAGACACCAAGGCTGAAAAGAAAGCTTTTGAGATTTTAGAGAGATATAATGGCAGCTGCAATGTTGAGTCTTTGTTTCTTATATGAAGATTTCTTTGATAAAAAATAATATTAGGCATGTGAGAGAACGCAAGAAGGTATGTTTTCAAAAGAGCACTGCCTACTCCATCACATAGTCTGGCATGGGGAGGGAATCTGTAAGATTCAGATATATCAGCTGAAAACAGAGAAATACTTCTGGTTTTTTCACACTGTTTAGAATCTTATCTGTGTGGTTATATTGACCCAGGAGAACTACAGACAAACAAGTATCAGCCCCTAAGTACTGTCATGTTTCTCCTTTCTGCAGGCATTCTATTTTAGAATAAAGGATTTAAAGGATTATTCTGGAACAGAGCATTCCCACAGGAAAGCAGAGGCACACTGGCATCGTTACAGAGGAATAATAACACCCTGTAAACATGACCTGTGTTTTACCCCACCTTATGTCAAGGCATTCTAAAGCCCCATAGAAACCTTCAGGTGCTCAGCAGCCAAGCAATTATACTCTTGATCCCTGCAGTGCCCTGTTCTTTGGGAAGGTCTCCCTTGCTGCAGTGAAGCACTATACTCTTGGAAACTCAGGGAAGAAAAGGTTCTGTTTATAGCAGGAATTTCTGTCAGCTGACTGTGATTGTCAGGCTATGCAGAGAACAAGGTGGGACAATGAAAGGTATGGTGCAAACAAGGAGAGGCGAGAGAAGTTCACTGAGATCTGCTTCAAGGATGCTCAAACGGGCTTCAGCAAAATTGTTACCTTGAACATTTATTTAAAAGTAATTGGATTTTGCACAGCCAGCTTAAATGCACTAAGAATCCCATCTTTCAAATGGAACAAGACATTTCTGGGCTGTACTTCTGTTTAAATTTAGTTCTTGAGATTACCCCCTGCCGTTATATTGACCGCCTTAATTCTGACATCACTTACTGTGTCCCACCAAACCCGGCATCATATTGGAAACAGTGACGATGCTACTGCTGCATATCTTTTATTTTAATCTGAATCACTGCAGCCTCACTGGAGTTATTCTGATTGACATTCTCTTGAGAGAAGAATTAGGTGTTTACACTTGTTGAAACAGTTTTCAGTTCACTCGTGCTCAGTTCTGGTCTTACAGACAAGTTGTCATTTGTCAGTTTGCTACTTCTGGTTCACTTTTATCATCCACAATTCCACTAAAGAAAAACACGTGCAATGGAGAAAACTATCACAGGCAGGACAACCAGCCAAGTCATAAAGCAAGTCCTTTTATTCCTCCCTTGGTGCAGAAAGAACACTATGTACTGACTGCGTCCCAAATCATAAAGCCCTAAATTCTTTAAATCTTCCCAAATAGAATTAAAAGTGACAAATTTATTATGTAACTCTGGTGATATATCTGCCACTGTGGCTAGGGACCAGTCTATTTGAGTCCAAAGCAAAAATAACCACATACCACTCTGAGGAATTGTCAGTGCTCACTTTCCCTTTGAGATGGATCTTCATATAGTATAATTTGCAAAAAATTATCACAGTCAACCAGATAGCACCTGCTGAGTACTGTCTGACTGGCCATGTGTAAACTGGCAATTCTTCAAAACCATGCAGAAACTGAACAACAATGATGATTATTTGTGGCTACTGGAAATGCAGACACCAAAATGAGCCTTCCACTGCAAACAAAAGTAAAAGAAAATTGTATCCACAGATGGAAAAATTTAGAAGTAATTAGGAATTCTGTGAGGGAACTTACACATATTAATCTGAGTGAGGAGTTGAAAGAAAAGGATTACTTGAGGTTGGAGCTTATTTTTTCATAATCAGATATTGAGGCCTTTTGGGTAAAAGACAAGTTTTATTATACATCCATGTATAATGGATGTTAGGAATGTCACTGCAACCACACTGCGGTGAATGGTAAACTGCAGGACATGGAAAGATGTAGTAGGATAAAAAAATACTATTTTTATTGAAGAAAATAATTTGTTCATTCATATGACAGGACAATAAATTGTTTTTTATATATAATAGCATCCCTATTACAGCCATTGCTCTGTAAGGATGTGCCTTCACAATCAATTTAAGCCAGTCTAAAACTGCACAATCACCAAAAAGGGCTGTCCCACCTTCTGCTTTGGGCTGGCTGGAGAAGGAGACACATCAGTGGTCATTCATCATAGATCACCTCAGTCTGATCATGAAAATGCACCTGAGGTAAAAGGCTGGATCCACCACCAGAGCAGTAAGGACTAATTTGGGTGGGTCCTAGAACGCCCTGTTAACTCATTGTATGGTATCTGTATCGTGTGCTTGGCCATCCAATACCTGTTTGTTTGGCTACTCATACAGAGAGAGTCTGAACCAGCTGTGGGCAGCTCAGTCACAGTTTATAACATCAACAACTCCCAGTTTAGCCTGGTTTTCCCTACGAGCCAGCAGGTCTGATCTCTGGTGCTGGGAATCTGATCCTGTCACAGACACTGCTTAATAGCACTGAGCTAGTTTTAGGTTATTGGGTACAGTGGTGGTTGAGGAAAATGATGCTTCTGTCTCGCTCAGAACAAAACAGGAACGCCATAGGTTCACCATAAATATGCTCTGGCTAGAGAAAGACCATCTTTCCCCAGCCTAACTATGTCCAGCTCTGTGGCTGGGATGTTCCCAAGCTGCCACGTGCTGATTGAATCTGTCCACAGTGAGTTCTGAGCAGTAAATTGCTAATTTCTCTCAAACATGCTGTCGAGGGGTTTAGTTGTAAAATCTTCAGCAGCAGTTGGATGTTGTAATACCTCATTCCCTACCCTGTATTTATGACAGTAGGGATCAGCATATAAAAGGAAGTGCTATTCTTTCCTTGCTCTCCTGTATGGTGTGCTTTTAAACTACAGCTGTCTACCAGATGCAAGAAAATTAAGACATTTCATTTCCTTTCTCTGTGCATACCTGCCACCAATGCTAATGGCAGCTAAGCATGAAAGTAGGAAGAGAGCTACTGTGAACAGACTGACTATAACAACTCACCCATTTCAAATAAATCTGGTTGTTTCAAGAAGAAAGGCAGAACACCCGTCACATCACATCGCACTTCTCCTTCAGCATGGGACGTACAAATTCATACTCGATCGACTTCAGAGCCCCAGTGGACATCAAGTGCTGAGCAATGTTAACCCTTAAGAGCATCACATCCAAACCCAATACAATTTTACAGGTATGCTAAATAAGCTACAGTTAGTGACTGCATATATTTTTAACTGCAGATCCTATGATGGTTTCCTAGAAAATATTTTAAAAAAAGAAAAAAAATGTTCCCTCTTGTCATTTGTATTTTTTGGTCTACTCAGATTACTTGGTGTTCTGTTCCCTTTGTTTTGTCAAGGGGGCTTTCAGGAGAGCTGATAGATGGGGTGGATTAGAAGCAGACTGGTGTATTTAGAGTTTGCTGTATATTTATGGTTTTTACTAAAAGGTGCAATTTCCAGCCACGGGTGTAACTCCGCCAGTGAGGCCACTGAGGGAGCTGGTAAAAAAGCTTTGCCTTGGGATGGGCCTTGGAACAAGCTGGTGTAGTGGAAGGTATCCATGCCCATGGCAGGGGGGTTGGAATTAGATGGCCTTTACTACCTCTTCCAAACCATTCTATGATTCCATGAGAAGCACAGACAATGCAGCATCTGTAACTATTCCACAGTACAGCAAATCAAGTTCCTTCTTTCTTCCCAATTGAAATTCTGAAGCACGTGCAAATAAAATTAATTTAAAAATCTGTCACAGATTGCCTTTGACAAATTCAGTACTTGTTCCAACCCAATAGTGACTTAGTAACAATCAGCTATTATGATGTTTCCTTTTTGTTCCATACAGAGTTTACAGATAAGCAAAAAGTGTTTCTAAATAATAGACACGTGTCAAAGAAAATATGTATGTCCATCTTATCTGATATGGGCTTTGAAAGTTTAAGAATTTCTTGGGGATCACTCACTATAACCTAGAGGTTCAAACTAGTGACACAGAGGAATTACAGGATTAAAATTCCTGTTACAGATACACTTAGAATCCAACTCACTGCTACACTGAAATCTGCTATTCTTTTGTTCAATGCACTATATTGCTTGTTCATGGTTGATTGAGATATAAGACTGATTAATCTACAGTTCTACAGAGACAGATGTTAAGGTTAATTGCAGAATTTCATTGTATCTAGACCCTTTAAGCCTTCAAGTGGTTAGTGTCCTAAATTTCAACTGTTTCCTTTCATATAGAAACCACATGTCCTCCTCAGAATCTGTGGTTCAAGGTAAAAACCACACAAAAGCTTTATCAGAGATTAATTTTCCCTGTCTTTCAAGTAATGCATATTCATGCTTGCAACATGGAAGACTTTCAAATTCAAGAACTTAGAAGCTGAAGTCATGTTTCCTAAATAATCTTGGGTGACTGATTTGTGTCTTTGGGTGTTGTATAATTCAATGACTGCACACACACTTTTCAAGTCACAACATTTCTTAGTGATTTTTAAAGCTTTCCTTTAGAAGGCACGTTCTGTGAAAATTCAAGTTCCACATTATAAAATCTTTACAGAAGGTCATAAACTATTACAAAATCAGGGATGCATGAAGCGGTTCTTCTAGGATTTATAGAACAAAGGCAGGAGACTTTGCCTCCTCTGCTAAATTTTGTCAAAGCAAAGACTCTAAAATATCAGATACCTCCACTATTGTCTGCAACTTCTGTGAAGACTGTAGTGAGGATTGTGAATTAGCCAACCCTACAAACCCAGTATGAATGTCTCCATATGGCTGACGTTAGGAAACCAAGGGAAGAGGTAAAGTGGGTGCCCTGGTACTGTCAATATCCTTGGCCATCCTGCTCTTCTCCTGCTCTTCTCCCAGAGCCAGCTCAGGGTTGCACAGCCCAAGCTGCTCCAGCACAGCTCCACTGCTTGTTCCAGAAAACAGCTTTGGTACCACAACCACCCACAACCTGCTCCACAGACCACACACCCCCCAGGCTTGAAGAACAAGCCACCCACGAGACACAACAACCACTAATGTCAAAGGGATTGCAAAACCAAAGCAAGGAAGCAGCTTTCCTGGAGCACACACGCTGAAACAGCCCACACCCTCAAGTGGGCAGGGAAAACTGGGTGTTCCTGCTGTCCCAGAGGACACAGGAGGATATCCTGGGCACAGTGTCCCCAGAGTGAAGGGCCACCATATGTTCAGTCAGTGCTTTTAGTCAGGTGATTTTGGGTAGTAAATTCGTCTGTGGAAACCTTCTCAGACAGTCCCAGCTGTGTGTGGTGAGAATAGACAGGACCTGCAGGCAGGTGGAACATTCTTAACACTGGGCTGTGCCCCCCAATCCTGCACAGCATCGCTCACCATGGCACAAGGATGGATCCAGCTGCACCCAGGAGTGCACAAGGGGGTTTATCTGCCCCCCTGGATAGGCCACTGCACTTATCACATAGGCTCTGCTTTCACCTCATTGTGGTGGGTGGCAGCTCCTGAAAAAGGTTTTGGAAAAGTACAAATACCCTCTGAAAATTCATTAATTGCGTCTGTTAACTGGGAGAGGTTTTTGCTTTCCAAGTTCTGAGCTTCCACAGAACAAGACTTGTGTAGCCTTTCAAACACGTACCCAATGCATCCAGACCTACATCTGTGCATGGTGATGCCTCCATTTGCTCTTCCCATTGCCCAATTTTAAGCTGGATCAATACAGTCATTCATGAAATTTAAATATCCACCACAATTAGTGTATAATTGCACCTCAGAGGGCAGGTCACCTTCAATATTTGCATTATTCTTGTATATTAGTCTGTAGGGTTTAATATTTGGCAGTTTTGTCTCTTTTCTTTCTGCCATTGCTGGACACCCATCCCAGTGTCCCCAGAAGGGACTGCAAAGACACACATGGGCACTTCACAAACCCCCAAATCATTATCAGGTTCCAAACACACTACATAGCAAATAGCTCCAGATTGCTCATTAATTGTTATTTTAGAACTCAGAGGAAATGTGTTATTATTGTATTATTAGCTGTTTATGCCTTGTTAAAACATAATCATTTCTAATTTGCAGAAATGTGAAAACACAAATCTGGAATATACATCTGTATATGCCACATCTACAAAGCCCTGTGACCCAAACCCAGATTTTTTTATTATTAAATTGAGTATTATTCTCCACACTGCTCTATATCACATAGGATTTTAAAGGAAAACTATAAATAGTTAAAACCAGCAAATACTTTTAAAGTCCACTTGGTGTTTGGATGAGAAATCAGGAAATACTAAATATGAACTGATGGAAACAACACCACAGAAATACATGTATTACCTTCCAATATTGCTATATTCTATTACATTTTATTTATAGCTAATACCTACTTATGCTATATAAAATGGAAGTCTGCAGGCAAAAAAAGAGTAGTAAATTATAAAGATCTGCATTACCACAACTGAGCAAGAGTATATATTTTACTGACTGCACAAGAGCACTCAGTGTAAGCGCTCACATTAAAGCTGAAACCCCACTCAAGTTGCCTGACAAGTTAACCTCTTGCAATTTTTTTACAGGATTCAGAAACAGTAATTGGATTTTTTTTAATACTGAGGAATTGTCACAAAGTGTTTATTTGTTAAATTAAGTCTTCTAGTGGTTTTCAGGACAAATTACTAATTATTATATCAAATCATTTTATTCCATCCCAAAATGATCCAGATAATGTAAATTAGAAAACTCAGAGATAATCACTCTAGTTTAATATGCTTTTACCAGCACAAGGAGGGCTCACATAGCGCTGCTTGTGCTTCCTTAACTTAAATCCCAGTTTCTAACATTAGCCTGAAGTGTGCAATTTTGACAAAAAGAAATACTCCAATCCTCAGGAAAGAATAATAAAATAGATTTTTCATGATCTCTCAGCACACTTTTAATCTATTCTCTGCCATCCTACAAATCTTAAAATATTTTACTTCCTGGCCTCACCAAGAAATACATTTAGGAAGTTATAAACTCTGCCACCTTCTCCTTGGGCTATATTAAAAAGTCAGCCACAGTTCTGCAGAATACATCAGTTCAAAACTAATTTTTAAACAAACATTGCTTCCAAAAACATCATCCTACAAAAATGTATTTATATATGGCTCATTTCCTTTACCTTTTCCTGTAATATAAGATTTGTTTTATTATCTAATTTTGGTTTATGCTATGCTCCTATCACTGAAAAATTTTTTATAATGTTATTAAACATGAACAATGAATTAAAATAGATATTTTCAGATTATTTTTAAATGTAAGAATTGTTAATCTGTTAGAAAGACTCTAAATGCAGGATATTTCAATCACCAGCCCTTCTCAGATCATTGTGGCCCCGGTAAGTTTGCTATGAACACCCTGAAGGTCCAATTATTCAACCAATTATAAATCTTGTGGCAATAAAAACATACAAACACAAAACATAAACAGTGATAAAACCAAAGAGAAAAATCACAGGTCAAACATAAATAAAATTATTTCAGAGTAGTGATGTCTTTGTGTCTTTAACCTGAGGACAAAATAACTCTGGATACAAACAGGAGAGACCCGGAGTGCTTTCCAAGAAATCAAACAGTACTGATCCAAAATCAGATACTCAAAGCCCACATGCAGGACCTTCAGGGGAGGCTGATGGCAGTAAAACTCCTTCAAGCTGCTTAAATCTGACCTCCAGCACATTCCAGTGCCATCCTGCAGAGCCTCACGCCACACCTGGGCATCCCTCTTCAGTCATGCTAAACAGAATAATTTGGACCAACTTATATAATTTCACAGAATTTAGTCTCTGCTTTTTGGTAGGTCACCATCAACCTGGAACATTGTTATTGTTACTGCAGAAATTTAGCCAGTTTGGTGAAGATTGCCCAGTCTACTGATCGTCACTTCCTAATGCATCTAGATTACTTATTTATGTCTAAAATATCAGCTTTAAATATTACTGCAAGCATTTTATTTGTTCTCAGTGGTGCCTCTAACCAGCGATGTGTGCAGGAACAGACTGTTCTTTGAGATGCATTTTTAAATTAAGGCTCAAATCACAGATTTCTTCATGAAAGTTTGACCCAGAATTCTAGAAATATTCAAGATCAAGTACTGCAAAATAATTTGGAATAATAAACTCCTTCTGATTTTGGCACAGAAGCAATTACTCAAGGACAGATTTGAGATTTCAAATTGACTTTGAAAAATCTCACTGAGGAAACCAGAAGGTGTCAACACTGATATTCTTGTCACAATTGCCTTTCTGGTATTAAATAAAACCAAAAGAGATGCTAATACTGTGGGGGGGAAAAACAAAACCCCAAAAACCTGAAACACACAAAATTACAGTAACATTAGAAATAAGTGTGAAAAAAACCCTGAGTTCCTGTGAGCCTCCAAAATCTGCAGCCTCTCTCTGTGCAGCACACCAAGTGGCAAAATAAAACCTCTGCCAACTGGTAGAATAATCGAGATGTGAATTCCAGCAAGCACTAAAAGATGACATTCCTGAGAGACGGGGTAAGTTTCCCCAAGGCAGCTGAAGAGCAGAGCAGTCCTGGCTGGGCTGTTCTGGGACATTGCCTGGCTAAACTATTTCCAAATTCCCACACAGCTAAAAGGGAAATATTCAAACTCTGCTGCCCGGGGAGCTCAGGATTACACTGGGGAAGAAATGTGCTCGTTTACTTTGATCTGAGTCCACTTTAAGAAACGTTTCTCCCCTTGAGGATGATGATTTTACCCACAAGAGCAAAGCAGGCACCGTGGTGGTGCTGGCACTGCTGGGTCCTGCTGGCACCAGGTTGGCACTGGGGCTGGAACATCCACAGGCAGCACATCTGGGTGTGACCTGCCACAACAGCCCCACCCCAGTCCCAACAGCCACTGAGAATTCTCTAATGTTATCTAATACTGTGAAGACCAAAGGGAAACACTATATATAAAGCTCAGAATTGTCACAAAGCTATCATTTCTGTACGTCAGATATGGAGTTGAAATTGTGTCAGTAATGATTTTTGCATAGAGAAGGGTAAAAGATTTGCCCTATTTAGATTTTGCCGTATTTAACCAGGAAAAAAAGAACTATTATCCCATTATTCCCCAAGTCATCTCTCTCTGGGTTCAGTGTCTATCTCACGTTTCCCAGCTGTGTTCTAGACAGGACCTGCTCCTGGAAAAACCTCGTGGTGCCTCTTTAACCAAGGCAAAGCTGCCCCATTGCACTGCAATGCAACCAAGGCACTCTGGCACCTGCAGGGACAGTGACCAGGGCACACCTTTGGTGGGAAAGGGAAGAAAAGAGAAAAACTGGCTAGAGGTGTGGAAAGGGAGCAAACCTTGGCTGCTTCTGGCACTGCTCAGAGGAACCAGGTGACACTCCACGGGGTGACAGGCATTTCCAGGGGTTTGCTGCCCTCCCAGCTGCAGTGGGTGTGTGGCACACACGGGCTGCTCCCGGGCAGCAGCGAGAGCATCCCTGCCTAACCATGTGCCCCTGCTTATCTGGGGTGAGCTCTGCTTGCCAGGGCCTGAGCAAGGGCTCGGGAAGGGCACTTTCATTGAATTAGAATGAGAAAAGTCTCAGCAGTGCATTATGTGAGTTGCTTATTTACCATTAGAGGTCACTGTCCTGCCTGGGACACAGCCCTGAGCTCCTTTGGACAGGAGGGACGAGGCTTTTGAAAGCCTGAGAGACGGGAAGGATACAAGCTATTATTGAAAGGAACATTTTAAAAATCTTGTCGACAGACAAGTCCTGTGGAAAATCGAAAAACAATCAAGGAAAATACGGAGTATCCATTAGAACCTGACAATTGTATGTTCTTAAAGCTCCGATAAGATATCGAGTAGATGGTCTTATTATTATAATTAAGAAAACTACTCAGCTGGAGAAATATTGTCTTTAAAATGCTTCTCTTTTTAACACTGGGGTTTTAATTCTTGAATAATTATTATTTACTTTCCTCAAGAGATCTGATTCTAAATGCAATGCCCTAAATGAGTGCAGGGGACACAACAAAAATGAAAATGATGACTTTTAAGATTTGTGTCCCAATCCAGCAAGATCCAAGGTGCAAGTGGAAAGCTGAAAGCCAATTGCAAACAAAACAAGAGAGCAATGATTATTGCATTCAGTCATCTGCACTGAAGGCACAGGGACAAGGACATTTCCCTCCTGGAAATTCTTTTTAGTTGACTCTAATGCCTTGAGAGAAGGATTTTGTAGTTACTAAGTTTGTATGCCAGTACCTCACATGTACATGAAGAAAACTCAATATTTATTCGTATAAAGAACCATTTAGTGCTTTATGATACTCTTTGGATTAAACCCAAAGTTACTGAAAGGAGTTTTCTGGAATTCATTATAACTACTATGAAATACTGTCATGGGTTTATAATCCAATGATTATGATTTCTATCATTTATCTTTGAGTTATGTGGTTTTTAATGAACTTAATTGAAGCACAAATGCATGTTCTATAGGTGAAGAGCAGGAGAACACAAAATAAGGCATTCACTTGCTTCTCAGTTTTAATTAGGCCAACTGGGAGTATTTGAGCATAACATATTTCAGCTGTAAAAAACACCACCTTTAGAGATGAACATCCCCAGCCAGGCATTTGCAATATTTTATCATCGTGCTCAGGGTTGTTTCTCGGCAGTGAATACTCCACCACTAGAAAGAAACTCAGTTTTTAAAGCAAAGGTCACGAGTGCTGTGCACAAGGTCCTTACCACAGGCTAGTGAACTTTGTAAAACTCACTTTTATTGCAGTAGGAAGTAAAATCTCGAGCAGCCAGAGCCATCTATGCCTGTACCAGCCCCTTCCTTGGTTAATATTCTGATGGCTTATCATATTCTGTGTAATTCACTGCCTCAAGTGTACTTCCATCACATCTGCACAGATGTTGGGCTGGGCACGAGGAAGGACATTCATGTTACATAATGACAACTTTTTCCATAACTTTTCAGAAATTGATGTCAGCTTGTGGTACTTCCCTTGGGAAAAGAGTATTGGGAACTGCCATAATGGTCCTGATTAAGTGTTCTTGGACTATGGAAATGGCAATTCTAGGAAGATTATAAAGTTAATGTTTTCATTAGTCTTCAAGCCCTACTGCTGAATTCATCCTCACATTCTTATTAAACAATACTTATCTTTTATTACAATAATGAAAATAAAGAAATGTAACTCCTACTCCTTAATCCCCTGCTCTCCCCCTGCAATGGAGACTGAGCTATAAGGAGGCTGGCAAACTTGGCTATAAAACTTTGGAGATATTTTAATCACAGTTATAGACAAGAGATTTTTTTTTTCCCCAGGATGTTTTGGGTGGACTTGGGTGTTCATCACAGTTTCACATTAAACATTTGTATTTTGAACATCTCTTCAAAAGACTATTTCATAAATGAACACTGAGGTGACTCTGCAGAAAATTCAAGCAGCCTAGAATAAATATCACTGTCACATTAACCAGTCCCTAAAAGTGAGGAGAGAGGATGGATTTAAGTTTTTTTCTTTCAACATTGTTCTTTGTATTAAATTATAGAAACTTTCAGGGAAAAAAAGAGAAAAAAAAGCTTGGAAGTTGCTCCCTTTCTTTATCTTTTTTTTTTGCAACATAACAAATACTTGCCAGGCTTTAGTCCAATTACTCATATTAGGAGGAATTCAAAATGTCATTCCAGTTGAACCAACTTTGAAAAATGAGAAACTTTTGAGGATAGGCCAAAGCATTTAGATAAGTCAAGTATGTAAAGATCATACATTTTTTCAGTCACTAATGGATTGTGACATGTTTGTTTGGGTGTTAATATTTATATAAGAAATAAATACTATAAATATTAACTTTTCTATATTTATATATTACATATAAATAATATAATAGAAATTATTATTTGATAATAATAAGTGACTAGGAAATCTGAAGCTCAGTTCTGCCCAGGGAGTTTTGCCACTAATGATGGTGGTTAAACAGGCGGGCCCAGGAAAAGTATCTCCTCCCTGCAATTTTGATCCTCTGAGTGTTAAAAATCATCTTCATCAATGTGCCAAGAACTTTATTTTGCACTTATTCCACCAGAAGTAAAGCCATGAAGTAACCAAACAGACAATGTTATGCTTTTCCCACAATTTAAACTCCTTTCTACTTAATGGGAAGAACGTGATTAAGAGGCACAGTTTAAATGGCAATTGGAGAGTGTGAAGCCACCAAAGGTCTCAGGGTTTCTGCAGATGAGCAGCAGAAAGCTGTGAGCACAGGTTTGCTGCTAAGGAGCCACTGACACCTGGGGGCAAACACACACACTCCTGGCAGGGGGGAGAAAACAGTGATGCTGTCCTGGAAGTAACAGATTTCAATCTGCCTTTCTGTGACCTAGAGCTGCTTTGAGTTATATAACCCCCCAAAACATTCCACGTTAAAATGAAACTAATACAAGGAGCAGCTTTATACTTTGCAGCCTTTGTTATTGTTTCTCATGCTGCCCTCCAAATACTAATAATGTGTGTTTTGTTATAGTTAAGTAATACTCACATGTGAAAAAGGAGCCCAAATAAGATGTTGAAGTCCTGGGCAGACCAGTAAGGCAAAAGCAGAAGGGGAGGCAGGATACAATTGGCCTCAGATTTGTCTGTAAGAATTGTACACTTTGTTTTGAAAAAATTCCTTGTTCAGTGTTAGCAGAAAGTCTGTATGTGCTTCATTATTCTGAAGGGAAATGTAGAAGTACCTGAGCTTAATGAGATTTTGGAGAATAAATATACACCTTGAGTTGCCTGTGTGGTGGTGCCTTTTAATGAGTTTAACTTTTGGTGTATAAATAAATACTCTGTTAGATACCATCCGAATAATGTGCAAATTAAAAGAGGCATAGGGTAAGCGTTTCAGTGCAAAATTTCATTCTTTTTACAGTACAGTATTTGTTGTTTGTTATCTTCTGTAGGCGGCAACTGATCATTATTTCCAGGATGTGCTTAGGGAAATCATGAAGTGTTTGTTTTAGATAATGATGTGCAGCATTCAGAGCTACTTGTGACTTTCAAAAACTGAAATTAAAGATCCTGAAATATCAAGCATATCATTTAAAAAAAAAAATCCTTCACTGCTCAAGACTTTTGCTGGCTTCATTTTCATATAATTGGAAAAAATATGTTTTCTTGACTGCTTTGCAATGTGATTTAAGTTAAGCATAAGTTCACTTAGCTGAGTGGATGTAATTTGATTTCATAAGAGCTGAAGTGCCCTAGACCAAACCAGTGAGCTGCTCTTCTGACCTGCTGAAGGCTCTGCATCAGGATGCCAGACCCTTCGAATCCCTTTGGCTACTGACTAAAGAACAACAGCCTCATTTATAGAAAACACTTCTCCTCCATCCTCAGTTAAGTCTTCCAGTTAATCCTTTCTTCAAGACTTTGTGGGCTGGTGAAGTGAAAATGTAAACCAATGGCACCAAGGAAGTTGTTGGTTTGTGAAAGGTGCTGACTGAGACTCTGGCCTTCTGCAGGTACCTTCTGAAGGAAACCAAATACAAGTTGACTTGTAAACACTTTTTTAGAACCCAGAGAGTACAGTGAATTTGTCTTTCATCCTGAGCAACATGACCAATGTCCCTTCTCAGGTCCACTGCATGGATTTATGTCTTTTTTCTATTGATTTCCTTTCATGTTCCTATGATTCAGCAAAACACATAGCATTTGCTTATGTTTAATACCTTATAAGGACATTAACTTTAAAAAAAAATGCCTTTCTTTTTTTTCCCCTCCTCCTTGGAGAGCTTTCAAAGTACTATTCAAAACAGCTCATTTCCCATAAATTCATAAAGGAACATCTGGACTTAAAATATCCTTTCATCCTTTGCACATCATTTTAACACTTTCCCCTGATACTATTTTTGTCTTCCTTCTTGGATTTATTAGCTCCTAAGTAATTACCTTTTGTTTCTCTTAGGTGTAATCACTGCACTGCTTGGGTCAACATTTTCAAGGAGCTCTCACAGGTTTAAAAATGTGGTAATCAACATTTTGGATCATTATTTGCTGTGCTTTTCTTCCTTGCCTCCTCTGCAATGGCTGCCAAAGGATTTGTTCTACCTGTCTCTGTTCTGCACGTGCATTCAAGCGCTCCCTTCTTTTTATCTTCTGAGGGTTGAATATTCTCTCCTGTTATTTAAAACTGATCTCTAATCATTATATTGACCTGAGCACACAAAAAATGAGTCAATAGGAAGGAAGATGTGAGGGAGAACAGGCCGGATTCTTCCACTCAGACGTTCAGCTGATGGCAACACCGTTGGTTTATGCAAAGACACCTTCCCAGAACTCCCTCTTCCTTTATCACACAAACAATGGAAAAGTCCCATAAACCTCCCCAGGTTCACACACGAGGTTCTTGCAGAACTATTCCTTTGCAAAGCAGGTATTTACCAGCTCCACAGAAGAGAACAGAGAGCACCTGTAAAAGCCTGTGCTATCCGCTGGGATCTGTGGCCATGGTTACACAGCTGCTTTAATCCAGCATAAACCCAGTCTGCCACTGAAATGGGGACTTCGAAATTCCCCTCTCTATGAAGCTGCTCCTTCTCATTGCCTCCCTAATGCTGCCTTTAGCTCTCCCAAGGCTGCACAGCGAGTCTGACAAGGGAACTGCTGCAATTGCAAACTAACCCAGCAAGACCCACCCCCCAAATAATCACTTGTAGTCAAATTAGCTCCCTGATCTAACTCATTGCAAAGCTCTACAAGCACCAACACTGGAGAACAGCACAATCTGCAGCTGAGGATGAAGTGCAAGGGCTGAAGGTATTGCTCTGTTTAGCAGCAGTGAGCTGAAAATCAGCTGCAAACAAGTGTAAAACTGCAGCCCTTCCTGTACCTGAAAGTGCAGCTCCAATCCCAAACTTATTGCCAGCAGTTTGCTCTCTCCGTGCCCTGCTCTAACAGTGTGAACTCGTGCTAACACTACTCTCTGCTGAACACAGACACGAACGTGCTCCAAACAGACTCAGCTCCTGGTAAACAGCTCAGACTGCTCAAGGCTCATCTCTCCCAGAGTTTTGGCACAGGAGGAGGAAGGCACTCACAGTCCTCTGCTGCTGTAGCTGAGCTTTCCAAATTTCACAGGGTTCTTGGGAGCTTGAGCTTCCCCCAGCTAAGCAAGACTTCAGTCTCTCCTGCTTTGCAACCCCACTAATCAGGTGCAAGTCCCAAATCAGTCCCTGCAGATCCTATTTGCCACCCAGAGACAAGAAGAGGCATAAGTGTTGGCTGGGAGTCAAACCTGGATGCAGGATGGCACAAGGAGAGAGCCAAGGCATGTGCCTCGTGGTGCACGAGGTTTGGCAGGCTTGGCACAGCCTCAGCAGATGGCTGGTCAAGGTGTTTGCTCTAAACTGCCTTCCCATTTCCTTCAGTGTGATAATTCCTCACTGCTTTCTCAACAAAATGAAGACATTCATAACCACAGGACACAAGAAAGTGACAAAAGGCTTAGCCATAAGAAAAAGTATTGACAATGGAATTCAATTCTAATGACATTAGAACCCATAACTTGTTATCTTGATGTCCTGGAACATCAACAGCACAGAAACCATTGACTTTGGTTGTGATATTTATACCTCTTTCCCAGCTAAGTAAGTGAGAGAATGAACATGGTCACGTGGATTTAACCCTTCATCCAATATCTACTGCAAACTGGTGAACAGTAGAAAAATCTTTCTAACAGCAAGAAAGAGCCCTTGTTTGCTCCCATAAAAATCAATCCTGCTTCCAAGAGAACCAAAAGTTTCAAGAACAAAGGATAATCCATAGCCTCATATATATTAAAAGTAATTTTAAAATCAACAGCAATCATTTGTTCAATCAAGACTAGCAAATATTACCAGGAAAATTACTTGGATCCTGCTCCCATTACAGTCAAAGGGGAAGCTTCCTTTAACTATCTCAGCCACATCAAGTCTGCAATGCTGACTCCTACAGGAACTGAGGTCCTGTTAAGGTGAGTTTGTATATGCTTCACTCTATAGAAGTGTTCAAGCCCAGGAAAGTTAAAGATACCTCTGCATTGTGAGCTCAGACTCCCAAAGTTCAGATATAACTTTACTGAATTAGAGTCAGTGAAGTCCTGTTGGCCATATGTGCAAATATTACACACACTTTTTTATCACCTTGCTAATAGTGGTCATATTATTCACAGGATCAGTTCAATAAAGTAAATATTGACAGTGAAACTTTTTGCTATTGTTAATAAAAATTGACACTGAAAAATAAAATGCTTAGGATTTACATGGGGCATTTACAGGGTCCATCCTCAAATAGTTAATATCCCTTAATCTACAGGAAAACAATTCCTACAACACTCAATTATAACTTCAAAAGAACTATTTTGCTAACTTTATGATGTGTAGACAGTTAAGGATTAGCAGGGATAAAGAGAAGGTTGAATCATCCTAAAACTCCAACTGTAAAGAACCCACACTAAAATACCATTCAGAAAGCAGAAATGTATATGTTTTAAGGGGGAAAAATGAGTTAATGATCTCTCCACTAAGGACTAAGTACAAATATATATTGAATTTTCTCTCTTCTTCCACCTGTGTATAAGGAGTTAATGTATGTTATACAAGTACAGTTATGTAATTACAAAAATCGCCATAACAGAACTAAAAAATTCTTTGAAACTCTATTTTTTTTAAAGGCATAGCCATATCCCATGTGTGATGGCCCAAAGACAAGAAATATTAATAAATAGTTTGAACAAAAAATATTTGTGTTTTTAAAGCATTTAGACATATTACTGCTTCCCTGCTGCACCAACTCACAAAGCTGGCTAAAGAAACCTGGATAATTTTAAAGAGCAAATCTGGTGTTGCTCAGCAACAGCACACCCTGATAGAAAGGATGCAGGATGTTGGGAGATTTAATATTAGGGAAACTGCTTGCAAGGGGAGGAAGAAGAACAAATACCATTTATTCATGCAATGTCCATAGAACTGGGACAGCTTAAAAATAATAATCAGATGGAGTGATCATGCTAATATTAATCTTTGTATAGTAGAGCTAAATAAAAAGTTCTTGCCTGGAACCACTGAGTTGGCATCACAGTTCATTAAATGGCATTGATGTTTGCACTGCCTTGGTATGATATGATACAATGAGACAAAAAAGCACTGTGCATTTCATGAGAATTTGAGAGCAATCTCACGGCTGAAAACTTCAATTCTGGCACTGGCTTGGATGAGTATTTGCCAAAGTGAGGGCTGAATAAGAACTCAGAACTCCACACTTTTGTCTGGCTCAGGGGCAATCCAATGCTCTCAAAGGAGAAAATGTCTTGGACAATACAGGTCTCACCTCTGAGTTGGTGCCTCTTTCTCAGCCACCCCTTCCACTGCAGTTGGGCACTGCTGAGAAGAACTACCAAAGAGACAGACTGCTCAGGTGACAGAGGTCAGGACAGGCTCTCAGGGCCAGCAAAGACAGATATAGGACACAATCAGACTTGGTGCTTCAGAAACTGAGCACCTTGGCCTGTCTGAAGGACAGAGAGGGCCACACTCTCGAATTCACTTGTAAGGCTGCTGTACAAACCGTATTTTGGAAGTAGTGCCACTCTAAGCCAGCAGCTCTGGGGGAATGTTCCTACAAACACATGTGTGACAGATGAGTGCATCTCCATGGATCACACCAGCTCAAAACATGCCCCTTGTAAGCCAGTACAATGTGGGCAGAAATTCTCTGCCTTGGTCCCTTTTAACACTGATTACTTTTTGATGATAAAACACAGGACAAACAGTGTAAATAAAAGTCCTTCTACTCACAAACCATGAGGATGGAACTCAAGATGTGGGCCTGGCAAGAAGACCTGTCTTCCCATCAGCTGGCCTGAAAGAGACTCTCTGTAACCATTTGCCTCATTGCTTTCTACATTAAAACCCTCCAGGCTCCTCCTAGACATATAAGAGGATACTTTAATTGGGTTATAAAGTCATAACTGCCTGAAATGTCATCTGTCTACTCAGAAAACAGAGGCTTTCTTAGAAATGAGCTCTGCAGGACTAAGAAGCACACACCTGAGCAGAAGGACATTTGCTTCTCTGCTCATCTGTTGAAACAGAACCATTAGGATTGAGCAAAAACCCTGTTGCTACCATGTTTGGCTCTCAGACACCTGGTGATAACACAGTCATTAGGCACCTGCACCACTCTTCTCTCTGTCCTAGCAGCAAATGTCAAGCACTGCAAGGTTCTTTGTTGCCCCTCCAATGCAAACCTCATTTTATTAAACAGGAGTGATACCATCCTGCCTATTAAATGCGTGGGAAAGGAGTCTGTCAGCACACCCCAGTGAATCTGTCCTCTGGGTGACTACCTTTGCTGACCCAGAGACACTCTGGGCTTGTCAGAAGCTATTTACATCAAATAACATAAACTTTCATTGAAAATACAAAACAAAAGCTCTTCAAGCACCTGCTGTCCCAAAGTTACAATGAAAAAGGTTGATTAGAACAAAAAAGTATAAATATTTCATAAAAATAAGCATTTCATTAAAATTTCATACTTATAATTTCCCTTCCATTCTGGGAAAGAGGTTTTAATTAAAATCTACAAGGCACAAGTGTAAGGTAAAGACAGAACTAATAACCTCAGGAGAAGGAAAAAAATAGAAGGAAGAAATCATTTCTTAAGGAAAAGCTATGATCAAAGTAGTACCTTGCTGAAGATTTGACCCCTCAGATTTCCCCATTGATGACATTCCCACTATCAAAAGGCACATTCCTGTAGGTGACATTAGAATTTTGTTGGCTCTTTATTTCCAAGATGCTGGGATGTGTTTGCTGCAATCTCCAAAGCAGCTTGAAGTCAGATTTGTATCAGAGTAATGGCAGGCCAATAATTGAGCTCTTTGGTACTTATGTCAGGAATAAATCACACTTTCCTGAATGGTCATCAATTATGATATTTAGAAAAGGAATTGTGGGGAGTTATAACTCAGAAGAAAATTGTTGAGACCAAGTGGAAGGACTGCAAAATGGCAATGCTGGAAAATAAGTCAGCTCCTCTCAGCAGAGCTCCTTGTTCTGCCCTTTTCTTAGCCCTGACTTTGCAGTGTACCTTTATTCAGCAGAAATGTATTAAAAAGAACATTTATTCTGCAAATTCTTATTATGCTTCTCAGCTATGCAGTTCTGGCAAGGCCATGGTGTGGTGCCCTTATAACTATGTTTTCCTGACCTGTGTTTCCCCAAGTTCACAGGGATGGTACCAGCTGAGATGAGTACACTGAGGAGGACGTGTGGTTGTTTCACAGATTGTTGATCTGCAGTGGTTCAGAGCCTAGAGCTGGCTCTTCTGCAAAATAGTCTCTTTTTGGAAGGGAAAAAAACTTCTCTGAAAATGTAGAACAGAGTTGGTGCAGAACATGGAAACCACAAGACAAACAAATGGCCTAAGCCTATTCCACAAGTGATTTTTGGGGTTTTTTTGCTAGAAAGCTTTTGAACAATTGTAATGTCTTTGAAAAATCACTAAACCAAAGACTTGGAAGTGTATCCATGACAAAGTATTTTAACTAGTAGCACATGAATTATAGTTTAGAAATTAATAAAAAAACAATCAGCTACAAAAACAATGTTCCAAACTCATATCAGGTGCAAAGGCAGAGTTTATCTTGTCTTTTGTAAGCAATAAGAAGGAAGAGGAAAAATTAGATGTGTTCTATATAGACTCATCAGAAACGTAGAAATAGCAAATCTCTGATCACTGCCTTGAAGAGAGAAAAGGAATTGGGAGGGAAACAGACTAAAAAGTGTATCTGAAAAACAGATGGGGCAAATTTCCACGAGAGGAAACCACAGAGCACTAGGAAGTCCTGTTTCAAAGTAATTACTGCAGAATGTGTTGGACCTGCAGGTATTTCATTGTGCAGCATCCTTGAAACAGCTGCATCGCACACTGGGTTCCACGAATTTTTTCTTGCACCTTGGACACAGATGTATAAAAAGTAATGGAGTCGACTCTAACTTGTCAATGCTTCCTGCAAATTTTACATCAGCAATAATTCCATAGCCCATCCTGAGAGAAGAGTTCTGACTGTGTCCTTCAGAGGATCTATTAATTGTAATTTATAATTAATAGATGTTAATATCCTATAAGTATGCAGTGGATTAACATATTAGAACATGAGACTGATTTTAGTGGGGTGTCCTATAATTCACATTACTGCAGAAAGTTACTGATACCAAGTATCTGCTCCAAGAGCCCATCTTTATAATTGTAAAGCTGCATCCAGAAAGATCTGTCAAGACAGTGAGCCAAAACACATCTTAAAAAGTCAGCCAGTATTCCCCTACCAGGGTAACTTGCATTCTTCAAATCGTTCAGCAGTTTTACCTTTAATTCTGAACACATTCTAAATTATAATCTGCTTGGCGAGATCTGCGTGTGATGAAGAAGGAGCTTGTTGCCCTTTTCAGTTTATAATGTCACCAGAAATTAAGTCTATTTAACAGATGTGGAATTCATCATTTCAGCCTTTAACTTGCATTAGAAAGTCACCTTTTTGATAACTGATCCCACTGTGTGTTGTTTACACTGCAAGTATCAAAGTAATTCCCAGTAAAACAAGTTTTCTTCAAACAAAAAAAGAACCCCTTTCCCTCTATTACAACTGAAGCACCGAGTCTCATAACACCACCTTTCTAAGCAGTTTAGCAAAGTGAAACCCTTGCAAGCAAAATAAAGGGAAATGAAGTTGCACTTTAAAACCCAGAACTCCAGCTGATCACAGTAACTCTATTTTATCTGACCCATCACAGCTCATCAGAGTTAACAGTAATCAGCCATGTCCCATAACCCAACACCCTTTCAAGAGTCCATCTACATATTTGAGGAGAGATGCCTAATAAATATTTACGTCTGTTTCTCAGCATTCAAATTACTTTTACTCTGAGAAATGACACACTAGGTGACTTAGCAAAAGATTATGTAAAGAGTATCCTCAAATATTCAGGACCTTCATGTACAGAGACGTATTTTTTTCATTAAAAATACATTTAATACCATTTTATTACATACAGCTGCTCCATCTTACTCAAAGAGCAGCAGTCTTACTCAAAGCTGCTATCAATGACACCGAATTTGATTTTATGGCATGTAGTTCCCTCTGTGAAATGGCCACAAATCCAAGTCAGGGTTGTCCCATGAATACCCTCTGCTCCCTATTTCTTGCTACTTATCCCATCCCAGTGGAAGAACTGTTGGATTTTTTTAAGAAGGGCTATATATTTTCTACAAAAGAAGGTCTAGACCAGACAATAACCCAAATTTTGCTGCAGATAAATGTCAAAACACCAGTCATCACACATTGACAGGGACAATTGTTTCCCTAGAGCCCTTAAAAATAAGGTGGACTGTACCTCTTGTAACTGAAACTATTCCAGTAACATATAAGGTGACTGTGACTGAACTAATGTTGGTGCTCCAAATCAATTTCCCTTACACAAATTTACAGTACAAGAATTCATTAAGAAAGGGAGAAAGCAGATTTGATATATGAAATAATATTTACCTAGAAGCTTTGACCAAGAAAACTTATCCTCAAATTCCAACAGTAAATTAGTCCCTTTCTCCTACTTCTCTGCATTTCATTTACATATACACCAGGCCCTTTCATAATAACCATAACAATTCCCTCAGCTTACCGAAATAAACATTAATTCCAAATAAATACATCAACATGCAAAGCCTCAAACCGAGCAGGGGAAAGAACAAAAAGCACTGCACGTCAATTCCCCCACACTTACAAATTTCCATATTTGTGAAACTGTGACTAGTCACGAAACCAAACTAAAAATAAAAGTTTTAGAGTTTCATAACAAACCAGGAGGCAATTCCAAAAAAGCACTTGGGCCTTTTCCACACAAATGAGAACCCTCCTTACCTGTTGTTTTCTCATCATTCCTTTTTTGTCCCTCTTTTTCTAACGAAAGGAAACACGAGCAGGAAAACTCTTGATCCTCCTTTAATTTTCCTTATTTTTAGAGCACTGTGTCCCTTGTTTCCAGTGTAGAGACTTTAACACCCTCCCAGTCCTGTGGCCCGTTCCTAACCCAGATTCCAGGTGGGGACACAGTGAAGAGCTGTGGATCTACAGCAGGGAGAGAGCAAGACTCAGTTCTGTACCTGAAGAGTGTCCATCTCCAGGAAACTCCATCACAGACATCAACGTGTCAAGCTCTTTTTTTTTTCCCCTTCATCTTGTGATGGATTTATTTGAACAAATTTGAGAAAAGCAGGGGTAGGATGTAGGCAGCTGTCCATCTCACTGCAGAGGGACAGCTCCATGAGTGGGACCCTCAATCACTAATCAGGAGCCCATCAGGGAGACAATTCCTGACATCAACAGTGCTGCTTTGATTTATGGTCACTGAAGGAGTGATGCCACGTTATAAACAGAACAAAACTGAAAAAAAATTGATGTATTTGCAAAGAGAGCTATAGGACTTTATTTTTTTAACATGGAGAGTCTGAAACTGCTGTAGCTGTTTGAAATACAGGGTGGGCTGGATTTTGACCTGTCGTTTTCCCAGGTTCAAGGACCAAGGAAGTGATGGTTCTTTTTGCCTGAAACTCCCTTGAAGGTCAGTGTATAACATGAAGATATTATAGGCATTCCTCTACACTAGCATGGGAGGTCAGTGTCTATAGGACACCTGTGCAGTTATGAGGGAGAGAGCACCAAACCCTGAGGGCAGTTCAGAGTGAGATTCTGGTGCTAAATCAGCTTTAACCCCCTGAAGGGGGAAATGCCCCTCTCTTGCCTTGCTCCATTGTCCAGAATGATGGTGAGATGGTTAAAAGCTGTGAAAGCTCCCCTAAGCTTTTGGGTGTGCAATTCAGCGCCCTTTCTGGTTACCCAGAGCTCCTGTAAGGAGTGAAACAAGATGTTAGTGACAGGTACTCTGTCAGACCAGTCGAAAACACACGTTAAAGGGTTTAGGAACTATTTTTCATAGTCCAGTAATTTAGTATTGGCAGGAAACTGTGTTGTAGCTGTACACAAAAAAAAAACCACCAAGCTGGTACCTACTCAGGCTCTCTCATCACTTATCCCAGTTTTTCCCAGCTTAGCCAAGATGGATTCTTCCCATTCCCTACCTCTTGTAGGCATCTCTGCCTCTCCCCTTTACTCCCCCCAAAGCAGCAAAGGGAGAAAGGGCACAGCCTCTTTCAGCAGGCTTGTACTTGTGCCATGCCTGTTGGGCTGACTTCTCTGTGCCCAGCACAGAAATTTTGTTATAACCCTCCAAGACGTGTCTTTCCTCAAGGGTTTTCATTTTCTGATTTACAGGAGTGTTTTCAGACTCCCAGAAAAGGTCATGATGCTTGGAATCCCTGGCAAAATTCCAGTATTTCCTCAGTAGTTTATGTTTTCTGTCCTTTGCTTCTCTGGAAAGAGAGGGAAATGTGATTGGGGCTCAGGCTATCAATTAGTTAATAATTGTCACTTTTCTTCTCAGACAAGTTAAGTGTGGCAACATCTCTTCTTAGAAAAATCAGCCTCTACTTGAATCATTTTTCCACAATAACAGCGAGCTTTGTGTATACACATTACAGTAATAATGTCAAAGTTCAGTCATACTCTGAGTTTATTAGATTTTGTTTTATTCTTTCCCTTGAATTATTCATTGAATATCTATAATTTTCCAAAGAATAATTTCATAAAGTGCTGCAGCAATAAAACCCTCCATGTATAGCACACCAATGTGAATGGTATTTATGATGTACTCAAAGAAAGATCAGCCTGTTACATTAATCATGTAAAACGATTGAAAAATTATGTTTAATCATTTCTATTTCAAAATAAAACCTGCTCAGAGCTTTAACACCATGTGAAACCTAGAATTAAATTTCATACAACATTTCCTGCAACAATATATATAATTATTCAATACTTTGAGGTTTGTCTAGTGTTCAGTAACCTCTCATCTCATTTTCTCTGAATTGTGAGTTGCATTTAATATTTTTTATTTAGTAGGTTTTGCTTAGAATGTTCCAGATTTAATAAGGAGAAACAATAAGATATATAAAGCCCTGTCCTTTTTTCAAGACAAGCTCAACTGCAAGGCTGGATCCTCAGTCCCAGCTCTGCCTGAGGAGCAGCAGGGAGGGCACTGACACATCCTTGGGCACCTTCTGTGCTTATGCCAGCTCTGCAAGAGGAAGAAGTGTTGGCTGGCAGGGTGGGGACACAGAGGGTCCTTACAGAGCACCACGGATTTCCTACAGGATGACTGACCATGCAGCAACGGGATGAAGGAAGCAAAGGCATGGCCTGCTGGAGTTCATCCCCAAAAGTGCAGTGGCACTGGGGTTGTCAGCACCATTAGGAGGATTAGTAAATTCTGTTGAATGCCACCTAGTTAGAAGATGAATTTTTCCCTATATCTGACTTCTGAGAGCACTGAACCACACTGTCATTTTATTTGATCTGGCAATTAAACTTTCCAGGCTTTGCTATACACTGCCTGTACAAAGTCAAGAGAAAGGCAAGTGTGAGGACAAAACCTGCTCTTGATTAGGCCAAAAGGCAGAGGTTGTGCCCAGTGCTCCTGGCAGGCTCGTGTGCTCTGTGAGCCAAACCCTGCTGACATCTTTCAGATGTTTGAAAAGCTAAATAGGGTACACCAAGACACCGAGTGTGTGGCATGTGAAATCAAATAAAAAATGAGTGCTCATGATTCCTAATGAATCAGCATATATTGTCACAGAGCTTTAACTTTGTCAGGACTGCAGGAACATGCCATAAAGTCAATCCTTGAAAAGCTGGAATCTGCAAATAAACTGCCATGTACTTAATTAGAAAATAAATCTATGAAAGCATAATAAAGCCTTTATGAACTCTAACAAACAAAGTGTGTGTGGATATAGAATATATAAGCCTAGATATATAACTGAAAGGGTTTTTCAGAATTTTATGGTCCCTAGCAAGGAAGCACAGAATAAACAATTGATATAATATTAACAACCTCAGCTTTTAGCTTTGAACATTAATAACTTATTTGAAATAGCTCAGCCTCCTGTACATGAGCCACCCCGTAGTGTTTCAGCTGATTCTGATTCTCTTTGTGCAGAAACCTTTTAGCTAATCATTTTCATCTCTGTGTGTCAATAAATCTTGCATCTCTAGGGCAATGACTTTTACTCAGCAAATGTTAAGCAGAAATAAAACCGCCCAGAACAGCCTAAGCATGAGAATTTCAATAAGAATTTAGCAATATATTGATCCACTTCTCCCCCTTCTGACTTTTCATTACTATGTCACTTTCAACTTCTGTATTCAATAAGATAAAAAGCCAAAAGAGCACGTGACTTAGGGGCTTTAGCCAACCCTACTAAAATTATTTTTGAATGGCTTCTTCACCAACAGTAAAGTCCAAAAATGGTCAATATTCTGTAACTCAAGGGAAGAGTTGACAGTCACACACTACAAGTGAATGAACTCCTCTATAGACAGAATAAAAAAAGCAGAAATTAGAAGATTAAAAAAATACATGCAACAGTAAGGAAACAAAGCCAGTAATGAAAGACAAAGTATTTACACTCTATGTTGTTCCTTAAATAAAGCAAAATTAAGGTCAAGTAACTCTTGTGTAATTATTTATAAGGATCTACCACCCAAAAGCCACTTGGATGTGTCAAATCAAACTTCCTGCACACCACATGAACAAATACTATTTCCATTCCCCTAATATTTATCACTGAGAGCCAGAAGACAATCAATAGTCACAAAAAGAAAACTGATTGAAACCCCATCACACCATTAAAAATGGCCATGAAAAGCTCTCATTTTCAAAGTCTGAATTCCAGCACAGACAGATGGTCGAGATTCTCTGTCCCTTCAGCATTAATGAGGGTATGATGAACAGTGGGGAGCACCAAATCTGAAGTTCACAAAGTAGATAATTGCTACCAGAGCAGGTCATGATCCAAGATTTACACCCCCACGTGTTTTGCCTGCAAACGTTGAAAAAATGGCAATGAAAATAAAGGAATTTGGCCATTAAACTGAGCCTACACTCTGAAATGTAGAAAGTAGTAAATAATCCAAGGGAAAAGGACTATTTGCAACCTTGTTATTAAACCTTAGGAGTCAAACTACCAGCATTCATCATGTCCTGCATGTTTTGTGCCAATGGTATCACTTTGTTTCCCAAATGGCGCAGTCACAAATCTGAAGGTTCCCAGAACACAGCAGGATGAAGTTCTAGAGCAAAGCAGCCGTGAGACAAGTTTGCTGCACCATCACAGACAATTTCTGTCAGCAGTGTGCCAGTCTGAACAAAGCTGCACTAAGAACTTGCTTTGGAAAGTGCATTGCTTCGTATCCTGACATGAAAACAAACTGGGGAATTCAGAACTTCCTACAGACCGAAATTACAATTTTGTATCAACTCCATTCTGCACAAAAAAATGCCACTGACTGAAACCTCCCACAGCTATTCCTGCATCATGATAAACACACATATCCCAATAATTTTTTATAAAACAGGTGATACAGTGCCAATAAAATTGCAACAGAAATATGAGATAACATTTATTGTGGCCACCTCAAATAAAAGCTAAACTCACCTCAGGCTTCTGAGAACCTAAAGTATTTTTCAAGATCACATTGTAAATTCAGAAACTTTACCATAATAAAAGTCCAAAAGTTTGATGGAGTCTTCCACAGGCTGTTCCCATAATGTTCTCATATAAAAATGGGAAATTATGTAATTAGTCATGACAATAGGTTTCTTAAAAATGCAAATTTAGCTGCAGTTTGAGCAAGAGAGTCTGCACTTTATTAGGTGCAGTTCACATGCATGAACTACAAAGCCTGCTTGTTCACTCACTGCGTGTGTCCCTTCTGAGATTAGGAAAAAGACCAACCCAATTAGAAATAATCCTGCCAAGAACAAATATCAAAGAATAAAACCTGAAAGAAAAAACTGCTTGTCTTCTTTTTGTTGGGTTTTTTTTCCCTAGTTTTCAGATGAGTCCATTAACTCTGAGGTGGACTGAGGTCTTAACTCAGCAAAGCCCAATGCATTAGGCCATTTCACAACTATTGGTTTATTATAGCTTTTAAAAATATTGTGATTCTTCCTCAACATAATAGGACCTGCATAAAACCTTATGATCCTTAAAAACACCCAACCAGGACAAAGTGCCAATGCACAGAATGCATTTTACACTCCTGCAGAGAAGAAACAAGCTTTGCTTTATGTAATGTCATTGCCTGAACTCTAACTCTCATAATGGGAAATAAAGTGCTTTTTATGAGGTTCTAGTCCCTCCAGTTATTTGGTAATAATGACTTAACAGTAAAGTTTGAAAGTAAACCCAAATCTTAAGCGAGCCAGAATCCCAGGTCTTTGGAGATTATCAGTGGAGATCAAAGTCAGTAACAAATATGCAGAGCTGAGCAGAGAATGTCAGGGTTGTTTTCTTAGTTCATAGGAGCTTCTGAGTTTGATATGGTCTCCCTGCTAATTAAGATTCAATATACCAGTTAGCCGTGATCTTTGGTGTCTTCCACACCTGAATAATATTTTCTGACATTTAAGTCAAACTAAATCTGAGTGTCTTAGTGACAGTAATGAACTCTACACTCAGAACTATATTAAAATAAGGCTTCCCAGGCTGGGTTTCCTAAGTTTCTTTGCAAATGTGGAGGTAGCAGCAGACTGAGCTCTTTTAAAGATAATCCCATGCCTTGCTACAATATATCGAAGTTGAGATAAAAATTGAGTGTATCTTGGTAAAGAAAAATGTAAACCCCTGTGAAATCTGTGTTTGATTTGCTATTTCACAATGCAGTGTTTCTACCAGGAGTGGGGGAAAAAATGCCCTTTCTAAGACTGAAAGGTCTGAGAATTTTGAGACAGAAATTCAGTCCAGCAAAAAATTGCTACTTCTATAAAAGAATATCTCATAGTTCATGATATTTTCTATTATCATCATCGAAAAAAAATAACATAGGGTTCTTTCTTTTGTCCTTTATAGTTCAATGTATTAATCAGAAATACTTCAAAGAAACAGGTGTATGAGAGATTCTCAGATGTTGAAAAAGAGACCACTCTTTAAAATTCTTATTTTAGGCCGGTACTAAAACAGGGGGGAAAAAAATCACAGGTAGGAGAAAGGTGAGAGTTATTGTGGCTTCTTTTTTCTTGTCACATCATGGTGTAAATTTTTCCAGCAAAATATAAGGCACTGACCTGCAGACTCAGGGATAAGAGCTTGCTCAGCAAAACCCCAGGGCCATCTGCCAGCTGTTGAGTCACCACAGAGTGGTGGAGCCACACGTTCCTCACAGCACCCGAATTCACACCAAACTCTGCAGAAGAGCAGGTGGGGAACTATCCCAGTCAAAGGGAAAAGACAAGTATTTGGGAAAATGCAATGGAAATTAGTGTCCATTAGCAGGTCTAACCAGCTAAGCAGAAGGAGAACTGGTCAAAAATCTGGGAATATGGCAATTCCTGAGATGCCTAATTCTTTTTGTCTTGTCAAAGGTCAAACCCTGCCTGTTTAATTCCTGAGCAAGATCACTCAAATCACCAAAATTCAGCATGTGCTAAAGTGAAGGAGATTGTCAAGTTCTCAGAGTGAAGCAGATAGAGATGTCCTTGCCAGCCTGCATTATTCACAAAGATTAGATTTCTCTATTGATGGTCTTGTAAAAACAGAGAAGAAAAATGTAAAAGTCCAACTAATTAATATCTGAGATGTTTTAAAGATAATGCATACTGGAACATCTAAAATGTTTTTAAATTGTGAGACGGAGAGCCTTACTAAGAAACCAACAGGATTGCACTTAGATTTTCAATTTAATAACAGAAGTTCCTGCTCTGTAACTGAAGGGATATGTAATTTCCCATGGAGAGGAAAGGTCCCTCTCCCAATTACATGTTTTCATCCTTGCCCAGTCTCTGTGCCTCACTTGGTTCTTACTGAGCTCATCCAACTCTCCAATTTAGCAGAAAAAAATACTGAGGGTTTTTTTTGTTTGGTTTTGTGGGGGGGGTGGTCTTTTGGGGGGTGTTGTAGTTTTCCGCTCACTTAGGCAGCTGAACCAGCTCATGGTGTGTCAGGTGAGTCCCTGAGCCAACAGAGGAAGATGAAGGGAGGAACACACCGATGAGAAACAACCAGAAAGTAGAAGAAGTGACATTGTCCTCTTGGAGGTTGTGAGTTCCTGCACTGGCTCAAGATTTAATACCAAAGATGAATCCCTGTTAACCTGGGCAGGAAAACATCTGAGGATTTTTTTCTGTTTCTTACGATTGGTTATCAGTTCCCAATTCCACCTCTTTTTCCTATGATCCCTAAGGAAAATATATGTTAAATTTGATCACATCCCACTTTCCCACTTCTAGCATTTATGGGCTCCACATCTGCCCTGGAAAACAAAGTTTTTCAGGACTTTTAAATAAAAGTAACAATAAGCCTCACAACCATGATCATGAAGTTCCCTATCCTGAGGAAACTTCCCAAAGCAAATTCTTACCACCTTTCTGTGGCTCCTGTCTTGTCCATGAGTATAAACTAAAGTTACTATACAGAGATTGAGATCTCCTATCAATTATTCACTGCAGAGATGGAAATTTCAATTAGCAAGAGCTAAAATCACCTTTTTGTTTCCTTCTCTAAACGCAGGGATCACATCTTTAATCAATGCCTGTGAAGCCCCTCTTCATAAAGCAATATAAATTTTAGTTAAGAAAGCAATGTGATCATGACACCATCAACCTTGCTCACTTAGGGAACATAAAGGATGAAGATAAATTCAAAAGGCAGAATTGAGAATGGAGTATTTTACGGCCCAAAGTTCAGATTTGAAACCGGTTTTATTAAATTTCAGAGAGACTTTGGCCACAAAGCAAGTATTTTCCTTTGGACTCTGTGCTCAGTGCACCTCAGAGCTGCCCTAGAAATAAAACTTTACATAATGAGTTGTGGAGGTTTAACCCCAGCTGGCAAACTCAGCACCAGGCAGCTGCTCACTCACTCCCCCAGCACGGGAAATCAAACAACTGACTGCTCTGATTCTGATCAAAAATTGAATTTAAAAAGAAGCTGGCTAATTAGGAGTCTCTACAGAGTGTCACAGACAAATGAAAAGAGATATGTTTTAGAAATTATTTTGAAAAACAGTTAACTTCCACCTAGATCCACAGTTCCATTATTTTTTTGTATCTGCACTAACCACAGAGTAGGCTGGGAAGAAAAAAGCTGGGTTTATGCTAAAATAGTGGCAATGTCTATATCAGGAATCAAACTGATTTATTTTTTTTCACTGGGTTTTATAAAATATGGGCACAATGGAGAGAAAACATAAGCCAGTCATACAAGGAAAAAGGTTAGAACTTTCCTCTGCTGTCATGAACTCCTAGTCCTCTACAACTGTGCTATCAAAAAGTTGAAATATGTTCAAAATCCTCTCACATCCAGGCTGCTCAGGACAAAATTTTGCTGTCTTTCCTCCATCTTTCTTATTCTGGGATCCATCATACCTACATATTTTCTCGAGCACATATGGATTAGGCAGCTCAGCCTCTACAAATAACTAAGATGCTTTACTTTCAAAGACATGTAATGAGCTGAAGTAAAAGCCTGTGGCAAATTCAGTTGGTTTTGTTAATGAAAATTTATAGCTTTCACTGTGAAACATTTTCTCTACAGCCAGACATAAAAGCAACTTTAACTGGAAGCACTCCAATTCAGCAGCATTTTGTAATATTCTTTTATAAAAGAGTAGCATTATATATATATATATATATAATAAATATATACCCAAACCACATTAGGTCTGGTTGTGCCAGGCATGATACATGCATTTAGTAATACAATAAGAAGTCCCCATTCCAAACAGCCTGTAGCCTACATGGACAAAAATAAAAAGATAGTGACTATTTTGTAGAAAGAAAACTAAGGCAAAGTTCAGAATCATAAAGAACATAAGTATTAGGACATAAATAAACTACCACAGATCTGGGAACAGAACAAAGATCTAAGTCTCCCTACAGTGTCTCAGCCATAAGGATTCTCTTTGTGAGTAAAATGCTGCATCACTTAGTATTGAACTGCAGAGGTTTTTAATCAAACAGTATTTCTCTTACATATCAACATAACCTTTTCTCCAAAACGCAATCCCAGCTATTTTTCTGACACCGTGCAACTGCTTAATGGCTTTTCAATTCACAACTGATACACAACCAGGTGCAACTGCCTTGATATCCCTTTTACTCATCATCTTCAGCAGCATCTCCAGATTTTCTCCTTTACCTGAAAGTACTCATGGATTTTACAGAAACCAAACACTGATAGTAAAACTGAGATTTGCTCATCCTGGGCATGGACACCTGACTGGCAAGAACCATCATAACTGGAACCTTTGGAGAAGCACCTGAAATGCCAACCTGTTCTGAGAGCTCCAAGACAGCAGTGGCTACACCCCAATACAATACAGTGAAAGAAAACATCTTTTCCTTCCGTATTTACAGACTGTTTATGCAACCCTGAAGTGGTTAAAGACCGAAGTAGGGCCTCAGTGTTATGTGACAGTGCCTTGGGTGGCCTCATGCCCTCAGCTATTACAAAACATTGACTCAGGGGAGATCAATACCAACATATCCTGGCAGTGCTGGAGTTGGGAGCTTATGAATTGTGACAAGATCACAGCCTGAAACGGTAACTGGCAGAGAATGACAGGATTTTTTATTGCTCTTATTGTAGTTGCAAACCAAACATGTTTGGTTTATGTTGATTAGAAAAACAACCAAACTCTTTAACTCCAGCTTTTATTGATATATTCAGGCCTTGCATTTTTCTTCCTCACTTCAGTCTATAGGGCCATTTTCAGCTGAGGGTTTGGGGGAGTTGTTTTGGGTTTTAAAACAGAACAATTATTCAAATTGAGGTCTAGAGAATTTTGCAACAATTACTAATACCATATTTCCAACAGCAGTCAGGGCAATGTGTAAAATCTTCTGGAATTAATAGATCAAAGAGGAAAAGGAAAGATGGCAAGACACTGTATCTTAACAGCTGGATGCCAATTACTATCTCTGTTAACAAACCACAGCCATCTACCAGAGGGGTCTTTGCCTCCCCACTTGCACAAAGTGGCAATTCAATTAGAGATCTCTTCCTTTCACACAGCTCAAGATGTTAAACAAGTTTCACCTAAAAAGATTAATGATCTCCACTTCATTTCATTGAAACGATCATTACACTTCTTTATTGCCACCCAAGTTATTATAAATTATGGCTCTTTCACAATTCTGTAACTTTAATCTTTGTGTGCTTTTGAGGTTTACCCTTAAGAAGGATGTATGTTGTAGAAAAAGGAATTCTCTTGATCATGTGAGATAGTTTAGAGAGATCTGTATTACATCAGGTGAGGTGTCAACAGGAATTTGCCATGGTGTGCACTTCCAGCAATGCCACCTGTAGCACAATAAATGCATCTGGCATTATTTGACCCTTCTATTTCTTTTCCTAGCTAAAAATTTGTCATGGTTCCTTGGCTGCTCCATTTCTCAGCATCTGAGGAAGGAGGTTACATATGCCCATGTGACATCATCAGAAAACTGGGGGTTCCACAGGACCCACATGGTGAGCAATCCTTCCAACACACAATTTGGAAAACATGAGCCATTTCAGTGCATTCGATCAGCAGAAAAACTCTTCACTTTTGACTTTTGTTGTATTAGTTTTCTGCCAACTCAGCACATTGAAATGGCTCAGCAACCCCATGGCCGAGGGAGGTGAGGAAAGGGTTTGGCCAGAGGCAAGAGCTGCAACAAGGCAGCTTGTTCCATGGCCCCAGGGTGCTGGAGAGCTACAGCCTGCACTTCTGCCTTTCACCTGCCCAGAGGTCAGAGGGGGAGTGGTGCTGTTGTAAGGAAATGGGAACACACAGCCAGAGGAAAAGGAGGACAGCAGCGCTCCAGTGGCCCTTTAAACTAGTTTAAACCACTGGAGTGACTAGAGCCCTATATTCTTCAGTTCTGTTTGCAAAGGTGACACGATTACATGTGATTAATTCCCTCAAATGGATTGCCAAAGATATTTCTAAAGGGTTGGTGGTGAGAGATCACTAAGTAACCTCACTGGTAACATCTAACCTGTCTACTCAAGCTTCTGCCTTACTCTTGAAGTGTGGGAAGGCATCAAGATAAATTAGCCTAACTTGTAACATGAGAGGAACTGGTAACAGAGACAGAGAACCTGAGCGAGCTGCACACCTGCATTATCCAAAAGCTTAGGTTTCCCTTTGATTCCATCAGTAACTAAGGTGCTTGAGCACATCTATAAAACACCTAGTTCATTTCCCCCCCCCCCCCCCCTAAAAATTCCTACTGAATCAAAGGGTCTGGGATTATCCCTAAGTGTGGCAAAATAAGTGTTGATTACAGCTCTGCAAGGAAAAATGCTCTGAGGAAAGAAAGGAAGGACAGAAGATATTGTTCCTCTTTAAAACAGAGGAAAATCTAGCTAAAGATTTATTGACTTCGCTTTTGGTTTGAGCTCTCTAGATATCTTTCTAATGAATATGCAGTGTCACTCACTGAGGAATCAGAAAATGAGAAAATCAAAGGCAAATTCCCAGAAAAGCTGGGAATTGCACTTCTCACACCACTTGTTGCAATCTTTTCCAGCTCTTTGTTTACTGCACCTTAAGGAGGGGACTCAGTCACAAGGCCTGAATTCTTTGAGGAGAGACCTGAGCCAGTCTGTGCACCTGGTAATTATAAAACAAAGTACTGTGAACCACTCACCATCATAGATAAAGAGATAAAGTGATTGTCTCACAATATTTTGTAGGTATGATATACTAAATCATGCCATGGGGGGTTTTTGGGGAGGGGCATATATTTCTAAATTAAATAGAAGTCTGAATTTTTTTCAACCTTCATGGATAATGGGTTAAATTTTTTATGAACTAATATTTTCTTTTAAAATATATGACTAAAATAACTAACAATGTTTTTGTGTGGCATACAAGCCTTTTTCTAAACCTGTCTAGGGAGTAAATAATGTATTTTATTGGCTTATATAATATCTAACAGCGTTTTCTTCTGCAATTTGCAAGATTTCTGTTACACTAATAGAACGATATGAGCCCATTTCTTCAGCTAATTAAGTCATATATAAGTATTCTCATGTGTGTTAGTTGAAAACTGCATTAAGTAGCAAAAATGTCAGCACATTTGAAAGACACTGCATTGCCATCTTATTAGGATTCAGTCTGTAACCACATTTTAATTCTTTTTACCCTATGTCCCTCAATTGACATCACTTTTATAAAACCTTCAAAATTATACTTGATACAAAACAGTCTGTGTGCAATAGTAGGGGGAAAAAAAACCAACCAAGCCAAGTTAGTGAGAAAAAAAAAAAAAAAACAAAAAAAAACAAAACAGATAAACCATGAGAAATGTAACCCAAAACCACACAGGTCATGAAGTCTATAAATTACACTACTCAAACAGATGTGCTCTGATTCCTGATTTGGTCTGGAGATTGGGCCAAATTATACCATTTATCCAAACTTCCCTACACATAAAATGCTTGGAATGTTATATAACAACTTTAAACGGGGTGGGGGGAAACCTTTTGTAAAATACTAATAATGTCATAATCCCACACGACATTCTAGAACTGGTAAATGACCCTGGTTCATTAACGTGTAGGATTCCATTTGGGAATGCTCCTGGACACGCCACTAAAAGTGAGCCAAGCAATTACTCCTTTTTTCCCCAAAGGTCTCCAGGAGCACAGGTTATACCGGAGCAGCTTCAGGGCTTGCTCAGGGCAGCGCCTCAGCTTCTTTCTTTTCTTTTTCCTGGGAGCTCTCCGGTATTTTCTCAGGTCCAGCCCAAGGAGGTGTTTGCTCTCGGGCTGTCCCTGCGGGATGGCAGAGGCTGCTCCGTGAATAAAGCAGTGCCACAGTGTCACCTGCTGGGAAGTTCTGCCTCTGCCTCTCTTTTCTCGGTGACAAACACGTTAAATAACAAAAAGGAAAATTGCTGTGTTGGTTTTACCTGCTTTCTGATACCTCACGTTCCACTCCACTATACTCCTATAAAAGTGGTTTTGTTTGTTTGTTTGTTTGTTTCTAAAAACCAGCTAATAGTTCAGAGTAGAACAATAAATATACTGGACTTTTCCTTGACCTGTCATTCAACAAATATGTGCTGAGTATTTGGTCTTCACTGGCTGATTTAAACCTATACTGAGTGAGTTGCTGTTCTTCTGATTCCATGCCAATATCTCAATGCAAGTTTCTCTTCCATATTTTACTCTATCCTTTCCTTTATTTACTACAATGGCACACATTTCCATATAATGCCATTTGCATTTCCTCTCAGGGACTCTAATGACTTTTTCAGAGTTTCAAACAGATGATTCTTTCAGTACTAATGAGAAATTTTTGCATTAGCTGGTGCATTGGGATCATGGAGCATGAAGATGTGGGTTTAAAAATTAAAAAAAAAAAAAGTAATGATTGTTTTGCCTAAATACAGGTGTGATGGCACAATTGGAAATATTTTTCTTTTTAAATCACTCATTGGTTAGAAGTGATAGGAAGGGATATTAGCTAATTAGCTGCACTAGAGGTAGAACAGCAGTGAAAACTGTTGTCTCTAATTACTTAATCACTGATACAACTGAGGAATTTATTCACTGCTGTGGAACTCTTTGAGGATTTGATTTGGATTTTTTTAATGGCATCCTAAAGGAAATGTTATCTTTTCCTAAAACTGTTTTTCCTCAGCTGGCACTCCCTCACCCAGGGCCCAAGGGGAAGGATGTTTTAGTGGCTTAAGGAATGCAGAGGGAGAGAATTGTCCAAGGAACTATTTACTGCAATCACTGGAAGATGACTTTTGATGGTTGCACTGTGAACATTCATGGCTTTTTGCCTCCTGCCAGCAACAGGTGGTTGCTCAAAACTTGGTGGATCCAGCTCTACTCAGCAACTACCGAATTCTTCTTGCTAAATACTGTGATTTGTATCACTCTGTGAATTTCTATGATATGTTGTCAAACACACAACACACCGGGGTTTGGGGTCATTTTATGTTATTCCAACTACAGCTACACTTGGTATTTATCCCTACCAGTCTTTTAAAGGTCAAAAACTTGCCTAGCTCATTTGTAATATAATCTATGTTTTGCTGATTTAGGTTATAGGGATGCTAAGTATAAGTGACAGCCAATCACAAAGGTTCACCCTTTAGCACACAGTGGCATTTTGCGGTTTTTAAATATTTAAAGTGTGATTCACATGGAAACATTAAATGGCAAAAAAATTTCTTAAAACATTACCCCAGAAACACCAATAAATCTGAGACAAAGAGGAATTAGCCAAATAAACTGTCTTGCTAAGTTTCATTGCATGAAAATTTATGTTCCCTGTAATAGCTTCTCCTACTCTAGAATGAACTATATTCCAATTTGGGTAGCTAGACTTTTGTCTTAAATGTACAATTTCCTGATTAAAATATGAGTGCTTCAGGAATATTTTTCTAGACATTGAATTCACCATTATTTCAATATTTCAAATGTGATTTTTTTTTTTTCCCTTCACATAAGAAGAGAGAGGAAGGGGGGACAGTAAAACCAAAAAAGGCTGTGCAAGATCTGCATGAAAAAGGAATGGAATTTTACTTATCTCAGCTTCATAACGGCATTTTTTCTCTAGAAGCACCTTGATTTTTAGGGTTAGAAAAAGCAAAAAGCAGGAAGTGGGTCAGTCCCTGGACTAACTTTTCAGTGAGCCCTAACAATTGTAAATATTTTTGTGATTACACAGAACTGACATTTATGTACTCTGGCAGGCCTAGAGTAGCCACAAAATGGGTTTTCAAAAGAAAACATTGTTCCTCCTCACATGAGTAGCAAGACCTGGACCACTGGTCTGAAAAGTGACAACAGTGGTGAAATATCACCGTCTGCAGAAGGCAAATAAAGATAAGCCTCCTCTCAAAGCTAAAAGTGAGTAGTGTTATTCATGCATAGTGCCCCTCCTTGATAAATTTATGAACCGAAACCAAAGTAACAACACTTATGTTTTCCCTTTTTTTAATTTATTTAAAAATATTTTTTAACTTAATGTACTTAAAGTTGTATTCCATACAAACTACACCCTCCTTGGCTGCCCCAAATGACTCCTTAGGAAATGGTACTCTGTAAACAAAACAAATTTCTAACTTAGGACTCAGTGTCACAAGACTTCTTGCTTGTTTTAAAATAAGAAGTGTGAGGACAGAGGGTATTTAAAGCAATCAGTGGCTGACTTCATAATATTTAAGTAATTTTGACCAAATAGTTACAAGCGAAGCACAAATAAATAATATGGCTGTACAGCAAAAATTTTAGCAATATTTTTATGCACGAGTATAAAGTTTCCTCAACAGACACTTGAAATAAAATTATCAAATTTTTCTTTAATAGTAACATAGGAAAAGATGATCATAGACTATGTGATGGTTTCATTTAATATTTTTACAAAATAGGTAATTGTGAGACTGTAAAGGGGAATGAGGCATTGTTACCTTAAGAGAGCAACACGAGGCAAATAGGAGGTTTGCCCTTATTTTCTCAGCCACAAAACTTTTATGCCCTATTCTTCAGATGTATTGGAAAAGAAACATTATTTTAATGCTTAGAATTCTGCTACCTGCTCTACCCTGACTCTAACATTGTGTAGATAGTAAAAGGCAGAAAATCAGTGTCAAGTCGTGCTCAAGTCAAGAGGTGTATTCATATAGTCAACTGCAAGAAAGCAGCTTACAGAGCTGTATTATTTCCTTATAAACACAGCCCAATACTGCTGGAGTCCACAAGGTGGAGTAAAACTTATCTCTATCACCCTTCAGCGAAAATAGCTTAGAACCTATACTTAGCTCACATGAATCATGGGTGAATAAGAGGTTGCTGATCTCTGAGTTCGCAGCAAAAATATAAGAGCTTCCCTGTGCTTTGAGGAACAAAAGTTGTTAAATTTTCAGTGTCTGAGAAGCCAAGAAGACTGAATCTTAACATAGCTTACAGGAGAACAAATAAGATATAGGCTTGAAGATTTACATTACTGCAAGACTACTGAAACTCATCTTCAGCTCTCCTATTCTCTCCTCCTTCCAAAAGACTTCCATCATGTAGCAAAAAAGCTGATATGCATCATCTACTGTCTTGTGACTAAAGAAATGACGTATCTCAAGCACATGCAGTTGCTGGATGGAAAAACAGGTAACAAGCCACTCATCAGTGAGCTACATCAGTATCTGAGGCACCCAGTAAGATCAAATTTTCATAGTAGGGTAATTTCAGTTCCCCTTCACGACAGAACTTTTCTACCAAACACGTTAATGAAGTGGTTGTTCTGTCTAGTTCTGTTTCCATGTCAGTGACGTGACCAAGCCCTTTTCACAGCAGTGCACCTGTCATACCAACCCTCTGACAGGCACAGTCATAAAGGTCTCTTCCGTCTGCCACAACTTTACCGTGTAAATCTGAGATGTCAAAAGGCATTAATTTTCTAATTGAAAATGATGTTTGGTGACATACATGGCAATAAAACCCCACACTTTAAACTTTCCTAGCTTGTTTAAAGGTAAACTCTTTCTTCGTCTTCCACGCCCCTTTGAGTCTGTAACTCAGAAGAGCAAGAGAAGAGCTCAGCCCTGCCCAGGCCTGTCCCACAGCCCTGCCTGTGGGTGCAGGTGCTTCCCGATGACTGCAGGACCTGCCCAGATCACTGGTACCTACCCGGGCTCCATAACCACCCTAACCCGGTACCTGCCCAGATTCCCAAGACACGCTCAGGCTCCATCCCCTGCCCAAACTCCCGGTTCTGCCCTAACGCCGTGTTCCAGCCTGCATTCCCAGTTCCATCCCGCATTCCCTATTCTATTCCCCCCCATATTCCCTATTCCCCCCCACACCTCCCATTCCCCCTCACATTCCCCATTCCCCTCCCACATTCCCCATTCCCCTCCATTCCCCTCCACATTCCCCATTCCATCCCCACACCCCCATTCCCTCCCCATACTCCAGGCCCGGTTCCCACCCTGCTGCCCCATTCCCCACTCCCCCCACATTCCCCCCTCATCCCACATTCCCACCTTATCCCCCATTCCCCACATTCCCTATTCCATCCCCAATCCTCCCCACATTCCCTACTCCATCCCCAAACCCCCCAC
>JAWWEE010000025.1:10999033-11023824 GCA_035221455.1 Xenops minutus
CCCGCCCCCCCGCTCCCGCCCCCCTGCCGGGTCCTGTGACCGGTCCAAGATGGCTGCCGGGCCCCGCCGCGCCGCGGGCGGGCAGGGGGCTCTCGGCGTTACCCCCCAAAAACACCTCCCTGAGGCGGCCGGGCTGGGCAGCGACGGCAAGGCCGGACCCGAGGAGGCCGGGTGGTCTGCTCCCCTCCTGTCGCTGGCCAGGAAAGCCTCGGAGAACCTGGCGCTGGGCTATGGCAGCGCGCTGAGGTCCGCGTCCCTGGCGGGGCTGGTGGCCAAGGCCGGCAGCGGCGACAGCCCGGCAAAGACAAGTACGGCTCCGCTTCTTTAGTAAACTCGCTTTTGTGGTGCTGCTGGTTCGTGGCAGTGGTGCGTGGGTGTGACTCTGAGGGCCCCTTTTTAGGGTGCTGCCGTTTCTGTGTTGAAGCGAAATTGGACGAGCGACACGGATGTAGAAGTTAAGGAGTGTCTTATAACCAGAAGAAGCCTAAACTCTTGGTATATGTGGGGAAATTGGCTTTATTTTTATGCAGTAAGGTTTTTATTTGCTGGCTTTGCTCCCTTCTCCTTAAAGCTCGGCTGCACTGAGGGGTCTCAATTCCATGCTGGTTTAGGAAATTAACTCCTTGTACCTTTCATGTCAGAGACAAGCAAACTAAGATCCAGATTTGGTTTAAGTTACTTTTTAACCACGCTAAAAATGCATTCTGTTTAACCACAACTCGCGTTGTTCAACATCTGCATTCGTGGATCTAGCAGCCATGCAGATTTCTGGAGCAGGTCTCTCTGAACTGAATGGAAAGGACTTTAGTTGAATCATGTGGAAAATAAATCTCAGTGTTATTCATAATGTGGAGAAAACCCCATTCAAATGCAGCAGAAATTGGGTCTGGGGCCTTGTATTTCAGGGTCTTATACTGGTGCTTAAAGGTTCTGGAGAAGTGGAGCTCAGTTTTGCTCATTGGTGCTGTCTTTTTGTTTTTAATGATACTGAGTATTCAGGGCAGAGTTCTGCGGGACTGAGTTGGGACAGCATGGGGAAACCAGTTACTGATGATGGACTTTCTGGTTTTTTGTGAAACTTCCTCAGTGTTGCCTAGTCAGAGTTTAATTGTCATGAAAAAATAGGCTCTTGCCTTTCCCTGAATCTCAAAGTCTCACCCCAAATTTCTCATGGATTTGTTTTCTGGGTGCCCATCTTGAGCACCTGGGATCTAACCTGACAAAGGGCAGAATATCCCATTTTCTTCATTTGCATTTGGAATAATGCTGTAAATAGATGTAACTCAAAACAACATACAGCCTTTGGTAAGGGGCAGGGAATTAAATGTTTTCTTCTTGAAATGGAGCTCCCACACTTAGTGGAACTTTTACCATAATCTTTCAGTTTCCTCTTTGTAAAGTAAGGGAATACAACATCACCTCCTCAAACTGTTCAAAGGATTTGGATATGTTGATGAGTTTTATGGAAAATTCCATATGAAAAATCTATTCATAACTTATATATGAACTATGAACAAGCACTTAAGTCACCTGTTCTACCTGTTTAATATTACCTTTGACCAAGCACTAAACACTTAATTTAAAGCAGGTATTTTTAAGAAACAAGCTAAGGCCTGCAAGACTGCTTGTGGAAAACTTGAAGCTTGTTCCCGCTATCCTCTTTTTCCTGAGATTTTATAACCTCTACCTGCTGCTTCAGATCTGTTGATCACATGTTTTAAACACACAAACCCCATCCTAAACCAGGGTGTGCTACTGAAAAACTGTGTCCTGCCTTGCAGAGAGGCCAGGAGCTACAAATCTAAAGAAAACAAACCAAGAAAGACTTGCAGTCCCAAAGACCAAGAGAAGGAGAACTGTGAGCTTTTTTTTTGTGCTTCAGTGTTTTCTGACTTCAACGTGTGCTGAATAATTAGAGTAAACAAGGCATGTGGCTTCAAAAAGGTGTTGGAACAAATCTCTTGAATTGGATGAGATACAAAACTGTGTGATTGCATTCTGAAAGACTGCAGCATCATGTGTGTGATCTTTTGCACTTGGGCAACCTGATTCGTAATCTTTGAGGCTTGGCTTTGGTAATGTGTCTAATACCTGTTTGTTTTGCATGTACCAGCTTGCACAGTTTTGCAAAAGATGTACTGGACTGTGTAAATTTGCAACTAAAAAGTCTAAAAAACAATATTCAAGTAATTATTTAACTTAATGCAAACCATTAGTAAGACACTTTTTAACTTAAATTTGCGTTCAAAAAGAACATTTTGTTATTTTTTTAAGTCTTGTGGGTAATACATGTATCTTGAGCAAGGTTTACAAGCAAAGGATTCCTGATAAGTAACAATTCTAATTCAGAAAACCATCCAGATGATTAGCATTGAAAACACCCCAAAAAATTCCTGATTTTCTGTTTCTGCAGCTTTTTTTCTTCTGTTTCTAATGTGTAGCCTGACAATATTGACACCAAAATTCAAAATACTACAGCCCTTTTAATCCTGAGTCTCATATCAAGACATTATATGCAGTTTTGAGGCATCCATTTGCTTTAGTCCATATACAGTATACTCTCTCTGTAGTATATTGCATATTAACTATATATATTACAGTATGTATACTATAGGGTATACAGTAGCCTGCTAAGATGACAGAACTTTGTGTGCTGTGTGGTTGTTAAGATCAGTTCAATGAGAACGACTCCCTGTTTTCCCTCTTCTGACACGGGAAGAGTTTTGCTCATTTTTAATCCTAGATTAGCACTACAAAAGGAAGGTAGAATGAGTACTGAAGAAACTTTTGCACTGTCTTAGGGACAGTGTGAACAATGTTGAGTGTGACTGACACAAGGGAGAGTGGCCATGCCTGACCCACAGGTCACACCAGGACTGACCCACAGGTCACACCAGGACTGTCCTGCTTGAAAGAGGATTTCGGTGACCACTTGCTGTGGTTGGCAGCACCCCTGGGTGCCTGACGAGGCAGAGGGGCTGGAGCCAGTCCCTGTTACCCCAAAATAGAGTTTTTTCCTGGGTTTGCAAGAGGCTGATCCACACTTGGAGCAGAAGTTTGGATTTATTTACAGTTCTGCACAGAAAGGGGCACTGGGTGGGTGGCAAGTCCACAAAACCAGCGCGACGACTACCAGAACTTTTCACTGTTTTAGCAAACAAAGACATTAATGCTCACTGGCTGCTAGTTACCTAGTTCTCCTATTAAGTAGTATTCCTTTGGTTAATGATTCTCTCGCCTCTCGTGCTAATTAGCCCGCATGCTCAGCCTCTTGGTTGGGGCTGATGGTTCCTTGGGCTGGTGGGCACCATCGGCCCCTGCCAGAACTACCTTTTACCCGGGTGGGGCTGTTTCAGCACAGTTGCTGAGTTGGATTTATGGGTTTGTTCTTTATCTTGGGAACAGAATCATAAAACCACAGAATCAGAATGCCCCGAGCTGGGAGGGACCCACAGGGATCACGGATTCCAAGCCCTGGGCCTGCACAGACACCCCAAATCCCACCCTGTCCTGTTGTCCAAACTCGCCCTGATCTCTGGCAGGTTTGGGGCTGTGACCATTCCCTGGGGAGCCTCCTCAGTGCCCACCACCCTCTGGGGAAGAGCCTTTTTCTGATACCTCACCCTCCTTCATGCTGTCCTTGTGGCCTGTAAATCCTGCACTCTGTGTCCACTATGAGGGGTCCATCCTCCTCCCCAGCCCTTGTTAACCTCCGCCCAGCCCCGACGTTACCGAAATGAGCCCTAAACCTTTAAAACACTGCGTAACTTGTCCTTTCCAACACGCGGGCATCACTTTGACCCGCTTCCTGCTTAACACGGGTTAAACCTCCCTTCCCCTTCATTAGGCGCGAAAACACCCAAAGACCGAACACCCAAAAACATCCTCTGTTAAGAAAAACGCGTACATATTAAGAAAAACGCGTACATTTTGCACCTTTGGCTCCACTCCCCCCCCACCCCCCCCGCGCCCCTCACGCCGTCCTAAGATGGCGCCCGCCCCGCCCCGCGCGCTGTCGCCGTGGTAACCGCGGCCCTCGGCAGGTAAGGGGGGACCCGGCCCGGGGGGCTCTGACCTGTGTCCTCCTCACGCTGGGGGCTCCTCTGTGTCCTGTCCCTGCCTCGGGGGGCTCCTCTGTGTCCTGTCCCTGCCTCGGGGGGCTCTGACCTGTGTCCTGTCCCTGCCTCGGGGGGCTCTGACCTGTGTCCTCCTCACCCTGGGGGCTCTTCTGTGTCCTCCTCAGACCGGGGGGCTCTGGCCTGTGTCCTCCTCAGACCAGGGGCCTGTGGTGTGTCCTGTCCCTGGCGCGGAGGGGCCGGGGCCCTGTGTCCCCTCCTCAGACCGGGGGGCTCTGGCCCTGTGTCCTACTCACTCCGGGGGTTCTGGCCCTGTGTCCTCCTCAGACCGGGGGCTCTTCTGTGTCCTCTCCTCACCCTGGGGGCTCTTCAGAGTCCTGTCCCTGGCTCGGGGGGCTCTTCTGTGTCCTGTCCCCGACCCCGGGGGACTCTGGCCTGTATCCCCTCCTCACCCCGGGGGCTCTGTCCCTCTGTCCTCCTCAGACCGGGGGGCTCTGGCCCTGTGTCCCCTCCTCACCCTGGGGGGCTCTTCTGTGTCCCCTCCTCACCCCGGTCCGGGCTCTGGTGTGGCACCGACAGTGCTGTGTGCCCAGTGCGGGCCCCTTGAGGTCAGGGGGGACATGGAGGGGCTGGAGTGGGCCCAGAGGAGGGAAGGGAGCTGGGGAAGGGTCTGGGCACAGGTCTGAGGAGCAGCTGGGGGGGCTCAGCCTGGAGAAGAAGAGGCTGGCAGTGACCTTACTGCCCTCTGCATCCCCCTGGCAGGAGGGCACAGCCAGGTCAGCCCCTTCTCCCAGCGACAGCACGAGAGGACACAGCCTCGAGCTGTGCCAGGGGAGATTCGTGTTGGGCATTAGGAAAAATGTCTTCACAGAACGGGTGATCAGACTCTGGAATGGCTGTAGTGGTGTGATGGTATCCCTGGAGGTGTTTAAGGAGAGACTGGATGCGGCGCTCAGTGCCACGGTGGGGATTGGCCGTAGGTTGGACTCGATGGTCTCAGAAGTGTTTTCTAAAGCAGCTTTTGTTTCCCCACCACGTGCCCGCAGGTGCGCGCTGCCACACCATGGAGGAGCGTGCCAACCTCATGAACATGATGAAGCTCAGCATCAAAATCCTGATCCAGTCAGCCCTGAGCCTGGGCCGGACCCTGGACTCCGACTTCCCTCCGCTGCAGCAGTTCTTCGTGGTGCTGGAGCACTGCCTCAAGCACGGCCTGAAAGGTGGGCTCTGCATGCCAGGCTGAGGAGAGGCAGGATGATGACTCGCTGTCGTGTCCTGCTGTGTCTCCAGTTTGACTTCCGAATGGCATTATAAATTGCATGAATGTATGATGCTAATGAGCATTACAGATATAACTATGTGGTTACCCCTGTGCACCCTGTTTTTTGTGCCTCCTAAACTGTCAAGGTATTTTTAATGCCCCCTTTTCATTGACGTGTTAGAAGCTGGTAAGACAAAGTGACAGCCTAAAATTTGTAATTCTGGTTTTGGAAGCCTGTTACTTTTCCTCACAAACTTCTCTGTATGCTCCCTTTAGTGAAGAAGACTTTTATTGGACAGAACAAATCGTTTTTTGGTCCTTTGGAGCTAGTGGAAAAACTTTGTCCTGAAGCATCAGATATAGCAACTAGTGTTAAAAATCTGCCAGAGTTGAAGTAAGTTGATTGTTGGAGATGATGCATTTCACTCATACTGCTGGGAAAAGGAATCCTTTGTGTAGTCTCTCGGCTTCCTTAATGAGATCTTATTCCCAAAGGAAAAAATAGGTCATGTAGGAGGCATTGACTTCTCCAAAAGATAAGGAGGATATCTCAAAATATTCATCGTTTCTAATTCAAACAATACTGTCAGATTAAAAACAGCATCTGGAAACTTCAAACCTTGCTAAAAATAACGAAAATCTTCACAGTTATTTTATCTCCTCTTCTTTCCCCCACTTTAATAACTTTGTGTCATTTTGTGTGTGCACTAGTAGTATTTAATTTGGGTAATTCAGGATGATGGAAAGAGACTGGTCTTAATGCTAGGGTGCATCAATGGTTGGGTTATGGTGGTAGTTGACAATATGTATGTCTTTCAAGCTAAGAAGACTTTACAATATACTTTTCCTTCACCAAAGAATGGGATATATTTAAATGCTTTTGTGTTCTGAAGACAGTTCATTTCCTCAGGGATATTTTTTTCAGTTGTGGGTTTTTTGGATTTTTGCCTTCTTTTTTTTTTTGTAGTAAATGACATCCTTCATCTCACTGTGTAAAGTGAGAATTTTGAATTGCACAAGTCTACCTAATAAAACACTTTGTTCTTACCAAAATATGCAACTTTTCATTTTAGGACTGCTGTGGGCAGAGGAAGGGCTTGGCTTTATCTAGCACTCATGCAGAAGAAACTGGCAGATTATCTCAAAGTGCTCTTGGACCATAAGCATCTGTTATGGTAAGAGCACAGACTGGAGATTGTGTTCCCCAAATCACTGACACTTGGTGTTTCTCCAGGGAGAGTCAGTAATTCACCAGTTCAACCTTAAGCTTGTTCTTGCAGCCTGCAGAGGAGCAAGTGACTAATGAATAAAGTGAAGCTACAAGGAACTAGTCAATATTTTCTGAGAGTTCTGAATCCTCATCCTTGTGCAATAAATTGGTGGGAAGGGGCTGGTCAGATGAGCTTTGTAAAGGCTGTGTTACTGCTTATATGATTTCAGTGATGGAAGTGCCATTATAATCACCTGATGTGCAGTGATGCCTTGTAATATTTCTTCCAGTGAATTTTATGAACCTGATGCACTGATGATGGAGGAGGAAGGAGCAGTTATTGTGGGTCTACTGGTTGGACTGAATGTTATTGATGCAAACCTTTGCTTAAAAGGAGAAGACTTGGATTCCCAGGTGAAGATTAAAGCTTAAGTAGGATCAGTTGGTATAAGATTCTAGTAGAATTAAGTACATCTATAAATACTTTGCTGAGATGGGTCCAGAGTTCTTTCCAGCACGTCCTGCATTGAAGCTTGTCATGTTTCCCACAGTGAATCAAAAGAAAGTACAAAAGTAGCAGTTTATGGAAATAATGTCAAAACTAATAACTGCTAGGAAACTGATTACACTACATATGGTTATGCTGATGCTTTTATGACAAACACTAGCTTGCATGTTTGCATCAGCTAGGAAGAATATAGCTGTTATTTGTCTCTGTAAACTTAACCTTCAGATTTTTATCGTTTTCCAGATACACACTTTATCATTTTCCAGTTCTGCTTCTCTGCAGAATTGCACCATGAAGGTGTGTTAATATCTTAAATATGTTTTTCAGGTTGGAGTGATTGATTTTTCCTTGTACCTTAAGGAAACACAGGACAGTGATGGCAAACAGTATGTATAGTGAATTAATAATTTTAAATCATTATGGGTTTTGTAGAACAAACCTGTTAGTCTGTGGGAGGACATGAGTGCTGGAGACCTCAAACAATTAGTCATCCAAAAAGGAGAATCCAAAACAGACTTTTTTAGCTAATACGAACTTCCAAAGATTGAGCCTGTGATGGTTTTAACAAGAATACAGTGTGGAGAGTTTGTATCTTGAGCTGGGACTGAATTAAAGGCATACAAAATGTTAGATTGTTGTTTTGTTTGGTTTTAGAAGACACGATCTGCCAGGTCACTCACTGCTATATCACTGCTTTGTTTCTAAGCACTGTTTCAGAACCCTCTCAATTAAGTAGCTGTCTTTGTGGGAGAGGTCAGTTATGGGGAAAAAAATGTAATTTTGGGTGAAATGTTAGGTGAATTGAGACCACAGCTGTTGACAGCACTGGATCTAGAAGACCTGTAGCTAATGAAGGGGACTTAATATTTTATGTGCTTCTGTCACTTCAGAGCACTTCACTGCAGAGCTGCTGAAAAGCAGCCAAACAGCTGCTTCACCTCCCTGGTGCTTCTGATCTAGCTCAGGCACAAGTATTTTTGTAGGGAGAGGGTAAAAGGTTTAACTTGGTTTGCAAGCCTGTGCTAAGAGCCCTAGTACAAACTAACACTTCAAAATGAAGGAGTTTCTTCTCAGTCAATAAATTCTCATTTTTACAACTAGAGATGGAGGGATTACAGCTGTCCTTGACCAGAAGCATTATGTGGAAGAACTGAACCGACACCTAAGGTGGGATTTTCATCTATTCTCATATACAAACACTTGTCCTGTTTAGCTTTTCCAGTATTGCTTTCAATGTCTCTGTATGTCATTGTTAACAGATGCAAGATGGTAAAACTATGGTTGAGGATAGGAATAAATGTTGAATGTTGGCAGTTCTTTTATCAATTTTATGCATCTCTCTTCCTTGCTGCAGTTGCACCGTTGCAGATCTTCAGAACAAAATAGACTGTTTAGAAAAGACCAATTCAAAACTCCAGGAAGAGGTTTGTGTCTGGTCTGTTAAATATTTATCACAGCTCTTTTCAATCAGAGGCAAAACTCCCTGAGAACATACCTTAGACCTAAAATATTTGAGTTGATACTGGTGAAATGTGGGGGACTTGGGGGACTGGCATGGGCTGGCACATGGAGAAAGCTTTGTGGGAAGCCTCTACATTATATTAGTGGTTAAATGCTTTTGGGCACCTATTTAATAGATGGATTTCCTTAATCAAGCTTTTTTGTCTTGCAATTGTGTCTCTACCCAAAAATAATCAAACCACTGGCATGGATATGACTTGTCCCCCTTCCTTGTGCACATACACATATGTATGTATGAGTCATGTGAGTGATTTTGGAAAAACAGAAGTTAAGAAATCTTTCCCAGCTGGGAAGTAAAATAGAAGCCAGCAGCTTGCTTTATATATACCCACCACCACACAAAAAATGTATCTGTTTTTCAGAGTCTATCTGTGTAGTCCAATTTCCAGTGTATTTTGGGTATCTCCCCTTGAAAATGCTGTAAAGTTCCATCAGTGAATGCCAGCCCTCACCTGCTTTTTGACTTCTAGTTCATACCACAGATCCAGGGTGGATTTTAGCCTTTTACACTGGGATGCATTTCTCTGGGCAGTGAATATTTAAAAATAATTGCTGGGGGTGTGAAGCAGAAGTCAGTGAACAAATGTGTTTGAGGTTATAAATTTTGGCTGTACAGTGGGGTCAGCTGCAGAAGGGTCAGGCACCTCCTGAAAGGGGAAGTGAGCAGCACACCTGCTCCACAGCCTGAGCTGCTGACCTTACAGTGGCTCCAGATGTTGCCTGCTTGCACAGTGATTAAATATAGATCTGTTCTCTCTACAAACAGCTTGCAGCAGCTACTGACCGAATTGGATCCCTCCAGGAAGAGCAACAGCAGTTAAAACAACAGAATGAATTCATTCGTGAGCGGAGTGAAAAAAGTGTAGAGGTGGGACACTGGTTTAAAGATGATGAGGATCCTTAAAATAGGTGATCTCTTGAGGCAGTGCTCTCAAACCCATGGTGAAGTGGAGTGCTCAGCAGAGCTGAGCAGGCAGCATGCTGTGCAGATCTCTGGGTTTGGGTGTTGCATGCTCAGGCATTAGATTTTGCTGGGGTTTTTTGCTCTTCTTTTACTACTCACTCCTATACTTGCAGAAGGGAGAAAGCATTCAAAGTATTAGAATTATTTATTATTGTTGCTGTATTTCAGCTTATTCATGTTTGCCAGGTCATTAACTGTAAAACTTAAGGATTTTACTTGAAATGGCACATAGAAATACTGTGTTACACATAAGAATTAAAGGGATACTTTAAATACTTTGTGATCTTATGTAGCTTTTCTGCCAATGTTTCTTATAGGTAACAAAAGAGGATACAAAAGTAGAATTGGATACTTACAAGCAGTCAAGACAAGGACTTGATGAAATGTACAGTGATGTTTGGAAACAGTTGAAAGAAGAAAAGAAAATCAGGCTGGTAAGGAAACTTAACTATAGAAAGTGAAGTGAGAGACACAGGATTCAGCCTAAGTGTAACATGACAAATAAAAGATGTTTGCTGTGCACCTTTGGCAGCTATCCAGAATTCTGGAAGGAATTGCAAGCAAGATGCAAGATGGGCATTGGTCATTAACAATGTCTGTAAAGAACTGGGAATTAGGGGTTTGGAATGTTGGAAATGAAGGGGTTTTCCCTGTTTAGAAAACTGCCAGCATTAATACAGCAGAGACAGTTTGTATATGGGGTTATATGGGGTTTGGAAATGCTTATCCCTGATGTCTGACTACACAGCAGTAACTAGGAAATGTCTTTGTAAGGAACTACAGAAAGAGCTGGAGCTACAAATTGGAATGAAAACAGAAATGGAAATTGCCATGAAACTTCTGGAGAAAGATACTCATGAAAAACAAGACACTTTAGTTGCACTGCGCCAACAGCTGGAAGAAGTGAAGGCCATTAACTTGCAGATGTTTCACAAGTCTCAGGTGTGTGCAGGGGCTGGGCATGGCTTTGTGGGGTTTGGGTGGCTTTGTGGTGTAAGGTCTTGGGTTTTTTTCAATTGGACAAAAAATAAACTGATAAACATTTCTATGAGGAAGCCAGGTTGTAGTAGTGCTCACCCAAAATACACAGAGCTTGTTTCCATTAATGAAGTAAAAGTTTAAGTAGCCTCTCCATTAAAGAAATAAGAGTTCAGCAAGCCTTCCCCTCCCATACCTTGTGGCACAAATCCAGAGGGGATTTCTCTCAATTTTTATGGGCTGTTCCCTGATGCCTGTTGAGGCTTTACCCAGGCCTTTGCCTCCTTCACAGACACTTGCCAGGCAATGGCCAGTGAAGCCCCAGTGCTGAGGAGGGCCTTTGCTTTTGAAAGCAGTATTTATTTTGGGTCCTTTTGGCATCCTGGTTCCGTGCCCACTGAGCGCAGTTGTTGTGTTCAAATCATGACTGATGATCTTTTCCTGGCAATCTAATCTGATAATTTCTTTCTCCAAGCTTTTTTTCTAAAGAGATTTTTGGATTCTGTCTGGTCTCATAGTAAAAACTTAGTTAAGGGTTGGGGGTTTTTTTGAGGTCTTAGTAAAACAAGTGGAGCAATGTCTGCTGTGGCATTATCAGCATTTTGTTTGTACATTCCAGTTAGACCCAGGCCTGGCCTTTAGCAAGCTGAACATTCTTTATCCAGTGGCAAACTTTAAACACTGTATTCACTGTTTCCTATAGAATGCAGAGTGTTCATTACAACAGAAAACAGAAGCAATATCCTCTTTTGAAGACAAAACAAATGAGATGATGTCCTCTATGAAACAAATGGAAGAGAGGTAATAATTACAAGCTCAGAAGTCAACACTGAAGTCAGTAGAAAGTTTCTAACATAAACAAACCCTTACAGAATGACCTTCCATATGCCCCTATAGACATTTGGACCCACGTGCCAGCATAACCTTTTTTACTTTCTCCCTTATCTCTCTGTGCTTGCTGCTCTCTTTTCCCAGGAAAACATGCCCATAATTGACGCACTGGAAACCTCTTTCCATATGCAGGCTATTTAAAAACATGTTGCCTTCAGTTTAAAACTAGTATGACTCTAGTTTTTGGGTTGGTTTGTTTTTGTTTTTTTTTTCCCAGAAAGAATTGCTCTCAAAAGTCCACTTGAGTTTTTATCCACTTGCATTTTCAGTTCAAGCTTTTATAAAGACCTGTATGGTATAAAAGAGGGTGAGGGTGTATTAAGGAGTGACTTGACAACAAATGCACGTGTTCCTTGCTTTGCAGGCTGCAGCAGGCAGAAAAGGCAAGGCAGGCTGCAGAGGAACGCTGCAACAAGATGAAGCAGGAGCTGGCTGGCAGGCTGGACACGTGTCGGCAGCAGATGTCCCAGCTGGACAGCAAATGGTATTTAATCTGGTGGAATTTTTTTCCTTCCCTCTTGCCATTCCTTTAAGAAGTGATTTCTACTCCTTTTGTGCTTTTGGGTCTAAGGAGAGGGGTAGGTTTGAATTCTCTTGGCCTCAGCACTGACAGAAGTATGCAGGGTCCAGGGAAGCACAGCACTTCTGTACAGAGCAGATAGCAGGAAGATTTTGACATGTTTTTTTTTCCCAGAATATCCATTTGAGAGCACAGAGTGCCAGCAGAAATCTGGCCATTCCAAACAGCAGTGGAGCTTTCAGTTGCTTTTTTAATAAATCAGGAGATAGGTGTGGTCATGCTGGGAGGCTGAGCATAGGAGTGACTGTCATCCAGAGGGACTGGGGTTTTTGAAGGGGTCTGGGGGTGTGTTCTTAGGGAATGTTAATGCTCTAAAAGATTTCTAATACCAAGAGAAAGGGCAGTTTAAACACAGGTAGTGGAATATGTTCCCGTGGGGATTGGGTTTGGGTTTTTTTGTGGGGATTTTTGGAGTCTTTTAGTTGTTTGTTTTTCTTCTAGCCCTCCATTGCTGCTTGTTTTCTGTGACCTGAAAATGTTAATATATAGTTTTTGACATCTGCTGCCATAACAGTTTGATATCTGCTGCCCATTCTTTCCTTTCCCAGAACATCACTCTAGTTTTGCCCTCTTTACTAGATTTCTTTTTCTCATACTGTTGCTATCCTTAAGTTCTAGAGGATATTTTTATGCTGTAGGGTTTTTTTAGAATTAATTGTTTTTAAATAGCTCAACTCTGGAAAAGGAGTTAAAATCTGAAAAAGAACAGAGACAAACTTTGCAAAAGGAACTGCACCAAGAGAAAGATGCAACCACTCTGCTTAAAACAGAATTGCAACAGATGGAAGGGCTGAAAAAGGTATGCACAAGTTTCAAGTGTTCAGAACATCTGAATGTGATTTACTTTTTAAGCATGAACATTCTTGAAGAGGATTTGCTCCTGTGTATGGAGCAGTTTAGATTCTGAGGACACACACCCGTGTCTGTCTGTGTGCTCATGTGTAGGCACAGGACTGGTATGTTCTAGTTATGTTCAAAGCCTGAAAATATTCCTCTTTCTGGTAAATATGGTTAAATGATTTCATTGTTTGTGCAGAACCCTTCAGCCATATAATTCTAAAAATCAGGCCTTAGAAACAGGTGGGTTTGTAAAGGAGCTGATTCTTGGGAACTGCTTGGGTAGTTTGGGTACACTGATCGAGGTTAGAGGTCAAGCAGTGAAAAAAAAATTGATTTTGTGCTTGATTTTATAGGAACTGAGAAAACTGCAAGATGAGAAGCAGCAACTGGAGAAAGTCTGTGAGGAACAGGAACAAGCTCTTCAGGAAATGGGACTTCATCTCAGCCAGTAAGTTCTAGGAACTGAATGCCTGTAACCTGGAGTATCAAACTAATACCAAGGATTTTAAACCTTATCCAGTTATAAAAATCAGTTGATGTGAGAATTTTAGGAGGTATTTACTATGTACGGAAACTAAAGAGCCATGAAATAAAAGTGAGGGAGGACCCTTGTAAAAGTGAGCTGGCTGAGAGAGGAAACACTAGAGGAAATGTTTAGTTCTTACAGTGAAACTGTGCTATTCCTACATTCTTCTGATGTTATATTGAAAAGGGGGCAAACCCCAAGGTGACTGAGGTTCCTGGTTCAGAGAGGTAAGAGGGAGCTGACTGAAGAATTGGGGTGTAGATTCAGTGGCTGGACAGTGGAATGGGAGGGAAAACCAAACACAACTAAATATAAATTCATGCAGAGGCGTAATTTTTTTCCCAGGTCAAAGTTGAAGATGGAAGACATTAAAGAAGTAAATAAAGCACTAAAGGTACTCTGCATCTCATGGATATTTTGACTGAACATACAAATTTCATTTAACACCTTCAAATTTCACCACAGTTACTGTGCTTTAAAAGGCTTTTGAAAAATACCAACCTAATTGGTAATATGCCTTTGAATTTTGTTCTGTAAATTTATTTGTATCTCCAGCGTAGTTTGCATTCAAATTTTGCAGGGTCATACGTGGCTGAAGGATGATGAAGCAACACACTGCAAGCAATGTGAAAAGGAATTCTCCATCTCAAGAAGGAAGGTAATGTTGTTCAGTGGATTGTTTTTAAACTATCCATGGCAAACAGGAAATGGTGCCTGGTTTGCTGGGGAAGACTGACCCTGCTTTAGTTCCAGATTTTGTTGGCAAGATAACTTCTAGGGAGGAGGAACAGGGAATCATTTGGCATTTCACAGCCTAAATATGATGTTCCCTCCTGCTTTTGGGTGCTCTCCCTGGTGGGAGCTGTTGTGGGCTGTGTTCAGGTGAGCTGGGGCTCCCAGGGGTGCTGTGGGTCCTGTCCTGGTTTGGGACAGCACTGGACACGTGGCAGCCCCGGGGCTGGATCTCCTGGTGCAGAGCAGGAAGTGCTGCTGGGAGGGGAGCGAGGGTGATGTCAGTGTGCTCAGAAACCTTTCCCGAGTCTGCCCTGGCTGTTCCTGGTGCTGTTCTCAGGCAGCTGTGCTCACTCTGCCTCTGTTTGCAGCACCACTGCAGGAACTGCGGGCACATCTTCTGCAACACTTGCTCCAGCAACGAGCTGGCGCTGCCGTCGTACCCGAAACCCGTCCGTGTCTGCGACACTTGTCACACGCTGCTGCTCCAGCGGTGTTCCTCCAACTCCTCCTAAGGCCCTCCCACCCCGACACAACCGCTTTATCATTGGAAAGTAGCCATTATTTTTTTAATTCTGAATTGCAGGAGTCCCCTGTGCAGGAGACTGGCTGGTCTCTGGTAATTTCCACAAAGACAGAGCAGTGTAAAATAATTTGTAGGGATTGTGCAAGCTAATGCTTCTCTGACTGGAATCATTAACAAACTTATATCGACTGTAATTTCCCCTAAAGTTTTATTTGAAACGAAGATCACTTTTCTGATTTTTATAGATATTTGTATAAAATTTGTATATGGCATTTCTACATTTATTTGACCCCTGTAGATGTCCCTGTCTGCACATGAACTTCAGTTCCTCTGTACCCTCACTGTAGGTGCTCCTGTGCGTCTCTTGGCTGTGTACAGTTTTGTATTTGCTCTAAGTCAGAGAGGAAAAGGTCAATTTATGAATTGTCTATAGAAAGAGCTTTATGGGGAGTGTCAATGAATGTGCCTTCAGTTCACTGCAGAGTCAAAAACTGCACATTGTACTTGTTCTGGAAGACGGTGTGGTAGTTACACAATAAAGCCTTTTGCAAAAGCTGAAAGCAAGAGAAGTTCTGAATTTTAACAGCTGTTGGTCACAGATCCCAGAAGAGAATGTTCTTGTCCAGCCAGGGCTCAGGCTAAAGACACCAGAATGTGTCTGGGATACCTGAGCAAGGCTGTGGTGTTCTGGAAGGTGCCACAGGAAGGCCATGCTCTGCAGCAGCTCCCACCTGGCCCCAGGAAGAAAGCAGGCAGTGACTCCAGCTCACTGTGCCCAGCCCAGCAGCCCTGCCCCAGCCCCAGGGGTGTTTAAGGTCACCCTCTCGCTGTTGTCAGGCCTGGGGCTGTCCCCTCAGCCCAGGAACAGCCCCCACAGTGCCTCATGAGAACCACGGGTTCCAGAAGAGCTCTGAGCTTCTTCCAAAGGCTTCATCTGGGTGTGATCCCAGTTCTGCCCCTCAGGAGTTCAGGTCCCACCCCCCAGGAGCAGGACACAGCCATGGCTGCAGCACAAAGTGCTCAGGCTTCAACCCTCAGAGGAGAACCGTGTTCTTCACTGTAGAAAAGGCCCTCAGGTTTCTGACCCTTCAGGACAAATGGTTCACTACAAAGGGCAAATGTAATGTAACAAACGCATGGAAGCAGATTATCATCTCAGTGCTCCAAAGCTGTAACTAAGTTATTTACAAAACCACATCTTTAAGCAGGATGTTTGACAAGTTGCATTTATTGAAACATGGTTGCAGAAGCTGCTGAGTCCACTGATACCTACAAGAAAGTACAGAATCACCTCTCACCCCCCCGAGTTTCAGGCCCCTGCTCAGGGCCCAGCTGTGCAAGCACTTGGAACCAACACACACCGGGCACCCCCAGCAGGGGAGGGGCCTCCTTTGCTACCCCCAATTGTCACTGTAACACTCTACAGGCCAGCGCTCAGCGAGAGGAGTCACTGCTCAGGGCAGCTGCACGGCAAGAGTACTACAGTCACACAGGACACAGATGCAAGTGTAGTTACAAGAAGCTGGAGGTCAAGAAGGAGTGAGTTCCAGTTTTTAAAAGGAAGATTTATTTAACAAGTTTCACTTAGCGCAATACACCTAAAAAGGAAATCACAATACAATGGAAGATTAAATCAAGGCCTCAGAATTTTATACGAACACCAAGACCAAAATCCTAAAGTAGCCGTATTGCGTCTCAACATGTTTCCCCCATTAACTTAAAAAAAAAAAGCTTTAACATGCCTTACAGGATATTAAAAGAAATAAACTAGAACTAACATGCCAAATGTTCACTTTGATTTTCAGACACAGCTTCTATATTGGTTCTTTACAAAAAAGCATGTCTCTTTCAACATGTATTCAAAACAGTGTTGGATGTAATATGGTATAAGAGCAACATTTAACATAATTCAAACAGCTTTAACCTAAATACGCTTACTGCTTAAATACACTCCTACAACAAAACTAACTTGAGAAACGCTCCAAATCGTTTAACAGTTAAAGTCTTTACTTGGTTATTACATCCTAGATGAATGCTCATTTCTGTATGTTCAAAAATACTGAACCTGAAGGGTTTTAAAACAATCCTGAATTCACTTACAGTAAAGCATAAATCACAAGCTCGTATTGCAAAACTGTTAAACTTAGTTTTTTGTTTTTTTGTTTTTTAAAAAAGATGCGACCAAAAGTCAGCGATTGGTTACATTCCCCAGCCACCACTCATGTTGGACATGTTGGACATGCCGCCCATGCCGTTCACTCCCATGGATGCGCGGTTCCCACTGCTGTAGTAGCTGCTGTTCATGGCGCCCTGGCTCCCGGGGTCTGAGGGGGAAACCGACAGCAGGTTCACAGCTGCCTCAGGCCGACTCGAAGCATCCTTGCCCCAACGCCTGTCCTTGCTGGGCCACCTCGTAAATACCGTCTACCGTGCCCAACGCTGCAAAGTGTCAGTTTACAGCTCCGTACCCAAAGTCAGTCACCGGTTGTTCAATGACAGCACGAGCTCTGCATCACCCCCTTCCCCCTCCAGAGCTCTAGCACCGCTCTGGGGGCATGGGGAGGACCCAGCCTCCCACATCCCCTTCCCCCGGTTTTACTGTCTTTAAACAAAGCTGGTCTCCAGCTTTCAGACTAAGAAAAGAAGTGACCAGAGCAATGCAAGTCTGGAGACTGGCATTTCCTACCCTTTTCAGAATAATTTTCCACATTTCCTCCCTCAGCTTCCCCCTTTCTCCTTTGAATAGATTCCCCCCCACCCAGTTCTCCATTATTTTTAACATTCACAACAGCCATGTCTTTCAGGGCTTGTGCTGCCCAAGCTGTAGCACGGCCCCTCAACACCAGTGAAGGACATGTTAAGCCAGCAGCACCCAGCCCACCTGAAACCAGCAAAGAAATGCTCTTACCATAGCCACTCATGCTGCTTTGACCTCCATATCCTCCTCCATAACCCCCACTCAGCTGCTGGCTGCCTGGAGCACCATAACTGGATTGGCTTCCTTTTAAGTCAAGGATAAAAACGTTAAGAACTTGCCTGTCAAGGTCTGTTCATCATCAACAAACCCAACCCTCACCCAACCAGCAGCCCCCGCACCCCAGCACTACCCCTCTCACCCCCAGGGAACTTGGAGTATGCTGTGTAACAAGCTCAGGGAACGTGATCGGGTTTCTAAAGACATCCCTGTAATCAACTTCAAAAATTATTTTTACTTCTGCAGTTTCTATGGACTGTATGTGACAGGACTGATCTGCATTACACGTAAGACATCCTAAAAGACTTAAACTTGGCTTGAAGTGACCTCACACAGAACTACTGCCCATTCAGAAGGGCATCAGCTCGTTAACTGGAGTCATTTATTTGTAAACAGTCCCAACAGACAGACTTATTCCTGCTCCAGACTGGTTGTGTACCACAGCACTGCTGTGGCTCACAACACAGAGACCCCTGCTTAGGATCACTAACAACTGTTCTTCACCTCATCACTTGTACATCACCCCTACAAAACTTTCTTGCAGTTCAAGTATCAGCATTAGATTTCAAGCATTTTGTGATCAGAGTACTACAAAAGCAGCAGTGCACCCACACACCCCACCCAGCACCCTGGAGAAGGGAGCCCCCCAGAAACCAACCCCACCTTCACCTCTCCAAAACCAGTCCAGTCGGGTGTCAGGAGGGTATCTGCCTTACAGACACAACAGCAACAGGCATTCAAGACTCCTGTTACTAACAGACATTTTAGATTTTTAAACAACTTTGGGGTTTGCTAGAGCAATTGTTTCTCCCCAACTCCAGATCTATTTCTCCCTCACCAACAAGACCAAGCTTGAATGGCAGGTCACGTGCCACAGATACATCCTCCTTCACTGGACTGTTTTGGTGTCCCAAAAAGGGAGGGGGAAGGAATTAAAGGACAGGAGGCACCTCCCACTTCTGCACCACCACATTCCCAGAAGCCACTCATCCCACCAGCCACACCACACCACAGTTTATTCAACCTAGTAATTGTCAAATACATTCCCAAAAGGTTTATATACCTGCCAATGTGCTAGTGTTCCAATCTTGGACTACCCCTTCCGATTCCTTGACTGTGTGATTAAGACAGAATGTTGAATTTCAGTTTTGATGCCAGGCACACAATAAGCAGGAGCTGTACAAAATGAGCCAGCTTCCTTCAATAGCAAGCGCCTGTTTAAGAGTGCAGTGAGACTGTTACACATACCCATTGCTCCCATCATCTGACTGCCATAGGCACCACCAGTTCCTCCTGCTGTAGAATTCAGGAACAGTTCTACGTATCTGTGTTCTGAAAGAAGAAAGTTTTGCCATGAGAGTGTTTCACACCAAGCCCATGCAGTAAAATCTTTGGCACTCCAGTGGCAGCAGGAGCCCTGCACTGCAGTGCTCTCATCTCCCTAAAGCCACCTATTGAGAGCAGTCCAACTTACGCATATTTGCTTTGTCTTTGGACATTGCAGCCACTGCATCCTCGTGAGTAGCAAATTCAACGTCTGCCTCTCCGGTCACTCTGCCATCTGGTCCGATCTCAATGTGTACTCTTACAGGGTTCAGAGGTGAGAAGAACTACACACGGAACAGTCACACAGATTAAAACGCACCAATGCAACAGCTGGGGTTTTACAACAAGCCCTCTTCTCCAAAGGACCACTGTCCGGCTGCAGTGCAGCTGGCATGTCCAGCCAGGACCACAGGACCCAAAGCCATGCAGCAGGGAAGGGAGCAGCATCAGGGACTCACGTTGTAGATGTCGTTCTCCGTGGCTCTGTAGGGCAGACCTCGCATGTGGACGCAGTGGCCGGTTGTGCTCTGGAAGGTGGACGATCCGTCGCCGTACCTGTGGTCCGACATCCCTGCAGAGAAAAGAGTCCATTCTAGGTCTTTCAGATGTATTTTAGTTTCTTTTGACACATGTCGTAAGTTCAGTTACTGTTCCTATTAGAGATCTCTTACCTCTTCCAAATCTATCAGAACCAAACCCATAGCCATCATTATACCCATTGTAGTCATCATAACCTCCATAACCTAGAAACAGATTGGACATGTTCATTTCAACTACACAAAGATCCAAATAAACGTTCATTTCGACTACAGAAAGATCCAAATACACACGTACACACTGCAAACAACAGTTTACAAAGTTTCATGTCTTCTACATAAACTAAAGCCAAGGACACATACAAACCAGCAGTTACAAAGCAGGGAAGACACTACCAGGTCCAAGTGTTGCTGCTTTTCAGATGAGCAGCTCCCTCGGACTCTGTGCACTTACCTCCTCCGTAGGCTCCACGCCTCATTCTCTCCAAGCTACTTCCTCTACCCAGGCTGTTATATCCACGTGTAAGACCGGGCCTGTCGTACGGACCAGGTCTCTGCATTGCCAACAGCTTGCGTGGCGGGTCGTAGTGAGTGCGCACTTCTGCTCGACTACTCTTGAAGATCTCAATGTACCTACAAGTGTTGCCACAGGAGCAAGTCAGTCTTTGATTCCTTCCACAACACCTCACAACTTCACATTACAACAAGCCATTTAGTCATAGCCTTGACACTGGCGGTAATTTTAAGCCAGGTTTCCTTACGTTATGTAGGCAATGACGTTCTATTTTACACTACATTATAATCAAATCAATGTATTTTCAAGAAATTAAAATTACTGAAGGGTTTATGTGCTCCTCATACTTGGCAGTATCCCAACCTTAAGGGTGGGGGAGCAATACTGATTCCCCACCCACCTCCCCCCAATTTAAGGTGTTAGTCAAAAAATGTAGGAGGGACTGGTGTCCGCTCAACTCAGCACCATTTTGCTCGAGGCAATGGAAACAGAGGGTTAAAAACCCGATCTCCACCGAGAGTTTAACCCATCAGGATGCCACAAAAAGCTCTGCATGTACTAGTGAACCCAGCCTATGCTTCAGTGATTCAGCGTAGGCAAGAGGTGCATGCTTCAATGAAAAATAGTCACAAGTAAAATAGAATAAAAACCCTTTGTGACAATTTCTTGAAAGCTATGCTTATTACATTGAAGATTAATACAGTAAGTAAATTTGTTACATTTCAACTTATAAAACAAGTTTAGAAAGTATCACATTTTCTTATGGTAGTAAGAGTACTGTGCATGTCTTTAGAGCTAAAGGCAGAATTGGTGCTATTTGAGAAGTTAAAGCCATAGTCTCTCAACTTTGTCACTTCCAAGCTATCCGTTTTGCACTCCTGTTATTACTCAGGTTCCAAAGCACGCTTTGGTTTAGCCCAATTTTGTCTTGTATTTTTGGGTAGATCCGAACAGTCTGTACCACAGACGTAGCGATCAATGCCTTTACTCATCATTGAGTTAGAGACCAAAATACTGTTTTGATTTCGATGTTAACACTTTCAGAAGAGAGAATATGGATTTAATTGTTTACCATAAGAAAAGTGACAGAGCCAACCAACCATCCATCCCCACCTGTGCCCTATTCTTTCCTTGTGTTTCTTTAGAGCCTTTTCAGCTATTTCCTGTGAAGCAAACTGCACGAAGGCCTCCCCCGTACTCCTCCCCTGGAAGTCCACCGGCAATGTTATCCCATTTGGCACGATTTCCAACCCTTCAACCCAAGGACAAATAACCCCAGTAGGGGGGCAATATTAACATCACAAGCCCAGTCATGAGTTTTTTCTTATAGCTTTAAAAACACCAGAATTTAAACACTTTTAAGTGAATGGTATGTTGATTCTAGAACACTAGAAGAAAAAAGGCACGTCAACAAAGAGCTCCACGATCACATACCATTCAGTTTAGGTTCTTAACCCACCCTGCAGAGCACAGAAATGCTCTGAGTGTCAGGCACAACTCCTCAGAGAAGGCATCTAATGCAGGGTGCATTAAGAACTGCACATATTATTACAAACCTCTTCAATTCTGTGAAAGTATTTAAGATGAACTTTTTAATAAGAGAACTTAAATTCAAACACAGCAAGTTAAACAGCTTTACACAGAACAAGTAATTTTACTAGAAGTTACTCAGGTAAAATAATTAGTCTTATGCAAACATTGTTTCAGCATTGGTTGTTTGTTGTTTTGGGTTTTTTTAACTTTAGAGTGCTTAATTAAGAAAAAAATCATGAAATAATTTTAAAGTATTAGTTCCTGAACAGAAGAGGCATATTTTGTATATTAAGAACATTAACAGTTTTTAAAGCTTGAATTACTTCACCATGTAAAAAGAAAAAAAAAAAGCTTAAAATGCACATGCTTAGAGAAACAGCTTGTTCATATCACTGATTCAGAAAACAAAAAACAAGTTCTGAAGCTGTAAAATTGGAAATATTTCTACTGTATTTTAAAGTAAAACAATAAGCTCAATCATATCTTGTTATAGCAAAACATTTAGAAATCTACTATTTTGAAAATACCACCAAATAAAATCCTAAACAAATCAACAGATTTTCTTAGGCATTTTTAACAGTTTGTAATTTCAGTTTCTAAAACACACAATAGCTGCAAAAAAAGTAAAAATTAGTCAAAACAAGACATTATCTCCTCATCCATAAAAACTTTGAGCTAGGCAACATCAAGGGGTTTTTTTTCCCCCACAGGAAGAGAAGGGGGCAAATCTGGAAATCTGTACTTGGGTAGAGTTCAGCAGATCTTTTTTCCCTGGAATTTCATTCAATACTAAATTTATGCTTGGAAGAAGTTTTGGGCACAATATCTGCCCTTGCTCAGGTCCTGTTCCTCACACAGAGCCCAGTGGTGAAGGTGTTCTACATCCTTCACTGACAGGGTGAACCAGCAGAGACTGGGGGTGGAAATTTCCTCTCACCTGAATCACTCACTTTAATTTGGAAAGCAAGGCACTTGTTTTTTGCAGTCCTTACTTGGAACAGTATGTCCCGCTAAGTATAAATTCGAGTAGCTTTTCTGCTATTTAATTATCAAGTACTTCAAAAATTGATCCAATGGATCCCTCAAGCCCATATAACTAATAAAAAATTGGTTTATTTAGTTTTAATACCCATCATTATACTGTCGGAAGAACTATTGGGCAATCCATGCTTGTTTGGTTTGTTGGGGTTTTTTTAGCATAAACCAATAGTGCTACAGCTACTACTTTTATCCCACATACCTGAAAAAAACTGTACAATTTCTTCTTTACTACAGCCAAATGGGAGTCCTCTAAGACGTACAAAACCATCATTAGCAGTATCAGGGCTGTTGGGACCAGTATGCTTCAGAACCCAATCCATTTCAACGTTGTTTGACTTGAAAACTGTAAAAGGCACTTAGAATTAATGCATTCTGGAAAAAGCAAGGGTTTCAAAAGTCATTTGCCTTGAAACTAGTCAACTTATGATATACAAGTCCATTTGTCCTTTCACATGCATTTCAAAGAGACAGAAAAGCAATTAACCAAAGACCCATCAAGCACAACCACATGTAGTCAGTTACTAGACCAACTGAGTCAAACCTTCAACGTATCTGTGTCCCATTGTTTCTCTGTCTTTTTTCAGGGCCAATTTCACATCCTCCTCTGATTCAAGTTCAGCAAAAGCTTCTCCACTTGGCCTGCCCTCCCTGGTGTAGATGAAACGGATACCCAAAGCCCCATTCAGAATTTTGCAGTCTGAAAACGAAACAGAAAGGCCAGAATTAATTTAGTCATTACAGGAAGATTGATTTTATCAGTTTCACATATTTAAAAAGAAAAATGTAACAGCATCTATCAAGTTATATCAAGATACAAAATCAGCAGTATTCTTGTTACAACTTTACAATAACCAATACATTTAAGGACTACCTAAAATCAAGTTAACCCTTCTAGTCAAGCCAACACATAATTTGCAGATGCTAATCTATTTTCAAAGCTTCTCTGCCTCAAGTTGAATGTGCTATTCGTTTTTTATCTTAACTTTCTCATCAACATGAAACTAACAATCGGTGCAAATGGTCAGAACCAAATTCAATACATCAAATTCCTGAATCAGCTTTAAAATCTCCACCCACTGCAGAACGCTAATAATTTGAGGCAAGGACACACACACACTGAACACTTCACAAGAGTACCTGTTAGGACAAAACCAAGAGTTAAACTGATTTAGTTTAATCTGAAGCAAGAATGCTGAAGTTTTCTTTAAAATGGAAGCTTCTCTCTCCTGGTTGCTCAAGCAGTGAAGGCCATTATGGCTATCCCAGCAACGTGCAGACTAAATTCCTTTGTGTGGAGTTCCTGCTCACGCCAGCATGGCTTTGCATACGGGGTCCTGGCTGAAGCACTTGTTGCATTACAAACTTCACTGGCTCCTGAATGCTTCCTTGCCACTTCTCCCTGCAGCGTTCCCGCTGCCCCACCGGCCCCTCTTCCCAAACCCGCACCCCCCGCGGCCCCACTCACCGGAGAAGAACCTCTGCACCTCCTCGGTGGAGCAGGACCAAGGCAGCCCCCGGACCTTCACCACGTATCCCTCGCTGCTCTCCGTGTTGAGCATCACATTGGGGGTGAGGCTCTGCTCCGTCTCGGCTTCTGTGGTTGCTGGAGAAGACCAGAAAGGGCCCTTTGAGCCTCGCGCCCCGCACGGCCGCCACCCGCACCCCCTCAGAGCGCCCGGCGGCCCCCCTGGCCTGTGCCCCGGCCCTCCCCGAGCCTCCTCTGCCTCCGCCGCTGCCGCCTCACACTCACGGCGCCGCTCCCGCCCCCGGCCCGCGCCCTGCCCCTTCCCCGCACGCACACATGGTGGGGCTCCGCGCTGGTTCTAGGGCTCCGAGCCTGATCCGCTGTCCGGAGAGCGCCTAGTCCCGGTCAGGCGGCAGCGAGCGGGCGAGCCTGTGGCGAGAGCGCGCTAGGAAATGGCGGCGGGCGCTGCCGCTTCCGCTGGGCCGGGCCTTCCGCCGCACAAAGAGCGCGGGCCCGGGCACCGCCCTGCCGGCCGCGCCGCCCCGCGGCGATGGCGCGGCGCCCGCGGCGGGGCCGAAGGAGCGCCGCGTGTCCGTGTACGTGCGTGACCGTGTGTGTGTGTGCGTGCTTAGCCCGCACAGCCGCACCCCGCGCCGCTCTCGCCGTCGGGCTCGGCGCGGCCGTGCCGGGACCGCGCGCCCGAGGGGGGGAAGAATGGGAAGGGGGGCTGGCCCCGCCCCCCGGGCCGCGCCGCCGCCGGTGCGCCCGCGCCCCCCGCCCCCCCCCCGC
>JAWWEE010000025.1:11031453-11076437 GCA_035221455.1 Xenops minutus
CCCCCAGTTATCCCACAGCCCCCCAGTGATCCCACAGCCCTCAGTGATCCCACAGCCCCCCTGATGATCTCACAGCCCTCAGTGATCCCTCAGTCCCCCAGTGATCCCACAGCCCCCCAGCTTCACAACCCCTCCAGCAGAGCCCCGAGGCTGCAGAGCCCTGCAGGTTGAAGGAGCTGTGATAAGAGGTGACCTTAGGACTGTGGAGGTGTCAGAGCTTTGCGTTGTGGCCCAGCAGTTCATGAGCCTGGAGCAAATCCCCTCGCTAATCCCTGTTGGAGCCCTTGCACTTCTAACAGAGAGGAAATCGTATTTTTGGGGCTTGTTGTAATGTATATCGATAATTACATGCTGGGGACATACACTGTGTGTCATTTTATTAGCCTTGATTGGGATTTTTAGGCCCCACTACTGCATTTGAAGAAGGATAGAAAATGGGGTTTCTTGTTGTTTGTGCACCATGATCCACATGACTAAATGGTTTGGAAGAGGCTGTGGTGGCTGATTTCTTGCTATCTAATTTTCAGTGATAAATAAAGCCTGGTTTGTCCAATAGTTTCAATATTTTCTTGATGTTATATTTGTATTTTCTTAGAAAATTAAAACCATTCTGTGTTCACACCAACAAGTTCTGCATGCATATCCTTCCAGGGTTAGAAGAAAGGTCATATGAGGTGTCTTTTTTGTAAATATGTAACTTTTGAAGCTAAGGCAATATCCCAGCCAGCCTTCAGCACACCCAACGGGAAGTTTGGTCCAGCCACTTCCAGGGGAAGAATGGGACTGTGAACAGCAGAGGCAAGCAAAGACATAAATAGTCATCAGAAGAGATAAATTTAGACAATGTATATGCCGTGTTTGAAAGATGAAAATAAAGAACAATTCCAGTGGAGTTACTGCCAGCAGCAGCAGCCCTTTTCCTCAGAGGCCTTGGATGGTAGATGCTTTTCCGAGTGGGGGTGGTCCCATGGTATGTGAGCACCTGCAGAGAACGGGACAGGAGATAAAAATCCTGCTGGAAACATTGATACAGGACTTCATTGCATTTCGTACTTCCATGATTTCATCTAGAACATGGGCATCATGTTTACCTGGCTTTTGGTTTTATGGTGCCAGCCTGGCACCTGCACCTTCCTCTCCAGCAGAGCCAGCTGAACTCCTGTGTGCTTGTCACAGCTCACACTGCAGCTTCGTGTTCATGTTTTTCTCTGAGAGGGCTTTGTTCCACTTCAGAATTTCACTGTTTTGTTCCTGGGAAAGGGAAAGGCACACTTGTTGTCCAGACAGCAGGAGAGATGAGCTGCTCTCATTTTCCATTTTCATTCCCAGAAGATACATTCTGCCTCACCCAAGTCAGCCTGTGGAGGCAGGAGGGAGGGCTGTAATCCAAGCTGAGCTCAGCCTGCTGGGTGTTGTAGTCCCAGTCCAGCTGGGAGAAAATGGGCAAAGAGGTGGCCTCCTGAGTTGAAACTGCTGGAGAAATGATCTGCCAGGTAGTCACACAGCGCCTGTGCAACACCCCAGAGTCCCTCCGCGTTCATGGAGGGGCTGGGAACAGTGACCCACAGCAGGAGCCCCAGTCCAACCTGCAGAGAGATGCATAAAGCTGACTGCACGCCTAAGTGACCAAAGTAAAGCCCTTGAAGGCTGCTACCTGCTCAGGACCTCTCCGTTTGGCACCAGTCTCTCTTTGTTAGCTTGATTATGTTTCTTTCCTGGGCAAGAAAACGGGAGAAAATCTTCAGCTCTGGTGCAAGGGTTCCATAGGTATCCATATGGAGACACTTCGTGTGTCTGGGAGTGAAGCAGATGCTCATTTCTGAGTAGGTTTTGGAGATATTATTGCAATGCAAAAATAATTACCAATGTTTCCTTTGTGAGTCAGCATTTGCCATTTCAGGAAGAAGTGATCAGAGCTTAAATACCTGCTCTGAAGAGATGATAGAACTCCTTATCCATCATCACTGCATGTGCCTTCCCTCTCTTCCACAGCTAGATGTTATCCATTTGTTCTCCCTCCACGATAAACTTCATTCTTCATGTCTCAGCTGCGTGTGTTGCATGTGCCTCGTGTTTGCATATACATACGTAGAATTCAAGGTCTTACAGTTAATCTGCAAACCTGAATAATTCCCAATAAATGCTGCTGCAGCTGACTTGCTTTTCATTTGAGATCTGAAAACGGGGAATACGTGGAAATCTTATAATACCAATGCTTTGCAGGTTTCTCTGTGTTTGTGTGACCTCCAGTCAAAAGCTCTACAATTCAATTATAACCTTTCTGTTATTTCCCATGGCCTTAGAAACAGCCTCTAGCTATGATGCTGTGAAAGATACAAGCTAAACAATGCTATTAAAAATGCAGGATGTGTGTTCTGCCATATTAGATAACATGGTCGTGTTCATCACCCACTAATGCTGCCAGTTCACAGCTTTGCCAGTGCATCCTCCCTCCCATATTTGCTTTGGATAATTTAAGTGGATTTTTGGCTACACTTCAGCTTTCTTCCTTTTTACTTTTTTTTTTTTTTACCCTTTATTCATCACTCTGAACATGGTGATCTGCAGCAGAGACTGGACACAGCTCATCTTTCCCAGCTTCCCTAATCTGTAGCTCTCTAAGAAGCCAAGCCAGCCTGGAAAACAGTTGGGGAGGCTGATAAACACTGCTGGAGTTAAAAGCAGACACCCAAGCCCCTAGTTCTCTCTGAGCCCACTGCAATGTTTGAATCCATCACCCTTCCCTGTATATGCACACTTGTGCTCACCATCCTTTGCCACTGTGACAATTGAAACGTTGCCTCTGCTCTGTCCCCTCGGTAGTCGCCCCTTCCCAGAGCTGGGCTGGGAGTTCACTAGGCTGATGCCTTTCTGCTTGCCCCTGTAACTCAGGCCTGTCACGGTTTCACTTCTGCAACATCGTAATTATGGCAGTTGCCAGAATACCTTTTATTTTTCCCGATGGGGCTGCCCTGCTGTGAGGCAGGCACAGCAGGGCTGAGGTGTCTCCTGCAGGTATCCGTGTGTCTTGCCTGCCTGAGCTCTGTGGCCATGAGTCAGCTCTGGCCCAGGAGCCATCTGGCCGTGCAGCGCCGTGCTGAGCTCATCAGGCTGCTCCTGGGAAAGGTTTCTTCACTCAGGCAGAACATTCACAGCTCCTGGGCAGCTCAACCTGTGTGCTGCCAGAAGAGAGATGGGCAAGTGGCCATTCCCATCCCTCCAACAAGCCTTGTCTACATTTCCTCACACCCTCCCAGAAGGAGAATGAGCTATAAACCTGTAAATATTTCACAGTGAGGTGACTCAGTCCAGTGTTGGGAGAGTGTGCTGCTGGAGCTGTATCAGGGCAGATAACAGCCCTGAGCACTTGTTATCTTGTCCACCCATATCCATGAAATGGAGCCAAGTTTAGCCCCTCACCAACTGCAGGCTCAGAAGCACTGACCACAGCAGCTCACTGGTTTCATCCTCACTGGCATGATGATCCCTGACTTCACTCCTTGCAGGCAATGTTGCCTTAGTTTGGGGTCACTCAGCTTTCTCTTGTCCAGCAATGCAATGTCAAAGCAATGTGGCACATGCACATGCTCAGGCACAGATCTTCTTTTATTCTCTCACTCTGCAAGTCCTGAGTGCTGACCCTTCTGCTCTTCCTACCTGACTTTTACCTTTAGTCCCTGAACACAGAACCTGGCACAGCATCAGTGGGGGCTGGAGCTGGGCATGGTTTTCCCTCAGCTTCCACAGCAGGAGTGTGAGTTTTCCTTTGCAGGGAGGGTATTCACAAAGGGACATGTGAAGCCCTATTCACCTTAAATATACTGTGGCTCTGCCCTTGCCTGGGGAAAGGTGAATTCTTCCTGCTCTCCTGCAAGTCGTAATTGCTGGGAAGTAGAAAACTGAGAGGATGAGGTAAATTTTAACCTCAGGGTGTGGATTTTCCTCCCAACCTGCTGACATATGAAGTGGCAGATAGCTTTGGTTTTGCTTAGATTTTACCCCACTATCAAATGCAGGAATGTTTTTATCCTGCACAGGGCTGTGGCCTGCGGTTAATGCAAAGGGAGAACTTGCCTGCAGGCGAGGGGCCTGCTCTCACTGGCCTGTCTGAAGCACCCTGTGCTCCATCCACCCCTGTGGCTCCTCCGTGATGGTGTTTGAGCCAAACTCGGGGCTCTCAAGCTGCAGCCACAGCCACCCCAGTCCATCCCAGTCTCTCCAGTGTGGGTTGTGCTCTTGCACCTATACCCTCCACTTCCCCCTGAGCAAAGCACTCCTTCCTCTGATCTTGCCCTGTTACATGCCCAGCAGATCTGTGTGACCACGTTTATTTGGATCAAGAGGCTTCTGTATCTTACTGCCCATGATGTTCTCCCTAGTTTTGGCATTGATGGATACAGAGCCCCAAATCACCGTAGTGCAGGCAGGAAACCCCCAAAATGTTGTGACACCGAGGGCAAGCCCTCTGCAGACCCAGCACATGAAATGTGTACTTCACTTACACAACTCCCATGTGCTTGCAGTTCTTTTTCCTTGCCCTTGAAGTTACCTGCCTGTAAACAAATAAAACTAAGACAAGGGGGAACAAAGTGAGGGTGAGGAACGTCGAGGGGAAAGTGTCCCCCAGTCCTGCTCTGCAGGCTGCATCCTCACAGCTCCAGCCGGCTGCCTCCCCAGAGCTCTGATCCTGGTGCTGCTGCACAAATAAAGGCCCATTGAGGAGTCCGGCTCCAAATTAGCATTTGAATTCCCTGGTAGTCGGTTGTCAGATGGGCAGGAGGTGGGTGCTAGTCTCGGTTGCTCAGCGCCGATACACAAAGGTGCCTTTAAAAGGTCCTTATTTTTCTGATGGAAAGAAATGCTCAAACTGTGGATACTTTGTGTTTTTCCGGTTTTTCATACTCTTTTTTTCCCCCCCTCTTTCTCTCTCCCTTTCTTCTCCGCTTCGCCCCCTTTCCTGGATCAAGCTGAGCCGCAGATAGACACGTCTGGGTATTGTTAGCCCTGTCTGACCTACTTCTTTCCCTCCCCTTGGCCCCGTGTTATGGATGCTGGTGCTATGGAAACCTGGGTGACATGCCAGTGCCACAAAGCCAGGCCCACCAGCTGCACCCACGGGAATTTCCCTCCCAAACACTCCCCTCCAAAGAAAGTTAGCAGTGCTGCTTCCCCGGGGAAATTCCAGGGTGTCCCATCCATCCCACCAAACTGTGCTCCAGAGGGACTGAGGATCTCTTCCATGGGCTCCGGACCTTGAGTGCTTTTTCCCCATCCCAGGGCACATTATTTCAGTGCTGGTGGCCCTGTGTAAACCCGCTGGTGCCCGCACCAGACCTGTCTGTGCACTTATCCGGCACCGGCCACCACGTCACGGGTAGGAAAGTACACGTGGGCGCCCGTGAAGATTTCCAGACAAAAAAATACAAAGTCCTGTACGGGGACACGAAAGCCTTGCGGGAGCGTGGCTGGGCTGCTGGGAACACCGTGAGTGCCGGCACAGAGCTGTGCACCTTCACCGCCCCTCGCCTGGCACCGGTGGAGGGCTGTTTACAACTTCAGCCTCTGCATTTCTTCTGATAAAAGGAGTTCTCGCTGGTTCTGCGGGTTTCCTTTGCTCTCCGCCGGCCTCCCATCCGGCTGGCTGCTTCTCCCAGGAGCCTGCGGCACTCTCAGGGTGGATTTGCTCCCAAACACCTCACGCCAAAAGCTTTCCCTCCCTGTTGCTGACAATGACCTGGCAGCCGCAAGCGGAGGAAGCAGGAAGGAGCTCCGTAGTCCGCACAGCGTTTGCAAGGGCTCTTCATGCGTGTCGTAAGCGTCTCCAGGAGATTCCTGCGGGGCTCCAGGACTCCCCCACTCCAATACCCTCAGTGCCAGAGGCTGGCCCAGCACGGAGCAAGCTCGAAGCAGGCGGGTCGTGCCTGAGTGGCATCGGCCGTGGCTGTGCCGGCTGCCCGGGCAGCGCTGCCCTGGGAATGCCTCGGGTGCGGCCGGGGGAGCCCGGAGCTGCCGGGGGCCGCTTCCCTTGGACACCCCCGGACACCCCCGGACACCCCCCGGACACCCCCAAATACCCCCTGGACACCCCCGGACACCCCCGGACACCCCCAAACACCCCCCGGACACCCCCGGACACCCCCCCGGCCCCCACCGAAGCCGCGGGGCACCAGCGCCCTCTCCCGGCCCCGGGAGGGAGCGGCGGGGCCGGGGCGGGGACACAAATCCCGTGGGAAGCGGGGACAGAAATCCAGAGTGGAAGTGGGGACACAAATCCCGTGTGGGAGCGGGGACACAAATCCCACATGGGAGCTAGGACACAGAGCCCGAGTGAGAGCGGGGACACATTCCCCGGGTGGGAGTGGAGACATAAATCCCGGTTGAGAGTGGGGACACAAATCCCGTGGGGAAGAGGGGACAGAAATCCAGAGTGGAAGTGGGGACACAAATCCCGTGGGGAAGCGGGACACAAATCCCAGGAGGAGAAGGGACACAAATCCTGCGGGGAGGCGGGGACAGGTATCCCGAAGGGAAGCAGGGACACCAATCCCGGGGGGAGTGGGGACACAAGCACGGGGCAGTGGGGCTGGCAGTGCGGGTCTGGCCCCCATGGCAGGGGCAGAGGGGGCACCCTCAGTCTCAGCGTTGGACTGTGGGCTGTGCAGCAGTGCCCGTGGTGGTTGGATCATCCCTAAACTGGAGCTCGGGGGGTGGCCTTCACCCTGGCACAGTGGGCAGGGTGGCAGGGGCAGCCCCTCGGCACAGCCCCTGCCAGCCCCCCATCCCTCAGCCCCTCTGCTGCAGGTGCAGGTGGGCAAACTGGTGCCACACAGCAGCAGCACACCGTGCTGGGCAGCAGGCTGTGAGCTGGGTGCACCCCGAGACCACAGCCTGCATGGCTGAACCGTGGACCAGAGCAAAGCAGTTTTCTTTGACTGATGAAGCAGCAGAGCAATGACAGCAGCCCTGGTGGAGGGGAGCAGCTTCCCTTCTGCTCAGGGCACCTGAAATGGCCCCTCTGACAGTGGCTTGAAGGGCTGATGATGTTCCTGTTATGTTTTCTGTGATAGAACTACCAATGGCAGCCACCAAGGCCAAAGCCTGACTGCGTCAGGCCAGGATTTTTAATGATCTTCTGTGCATCCAAGGGGAGAAGCTGGCTACAATCTCACTGCTGAATCATTAATTTCCCTCCTCTGAGTCATTCTGCAGCCCTGTCACACACAGAGCGGACACAAGCAGGGCTGAGGTGGGTAGTGGCTCCAGGCTGATACAGCAGGCTTAGAAAACTGGTTGTAGGATAAAAGATGGAGGTTGTGTCTGCAGAACCAGTGAGCACCCACTTGGACTAACCCCAGACAGTGGGGTTTTGACACGGAGTCAGGACCTGCACCAGCAGCTGGGGCTGGTCCTTCTGTATTAACCCCTTGGGAGGTGACTGGTTATACTAGTAAAAAGGTGAGGTCTGGGGATCAGCCCCAGGAGATGGTGGGATGTGTTAGTGTAAAGGGTAAGTGAAATCTCTCTGGGGGCATCTGACATGTCTATTCCTCCCTTGCTAGCCCCAGACCTTGCTAAGGCACAGCCAGGGTTGAACTACGTTGAGCCTTTTCCAAAGTGAGTCACCAAATATGTCAGGAAAAAATGTTGTTTATCTGGCTGTGTTACCCAGGGATTCCTGTGAGGATGGGGCCTGCTGCACTGAAAACTTTGCAGAGCCAAGTGTTGTATAGTTGCTTTGTCCAGCTTTAAGCCCTCCCCTGCAGTGTTTGCCAGCTTCCACAGAGCAGCATGGCTCCAAGGCGGGAGAGCCCAAAAGCAAAATGGATTGGGGGCTTTGCTGGATAAGCCAGTTTAATATGCAGGGAAGGAAAGGAAATGACGTGAAGAATTAATCACTTCCTCCAAAAACCCCTGCCCTTTGTTCTTACCGTTTAGATATGCCTGCTGCTGGGGAAGGGAGGGGAGATCAGTGGGCTTTACAGCGTGGTTGGACTGGCAGCATGTTCGTGCAGTTGTTTTCAGTTTCGGGGTTTGGTGTGAATTCCTCCTGTGATGACACAGGGAGCACTGCTTGTATTTCCTGAGCTGTGTCACTACCATGAGGACACCAGTGACCGAAAGCATCAGTGTAGTGACTGCTGGACTGCTGTGAAAATCCAGCCCTTCCTGATGCAGGTGGGACCTGAGCACCATGCAAACCACCCAGCAGGAGTAATTTTTTGATGCTAAGTGGCTCAGCACCCAATTCATGAGTTCAGCATCTCCAAAAATCAGCTTCTCCCTCCTCAGAGCTCTGCTCCTGTGGCATGCAGGGTTGTGGGCTGTGTTGGACTGCACGTCAGGGAAACCAAGGCAGCCACCTTGCACTCAAACACTAGGGTTGCTGTTCTCTTCTTGCTGCAGACTCCCAAAGAGACATCCAGAACAGCAAGTCCAGTGACTTTTTATTTGTGCACCTTATTGCTGAGCAGTGTTCAGAGCAGCCACACATACAGCAGTGATGAGTCTGTGCAGTCAGATTTACAGCATCGCACGTGGGCAATGGCTGATGAGCAGCATGAGGGCACTACCAGGTTTTTGCATAACACGTTGGTGGCTCCTCCTGTTTATCCTTCACCTCTTTTGTTATGCCTCAGCTCACATCTGATTCCAAACAAATGCTTTCAGTAGGTGTGGGCCTTGGAAAACTGGCATGAACCCGTGTTCAGTGCCTGGGCAAAAGGCGGAGCCGCTGGGGAACAGGGAGCACATGGCAATTCCCTGGGGCAGCTTACTGGGAAACTCAGAAGAGTTTGCTTTTATGTGTCCAGTTTTCCTAAAACTCTCCTTGTTTTGGATCATTACTGTTTCACATGACAGAGCTGTCAGATATGGAACACTTGGCACACAAAGTGTCATGGGGAAAAACACTTCCTGAAGAGCTCAGCAGTTTGTGCCAGTGCTGGGCAGTGAGGAGGGAGGTGATAAAATCTCAGGTGAGGGTGGATGTGTCACTGGGCACTGTGTGAGTTGCAGCCAGTCTGTTACAGAGGGCAGGAGGGAGCAGGACTCCAGGGTGAGGACACCGATGAGGGACAGAGGACTGGGTCATGCTGTAAGAAGCTGGAGGATGTTCAGCCCCATGTAGTGAGAGAACAAGGAATGTAGGATGCCCAGGGCTGATGCTGCAATGAGAATCCAGAGAACTCCAGCAGAAAAGTATATTGGGGTGAGCCTGGTGGGAGAGAGGCAGCCTGCTGAGACTGAGCATCCCACCCAGGAATGGCCCTTCCTCTCAGCAGAAGTGGGGTGGAAAGGCATCCCCTGGTTGTTCCATGCCCCCTGCGTGGGGTCCCATGCCCTGCTCCTGCCTTGAGGGAGCACACCCCCCTGAAAGGGCTCAGGGCAACTCCAGCCTTACCCCATACATGTGTAGCTGCCCCCAGCCCTGTATCCATGCCCACTCTATGCCTCAGAGACAAGGCTCAGTCATGTAGGAACACCGAAGCACTCATGAGCCCTGAGCTTCCCCAAAGCACCTCATCTTCCCAAATACAACACCCCAGGGGTTACCACGCCCTCCAGACTGGCAGAGGTGTTTACCTTTCTGAAGATGATGTCTTGTAGCCCACAAAGTAGCAGTAGCGGGCATAGAGATAGAGCAGACCCAAGGCTGCAGCCAGACCTGTGGTTAAGAGAGATCACAGTTACCATCTCCAAAGGATTTTTAGAGCTGCTTGGAGCCATGGAGGTAGCCCAAAGTGAAGGAATAGTTTCTGTGTCCTCTGGCTCTACCCTTCTTCAGGGACAGAATTACTGCTTAATTTATAGGTCAGAAGGTGAGCAGAACTTGAGGACTAAGCCAGCAGAGGAACAGGGAAACATATTCAGTGACAAAACAGGAAATGGGATAGTCTCACCTTGATGAAAGAAGAGCCCAGCCTGCCACAGAAGTGCCAGGAAAATGGGGAAATACTCAGAGGAGTTCACCCTGACGGAAAAGAGAAAGGTCACAAACAAGGGAAGGGAGGAAGCTCTTCCTTTTTTGGTTCCCCTAGAAGTTTCATGACGCTGCAGGCTGTTGTTTTTTAGCTCTGATATTGATATAAGAAGCCTCCAGGCTTGCACCTTTCCCCACAGTTCCTATCCCAGCTTTATTCACAGAGATTAAACAGTGGAAGGAACTGGGTCTCTAGGGCACAAGAAATTAAGCAAAAGATGCCCAGGTCAGACTGTGCAGAGAAAGGCTCTGTGAAACACCTCCACTGCCCCTTCCAAAGTGCCACAACTCAAACCCTGTTATCAATGGCCCAAACCCCCAAGCTGCAGGGAAGGTCTGTCCCTCAAGCAGATAAGGCCAGAGCAGTTTGGGTTTCATGCAAGAGTGGGAGGGAGCACACAGCTGTTTGGGTCACTTGTACATCCTTCCAAAGACAGAGTAGGACAAAAAGATGCTGGATAAGGCTGAGTTTAGGCTGATGAAGGAGCAGAGAAGGGGTTGGCTGGCTGAGGGGATCCTGCTCCTGCTGCCTGCCTTGCTTGTTTTCCAGCAAAGTGGAAGCTCCTCCCTCTCCACCTCCCTCCCCACTGCAGCCCTAGCACAGAACTCAGGCAGAGATGCTGGACTGTGGCTGTCCCCATCCCAGACCCAGTGAGCAGGGTTCAGAGTAGGGCTGAAGCTGCCTGAGATTTGTCCAAAACCATCCCAAGTTTCAGGCACCAAGAGCTATGTCTTTAGCAGCCCTTCACTGTACAGCAGAGATTCCTGTGTGATTTCTGTCAGCAATGGCTGGTTTACGACTCAAGAACCAACCCAATCCTGATGTTGGCTCTTCAACCCACTAATTAACCCCAAGGGAGGTAACTGCTGAATTACAGTCCTGAGAAAGGAATGGCAAAGCAGGGGAAAGGCAGCGCCATTACACGTGAGATCTGGCAAACATCAGGTACGAGGAGTTTCTTACTGTGCTCGAAAGATCCTCTCAAATTCAGGTGGGCCCGAGATCTTTGGGGGTGAAATGCCGAACAACCTCCTAGCATAGATCACCTGGAGGAAGAAATAGGCTGCAGCAAAGAAGAGAAAAGTAGCAGTGGTCAGTCCTGTGGATGGGCACAGTGGGGTCAGGAGATGGCCAGAGGTTGGGAAAGAAGGTCTGCAGGCTCCTCTTTAACCCCACACACCAGCATAGCAGAGAAAGTTATAGTAACATTCCAGATGCCTTTCAGGTACAGGAAAGACATAACACAGAGCAACAGTGTAGTGAGGAGAATGCAATCATATACCACCAGTGTAATCTCTTGTTGTGTAATCAACAAATTGTCATCTCCATAGAAACTGTTGCACAATTCTGATGCACTTTGCTACTCACAATTTTAAGAGTTTTTCAATTAGCATTTTCCCCTTTCTACATCCTGACTGAGTAGGGACAGGACCGATGGCACAGGTGAGCCACCCAGTGAATTAAATTGGCATGCAATGTGGCCTTGTGGCTGGGAGATGTTCTGTGTGACCCACCACAGCCTCTCCTTCCACCTTTCCACACCACAGAGCTCTTTGTATGCTCGTAGCTACACACTCTTGAGGAACTGCTGTAAACCCAATGAAAGAAATCCTCTCTGTTTGTAGAGGGAAACATCGACCAAGAAATTTCTGAACGGAGGAGGTAGGTCAGTTCAGAGGAAAGGCTTCCCAGGCACTCATTTGGTCAAGTGGTTTCAAAAACCCAAAGTATCAGCTCACTGTCTGAAAAGCAGCAAAGTGTCTGAGTAACAGCAGACATTAAATATGAAAATGAAAGAAAATGAGTGGAGTTGAAGGAGATTGACCCAGTGAGTATTTGAGCACGTGCATCCAAAGGTCCCTACCTTGCTCCAGGACTCCCAGGACTGTCACGGCAGCCAGCAGATGAATCTGATCCAACATACTGACCCTTACAAACCCTAGAAAATCTGATTTCTTGCTCAGAAGCTCCTCTGGCCAGGTTCAATCCTTGCTGACGTGGCAGGTGGTGGTGGTAGCTGGCAGCATAGGTCTGCTCTAAATGAACAAAGGGAAGATTTAGTCTATGCTATTTACACTCAGGAGGAGTCTGACTTGCCCGCTACCATATGAACTGTGGAAATGGAAATCAGTGGAGACAGGTCTAAAGAAGTATTTCCGTTCCTGCCCCCTCTCCTTTCCACCCCCCTTCCCCTTTTCCAAGAATGAGTTATGACGAAGTGGAAAAGCAGAGAGTGAATGGGTGAGAGATAAGGGAACTGGGAGCTGAATGGATGGACAAACCTCAAAAGCCCAGTAATCTGCTCCCCTGGGGCATCTGCTTTAAGACACAGGCCAGGGCACATCCCTCTCATTGGTGTTGCATGAAAAATCATAGCCCAAATTGGCCTGCTGTGCCCCACCAGAGCACCAGGACAGGCAGTGTTCCAAGGTACATATCCCTGTGTACATATCCCTACACAGATTCTGGACAGCATGTGTGGGCACAGAGAATGACTTATGGCCCCAATGCTGAGACAGCATCAAATAAAGCCCCTGCACGAAAAACCCTCTGCAATGGTAAGTTAGGGTGTGATAAAGTATAAAAAGTGTCTAAATCTGTCCTGCGCAGTGATAGTTTGATGATAGTGATAGATATTTGGGGAAGGGTCATGCAGTATGACTATCAGACACCCAGAGGGGTTCAGAGCCAGCCCTTGCACTGGAAAGACTGGGAGCTGTGCATTTAAGGCTTCTGATCAATCCTCAGCCCAATGAGCTCCCACTGTAAACACCAGAGACAGTTCTGTGTGGGGAAAGACCTGAGGAATTCATTAGAATACAGCAAAAGGAAAATGAAGTTTTTACATGTCAGGAGATGCCCACTTAGCTAATTCCTGTCTAACAGCACAAAGCTGGCACAGCTAAGAGCTGCTGGGACTACCAGTTTTAATTCCTTCCTCTCCCTTCACTTGAAGAATTCTCCCATCAGACCAGGGAAAAAAAGAGAGTTAAGGCAAAGTCATTGTTGTACACCACTATTATAGAAAATTATATTAAAGCACTTTACAGTAATTACACTGTATGCCAGATGTCCTTGATAGACTTTCTAAGAAGTAATATGCTGGTTTTGGTTTTCTGCCTCTCTATATAGTGTAAAGGCACTCAAAATGGCTATAACAATATCCCAGCTTAGTATTTCCCCAAATATCAAACACACACCCCACTGTTTTTTCATGCACCAGCTCTAAGATTAATTCTTTCGTCTCAGAATCGAACATTTTTCATTCCAATGACTGTTTAGAAATAGGAGGAACATTCTTCCATTTACTTGTCAAAGAAATGAAGAACTCCCATGCATCAGCTCAAAAAGAGCAGAGGTTTCCCAGTGCTTAACAATGTTTGATTTCCCTCTGCTCCTGTCTGATCCTGTCTGATCACAGCCCAGTAGCCAAGGAAAATATAAAGCAAAACAACTGAACAAAAAATATCTGAGCTTACAAGTCCATCAAACGGTGCAGCGTAAGCTGCATGAGCAGGGTGAAACGTGCAAGGGAATCTGGGCCAGGAGGAGCTGTACAGGCTTCCACAGAACACACCTGCCCTCCAGATCATCATTAGACACAAAATACTTCTACTATCATCATCTAGCCTAGGCTAAATATAATAAATCCCAGTAGAAATATGAATGAATAAACAAGCACAGATGTCTCTCCCCTCCTCCCTCCTTCCCTCTCTCATATGCATAATTTTTCAAGCTGTTTTTACACTCTTGAAGGGCCTGTTTTTCTTGTCCCTGGTTGCCACCAACAGAATTCACTTTATTTTTCATTCTCACTCAGTGTTTGCAAGGAATAGGCACAAGTATCCTCCTCCCAGCACCAAATGCCCTTTGATGAAGGGACTGTCAGTGGTGGACAGCCTCAGCATCCCGTGGACCACAGCACATTGCAAAACCTCACCTGTCAGGGCTGACACGGCCAAGTTTCCTCCTAAGCAAAGGTAAGTCCTGAAGTCCCAGGTGCACCTTGGGGTAGATTTTCTGAGCAGGAGCTCCTGAAACGTGGCCTCCAACTTTCCAGCTCTGCACTCCAATTTACACTGTATGAACACATGCCTGCCCTGGGGAGGCTGGACTGGTGTGGATCAAAGTCCTCGCACCTCCCACTGAGTCGTCATTGGAGGCATTTCTCTGTACCCACATTTGTTTCCTGCACCCAATAATTCTTTCTGCCTCCTAATTACCATGGTAGGGAAACACTGTGAGCTGGACTGCAACACCAACAGGGATTAAAAAATAACTTCAGGAAGAAAAATGATAAACACAAAAGACTTAGAGGAGTTTCAAACATCCACAGAATTTGCAGTGCCCGTTACTCACCAAGAGCAGCAGAGCAAGAAGAAGCCAGCAGTGCTGAGTCCAGCACCGTTACCTGCAGTAACACTTCCTAGAAATGTATTTCAGGAGCATATAATGGCTCAAATGCTTCCTGACAGTGGAAGGGGGAACATTTTGCCCATAAGCAACTTACCCTTCAACTGTGAAGCCTCGTCCTTCCAAATGTGTTGTACAAATGTGGAAGTCTTTTCTAATCTAGGTTGCACTTATGCTTCCTTTCCCTTCAAATTCTTTTGCAGCCACTGAGTACATCCAAACTTGTGACTGTGGAACAGCTTGTGAGAACAATTACTGTTCTTCTAATACCCATATAGGAAAAAAAAGAGGGGAGGGCTCATACAAAAGAATTGCTTCTCACAGGGAGTGTTTTTCTAGAGAAAGAGAGCTCAGCCCCAAGCAACTCAATCTGTTCAAGTAGCAGCTCCTCAGGCTGGGGTGGTGGGGTTGAGAACATGCCCTCCTGACCCCCCACACCCAGGGAGGCTTCTGTTAACTCCAACCAACTTACATTGAGATTTTCCTAAAATTCTTGGACTTTGCAGCTACAAAAGGAAGCTGAGGCTCAAAACACAGCAAGAAAAAGCCAATTCATTATCTCACAGTTTAGGAAGACACATCTGGCTATGTGTTCCTAGGAAGTGGGGACAGACAGCTGCAGACAATTTCTGCTCTGTGGTTCCCGCCAGGGCTCCCAGCAAGGCACAAGATGGCCCATATTTCCTGAAAGATTTGAAATATGTCCTGGGCTCTGCATTTTGAAATAACTAGAAAAACTTTGCATGACAAGAATTACCGTGTCTTCCTAATATGTGCATCTATACACATGGCTCCTTCTTTCACAAAGTAAAAGAGCAGGTTATTGGTTTTGCCATCAACATCTTTGCTGGCATTATGCGACATTCCTTGGAATAAAAACTTGGTGTGTATTAAAGATGTGCCTTAAGCCTGTTCTTCCAGACTGATTTCAGACAGACACCCCTGACATTTATATATCTGTGCAACACCAAAGAGGTCACATAAATGTTCTCAAATATTTAGTTGTAGCAAAATTTCTAAGGGCCAAACCAAACTCTGTACTGCTTGAATGGTTCTACATGGAGCAGGACCACGGCTGAGCACCTACTTACAGAGCTCATCCCAGTAAAGGTGAAGAAGAACAAACAGGAAGAACAGGAAGAACACTACAGTGATTTTCTAAAAAGCAAGATGGAAAACTGAATCTTTGGAAAACTACGTAAATGAGTATATATACTCATTAAGTTAAGGGTAGTTTGAAGAATTTTTTTTTTTTTTGAAGATTTCTTCTAATGGAGTTTGGTGAGCTTTATCTGTATGCATTTTAAATGTGACTGGAGGGCACAGCGCTACAAAAGCAATGCCAAAATTCTTCCCTTTACCAGTCATCAAAAGGCACTGATACGTGCAAATGAATAATACTCCTTTATGATCAACATCTGTTAAAAATATTAATTAAATCCCTCTTTTGCCCCGCCTCATCTTGTGTTATTGACATACAAGGAAAGTGTTTTTCATGTGTTTTGCCAATTTTCCTACTCCCTGTTCATCACAACGTAGGAAATAGCAAATAAATAAAAAGGAACAATGCAAGAAAGGCAACTGCACTTCTGACTAGCTCAAAGAACAATAAATCTCTGGAGTGATAAGTACATATGGCAGGGAGGGGGAGGATTTCCTTTTGCAGAGGGACAAACAAGCCTTTCAAACATCTTTGGCAGCTCCTATGTTAACACACACTTAGTATTATCCTATAATGATGTGGGGAAAAAATTGCAAGGCTACAGGATACATCAAAATACATCAAAGACTGAAGAGGAGTCATGGAGTACAGTTTCTCTTTAAATTATAGAGGTGAAGAAATAGAGCTATTTAGCTTTTCTGTCTTGTTTTTACTGAAAGCCAGATGCTGGCCAGCCCTACCTGGCTATGAGAGAGCACTGGGCAGGGCATCTGAGAGGGGCAGAGTGAGGGCAGCTCTAAGGAGACATTTTCCAGGGGGCAGGCTGTTGCTCCTGATAGGTGTCCTGTGAAGGAGAGACCCTTGGCTTGCCAGACATGGGGAAAGAGTCTGGAGAATTCCCCTGAAGTGGGAAGGTGTCGCTGTGTAAACCACATCTGCAGGGATGAGGCAATCAGGAGGGCAGTGGTCACTCTGCCTTGTGGTGACTTTTCCCACCAAAGTCCTGTCCCACGTTGGGTTACGTGTTGCTTATGGCAACAAGGGAAAGGAGGTGATTTGGGGGAGGTCTGTAGTGGGTCCTCATGGATCTGCTCTTCTCTCCTTACTTAATGCTGCAGGACTGTGCCCAGTGGAACCTGAGTCCTGCTGGGTCCCCTGCCTTGTGTCACCCTGTTCATAACCCTGGGCTACAATTGAGTTGGGCAAACACGGAGGGTGAGACCACAGAGTGTCCAGCCATCAGAACAGGACAAGGGATGAGCTCGTGAAAGGGCAAAAGCCTCCCCAGCTATCAGGATGCTGGCCCAGAGAGGCAGGCAGTGAGGGAAGCCAGGACAGACAGACAGGCAGAGGCTGCAGGTTAGAAAATCTTACTCTTCTTGGGAGCCTTTTAGAAGCATCAGGAAGAGACAGCTTTGGCCAAACATGAGAAACGAGCTCTCAGCAGTCACAAAGCAGTGACCAATCCCACACTGGGACAAAGGACTTGCTCTAAAACCACTTGGGTTTATTTTTAGGGTGTGAAATGGTTGCATGATACAATTGTGTAAAAGAATTGAATGGCCAGAAACAGTGCTAAACATCAGATTTGCCTGCACACCCTTGCTTTTAACCACTGGGAGGCTGAGACGGCAATTGAAGTGATGTTGCTCTGGTGACTCTGTCTCCTAAAGCCTGGAAGCAGGATGGATGGTGTCTGTAAGTTTGACAAGAAGAGGATTCATTGAGTGACACTGGGCAGTTATTGAGCTCATGGTTAGGGCTGTTCTACCAGCACCCTGGAGCTCTGCTGGGGAAAAAGGCAGAAAGAACATGCTGTAATTTGAGGATTTCTTCCACCACTTCCAGTTTCCCATCATAATTCCATGGGCCTCTTACAGCAAGGTGCATTCAATGTTTAAGGAAAACTTTCTGAGCGAGATGAACCTCTCAAAAGCCATCACACTTTCAATACATTGTCCTCAAAGTGGTTTTGATTTGTGCCCATGAGGACAAGAAACCAGATGGACAGTGCTGGGACATGGATCTGCTGCCCATTGCACCACGCTTGAGAAAACCCATTTCCCAGCATCCACCTCTCTGCTCCACAGTGCACAGGACTGGGATTGCCGTTCGATAACTCTACGTCACAGATGTTAAGAAAATTCTCAATGCCCAAGTCAGTGCTCGAGGGCTCCTGTCTATGCAGACTTCAGTCAGAGGACAGCATTCCCTGCCTCCTACCTCTGCATGATCAGGGCAGGCTTTTATCTGGGGTGTGGTGTGGCAAAGCAAGTTGAGCACAGCACACAGGAGCCTGGGCCTTGGTATTTGAAAGGCCTGATGCGGGTGTTAGTCACTGCCCTTTTACATCACAATTTAGTGCTTTTGCTCAGCACCTGCAGAGATCCAAAACAGATCCAGTCTGGTGGCACCAGACTTATCAGGGACCAGTGTTAAGGCTATCACTAAAGCAAGCAGAAAAATCTCCACGTGTAATTTTCAAAGGTACAATATTTACAATGGATTAACCTGATCAGCTACTATCTAGAGAACACTTTTTTTAAAATTCCATTGAAAATCAGCTCAAATTCCTCCCAAAGTCCTCAAAGGATTAATCCTTTCAGTATTTAACATTTCTTGTAGCAGTGATATTCTTAACCCTAAAGATAGGGTTTCTTAACCAGATACATACAGATAGATTTTGTATTATATATATTTTATTACATATAAATTTTTATTATACATACACAGATTTTTAATAAATATAAAAGTGTGTGTATATATATATAATGTCTATGAAGAGCTGTAAAGTGGATCCTGTTTTTTAATCAGTTAAAAAAAATAAACAATTAGAAACATGTTTCATGTTAAATTCAATTTGGAGATTTTTGAGTTTGCCTCAGATTTACATCTTTATATTCATAACGGGAGGAGGATCTCTGATTGTTTTTGCTGCCTTGTAAAAAAGTACCAGAAAACACCCTTTAACAACAGTCTATCTAGAATTGCAGAAACCTCACAGGTCACCTCACTTTAACCTTGGATGAGGGTTGTCCAGCAGAAACAAAACACTCTTGTCACTAAGTTGATGGACAGATTAAAAATGTATCTGTTCAAAGGACAAAGTCTTAGATTAAAATAGTGAAGGAAATGAATGTTGATCCTCTACAAAAGAGAGTCAGTGACTGATTCCAGTTCTACATAAATGTGCTTTTAAAAAAGCAGAGTCTGGTGGGGGAAATATTTTGAATCAATGAAAGAAATGAACTAGAAATGTAAACCCAAAATAGTGAGCTTGTTTGATATGCACTGGATAGCTTGACACTAGATAGTTATAACTCACAGTTTCCACATACAGGCAAGCTGAGCCTCTTCATCTTGGAGGGTTAATACACTGAAATAATTTGAGTTCTTACACAGCCCAGTTTCTTGATGGAAAAATAAAGCATGGTATTTTTGACTCTGGAATTTGTGTTTGAGAACCCCAACATTCCCTAAGGCACAGCTGATGTTTTTATTAATTTTAATCAGATCTATCTCTTCATTCCTCCTCGTTCTTTTGAGAGTCCACTGAGCTTGGTAGCAGCTTGCCTTCATAATTTGATCTATTTCTTTCAGTTATGATACTCACCCCAAGACTAATTCAGGTCTTGAGTGATAAGATCTAATCTGAGCTATTTGACTTGAAAATGAAAGCAAAGGTTGCCATATTCCACTTGTGTAACCTTAATCATTCCTTTCCTTCTTGTGCCAAGTATTCCTACTAGACTACCTTCATTTCCCTATCTGCCCACATATCAAAGGAAGCCTCTTACCCCCCAGCTTCTGTTTGCTTTAATAGACAGCCAGTTCTGAAATAAATCCTCACTCTGCACTCCCTTGGGTTTCTACCTTAGAAAACTTCTGCATCTCCTAATGCTACAGAGAACACTGCACTTATTGCACATACACACAACCACAGTGCTGTTTCTCAAACCTTGACTCACCATTTCCCCCGGATGCATTGTTAGAATGGTCACGTTTAGGGGGTTTTAACAATTTCCAGCTTTCCATTCAGCTGAACTGAAAACTGGGATGAAGCTAAGATCAGGACAATAGAGAACAGCAAGAACATCACACTCCTAGGGCTATGCTGATCAGTGTCAATACTCTGAACTGGGAGAAAACCCAGTGGATCCCACAATCTCACTTACATCTTCTTTGGTTGACATGCTTTTCTTTGACTTCTGAAGTAACACTAAGCATAGTTTCTTTTCATTCCCCCATAATCAAACAGCAGTGGCAGCAATGCCCAAACTCAGAAGGTAAGCCCAGAGGGCAGGCTCTATTATTCCCTTGAAGTGAGTCAGGATGGGCAGAAATGTTTGGTGTTAATAGTCATCAGGTCCTTCATCTCCACTTTGTCAGGAACAAGCAGTTCCAAAGCAGAGCCCTTGATCTGATGCCAAGGAGGGATTGAGGGATCTTGTGGGTACTTGTTGGTGATGTGGACAGCCTTGGCTTCCCATCCAAAGAGTTTCAGATGTCTACAAAGATAATACGGAGCCCACAGGCTGTGTTTTGGGTTCACCCAACATTTCAGGGACCTTCTGGGTCAGATACAATATAAACAAGGGCATTTTCATGACAGAAACCTCCAGTATGTCTCCACAGTGTTCCTTCTTCCCACTACCAGATGCTTTCAGTTAAGTGCTCAGACTGACAAGAAATGAATCGAAAGAAATTTTCCTCTGTAATCACTCAAAATAGGGAGGGAATGTACACATCAACGTTACTGTGGTTTTGCCAGCCACAGCAACGCAAGAAAATGCAGCATATTCCCACAGAAAGTTCTGGAGCACCCCCAGGTTGGACCTGCTGAGGTCACCTTCACTACACACAGCTCCACAGGATGGGCTGGAAGCAGGGGCTTGCCATGGTCCCGCTCTTCATCCTGCTGCCACATCTGTGCAGACTCACTGCTGCCCCTGGGCACAGCACGGCTTGGCAGCCGGGCACTCCATGGTGACAAAGTCCTTGGCACCCCCTTTGCTCCTGCTGGGCTTCAGAGGCCGGGCGGCCGCGGCACCACCTCTGGACCCAGCACTAATCCTTTCCTAGGAGATGGTTATCACAAATACAAGCAGCAGCAAATCCCATAAGCCCTTCACTCCTGGCTGCTTTGCTCCCAGCAACAGGGAGTGGAAGTCTGTTCACCATTTCCAACCAGCTAACACTGGGCATCCGGGCTCTCCGAATGCCTGCACTTTTTGGGGATGTTGGCAAAGGGCTGCCAGGAGCTGGGAGCTCCTTCTAGGCAGAGAAGCGTTGGAGACACATCTCATTCCCAGAGGCACAGTTGGATCCTTCAAGACATAGGGTTTGCTTATCCCCTGCCTTTCTGGCACGGAATAAAGACTTTTCATGCAGAAAAGAGCCGGAATTTCAGCGCGGCTCTGCAGGGAGTGGAGGGCAGGCGAGGCCAGGAAGGATACTAGACGGGGCCCCAAGCTACACGCCCTGTGCAAGTGCCTGGCGCCGTCTTGGGAGGAGAAGCCCGGGCTGGGATGGAGATCCATAGTGCATTTTTGCCACCAGAAGGCAGCGGGGAGCTGCGGATGGGAACGGCGGGTGTTCCGCAGGAGCTGGCCCTGGGAGAAGGAGAACAAGGAGCTCCTCCCTCCACTGACTAACCTGCCTGGTTATAGTCCCTTCGTCCAGCCCTCTTTGCTATTCTTAGGAAAGCACAGGAGAGACCAGCTTACACAGAGAATAATTTGCTTATAATTTTCTTTGGAAAATATATCTGCATCAACCTTTTTTTTTTTTTTCTCCTCAGCAACAACTGGATGAGACAGGAAGATAAAACATGAGAACAGGAAAGTGGGGTTAGTCTCCAGGGGCTGGGATGCAGAAGCTGCCACAGGCTGGTGAAGCTTTAGCTGTGGACATTGCAACCCCACCAGTGCGGGAAGGGGTGTCCTGACTGCAAAGAGACGGATCCCAACCTGGGATGAATGTGCTGGAGATCGGGCTGCTCCTTGGGGCAGAACGTCTCTGTGGATTCACAGATCACCAAAGGTTAGGTCAGGAGACGCCCCAAGTAGTGGAAGGAAACATAGACCACTGTGGTTCAGGGATCCAAACCCAGCCCTGGCAAAGCAGTGGGGAGAGGGCACCTCTGACCAGCCTGGGGAGCTGCTGGTGATTGCAGGGACCCTGGTTTGTGAGCTTAGTTAGAATCTGGTGTCAGGAAATGGCTCTTATGTAATTTCCATTTATAGGGAAATATTTTCACCTGATTATCAAGGAATTCACGTTGTAACTGGGAAATGGACATAAACCCTCAGCACACACAGACTTACTGCTGTCATCTGCTGAAACCCTCCTGGGGTGAGCACAGGTGTGGACCCCCCCCCAGCACAGAGCCTTAGGCAGGGACGCTGCGGCATTGCTGTTGTTTTTGGAGAGGGAGATAAATGTGCTAAGTCGTACAGCTCCAATCTGTGACCCAGTGGTTAATGGGGGTACAGAGAGTGCTCATGAAGTCCTTGCTGACTGGTTGCAGACACCGTGGCTGCAGTGCAGCTGTGCTGTGTCCCTCCCTGTGGGCACACGCTCCTCCTCACGTCTCACGACTGGGAAGGAGCTGTTTCTGGGAAGGGCTTTTCCCTGGAAGGGTTGTTTCTCAGAAGCAAGTCCCTGCTGCACAGTGCTGACTTACAGAGGTCTTGATGGCAGTTTAAGAGGTTGTCACGCTCAGTTTTCCACCAAAGTCACCTGCCAGAAAGGATGCTCTATACCAGGGGCAACTGAATAGGATTTATGTCCCACCTGGGCTGCTCTGACAGATAGTGGAGTATTTCAGCACCAGGTATTTCATGCCTTCATCAGCATCACTGCATGTTGAAGGCTCAATTTCACAAGTAGTTCAAGTATACCTACATCTGTACTGCTCCTAAAAAACCCCCAGTCCTATTAATCCAGCAGAGAGAAACCACATGTCTTTCAGCTGATTTTATTTCAGCTAGGACAGGTGCCCAACACCAGCCATGGCACACGAGCAGGCAGGAGGAAACCACATGGAAGGTGACATGCTGGTAATATAAAGAGAAACAGGCTCAGTCTAAAACCACATGCAAGATTTAAGTGAAAACAGTCGGGAAATGTAAAAAATAGGAATCAAAAGCCAGCATGCAGAGTACCAACCACATCTGGGTTTCTGTCTTCCTTCAAAGAAGAGAGTGGTGAGGGTTTTTTGGTCAGACACAGACTAAGACCCACTAAAATGACTGAAATGTTTGTTTTCTCTTAACTGGCCTCTTCAGCTCCAGTAGCTGAGGATTGCAAGGGGGAGAGTGGCCCATCTGGGGAAGTGCTGCTAATTCCTTGTTTATTGACTTCAGTAAACTGGGATTAGGATGGACCAGAGATTCGAGGTGGCCTTGTACTGTTTACATGGCATGACAGGAATGCAGCAGCTCTACCCTGATTTTGCTTGCTTTTTTGGTGGGGAAGGCAGGCGGCTGCCGAGGGGGAGCACTGTGCTGAGGCCAGCTCAGTTATCCCAGGGTTGCATCTAATCCCCGATGCCTGGCTTCTCCTGCAGGGCTGGAGGAGTTTGTGTTCCCTGAAGTCTAAATAATAAACCCACTTAACTCTTTCCTTTCTCCCTGGGATAGTGTATGTTTGAATGGAATTTCAGTTGCCATTAGTCACACCCAATCACTCTGTCAAAACTTAAGACGTTTGAAAACTTTACCACTGAGAACTGAAAATGTTTTTTTCTTCAACACAAACAAACATACAAACAAACAAAAGCCTCCTTGGCAAAACAAGTGCTTGCAAACAACAAGCCCTGAGCCAGCAAAGCCATACCTACTCACAGGAGAGGTCTGTGTTGCTGTAGGGACACCGGTTGTAGAGGAATTATCATGGAGTCACAAGCAGCTGGGGGAGAGCAGCTATTGTCAGTCACTGTCCAGTGGATCTGAAACACATGAGTTAAAGTGGAAAGACTCTGTTTCAGCACAGTGTCTCTCTTTTGGCCTCATCACTAATAACACTCACAGCACCTCTCCATGTCCTGGCTCTCAGTGAGCTCTGGGGATTGAGCATTTTCTCCTTTGCAAAAAGTTTTGGGCATTGCTGATGCCCTCAGGACACCAAGGTGGTGGCAGCCTCTTGCTGACAAGTGTTTAGCTGGTCAGAGGATGCTGTGCTTAAATCTGAAGGGTAATCTGCATTTCCCTAGTAAAGGAATGACTCCTGTTGCATGTGTTGCAACCATGCTCAGATAAAAATGCCTCAAGTGTGATACCCTTGGGGAGGACACAGTTCTGGGGATACCTGAAGGCCACTCTCAAGCAAACCTGCATCTGTTCTGTAAAAGAGCTGGTGGAAAGGGGCACAGTGAGAACAAAACGGTGCCCAACTAACCGGTGCAATGCCTGAAGGAGCTGGGAAAGCTGCGTACCATGAACAGAAACCAACAGGATTTTCCTACCTTATGTCCAGACTAAACCTACGCTTATTGTGTTGTCTTGAGCAACTCTGTGTTTCTGGATCCCAGAAGTTTTCTGTCAAATTCCTGTTCTCAGGGACACTTCCCAGCTTGTGCAAATGATATCAGGGGGATGGATTACCTTCTTCCACCTCAGTATTATATCTGCCTCTCTCCTCCCATGCATCTGTGAGTGCTCTGTTTCTGCTTCTCTGTTGCTTTTTTCTTACTTATCTGCCTAATCTTATTACAATTAATTTATAACACATTCACATTTATTAGCTCTGAAAATGGCAGCACTTCATTATTTCATTTTTAGACACTCATCCTCCTACTGTTTTGATAATGTCAGTGTATCTTTTCCCATCCTTTCCTCAGGCATGTTCTCCAGAGGTGTCATTATAATGAAATGTGTTTTCCATGGAAAGCATACCAGGGCGTGTGGACATTGCCCCATATAGAGATGTGAGCTTGTCTTCCCTCCTGCAGTTCAAAGTTTGAAAGAGCAAAAGTCAGGGTTCTCCCGCTGGTCATCTGCCTTGACTGCCTGCTCTCTGCCAGTGTGGTGTCCCTCATGTCCTGCCACTCTGACCTGCTGGATTTTCCACTCACTTCTTGCCAGTTTTCCAGAGGAGATGAGTCTGAGAAATGTGCTACTAGTGCTTGAGATGCAAGAGGAGCTCTAGCAACGTGGTGGTGCCCTGCAGGGATTAAGGAAGGAAGAATTCTTCAGAGAGGGAATTAAGGAAGAACCAGGGGAAAGCACAGGAGGTTTTTCTGTCTGGTAACACTCACGGCAAGAAAAGTCACCCAAAATGCAATCATTCAAAGCCATAGTGCACATACAAACTGAGGATTGCCTCTCACCTCTGAGTTGTGCATGTTCAGGGTCTGCCAGTCTCACCACACTGACCGATTTCTGCCTTCCCAACGTTGTGCCAAAGTCACAGAATAACACGCTCCCCAAGTGTTTGTCAGCAGAATGAGACAAATCTGCTGCAATAAAACCTGAACACACCAGCATGTTTTCCCTTGACAATGTCATGTTTGCCATGTGGTATCTGCCATGCTCTTTCTTTCATCGTTCCTGCCCTGGCACTCTAGTCTAAAAATATCACCTTCTTGGCTGCCAAAGCAGTTAAATCTCTGTGCGTGTTTTATTCTGTTTCCTTTATTCATCTTCTTTTGTTTTTCTTCTGGATTATCTCTCTCTCTTGTGTTGATTTTGTATTCCTTTTATCTAAGTTCAAACATCTTGAAAATCCCAGAGTAGGATACGCTTTTAGCAGTTTCTATTTTTATTTTTTTTTAAACTCACGTTGCTCCGTTCCCTTGGATGACAAAGCAGCACAGGCAGGAGCCAGCTCCGGGGCTGCCTGCCTGTGCCATGATTCAGCAGGTTGTAAAAGGAAGGAATGTCTTCTCTTTTGGGAAAGGGTGGGAGAGAAAGGGAAAGCATGTGTGACAGGCGTGTGTGTATATTTAACTTCCTGGTGCTCTTGTGTTTGCAGTGGGAATATTACATTGTCCTGCGGTTGTGCTGGAGTTAATAAAGCATTTCAAAAGAGAGGCTTGAAAGATATTTGGTGGAAAAATGAGTTTTGCCTAGACTGAGGAGGGAGTTTGCTAAAATATATTCCTTGGTTACTCTTTAAAGTATTCCACTGTGGTGTTTTTAGGCTCTTATTTAAAGCACTTGGTATCTCCTGTGTTGCTATATTTGTGGTTATTGCTATACTGCTATAGTTTGTGGCTATTTCCCTGCCTGTCTGTCTGCACCTTCTCTGGGTACAGCTCAACAGGGAGGTTCAGGAGCCAGCTTGGTAGCTTTCTGGAAAAATGTGTTTGATTCCAAACTTCAGTGCAGGCAGGGATTTGCTGATTTCATTTATGCTGAGCCTTATTTCTGAGCGCTGGGGCGCTGCTTGCATTGTCCCAGCGCGGTGGAATTTTCTCTGTGGGGCGACTTCTGCTGCTGACTCATTGCATCAACTCAAAACAGATTTATGTTTACAGAGGGAAAAAAAAACCAAAAACAAACCAACACAAAAACACACCACCCTTTTCGTCCTCACTTTTCCCTGCCCTTCCTAGCAATACTTGTGTTCCTGTGGAATACCTCCTATCTCCTGGAACAGGCTGCAGCCCACACAGGGCTTGCTTTGAACTGGGTGGTTTGGGCACAGCTTTCCATGGAGCTGCTCTCAGCTGGGGCAGCTCAGAGACAAGTTTAAAGTGCTGTTTCTGACAGGGTACCAGGGGCCTGTTTTCGTCACTGTGGGGATGCTCCTTGCCTTTCCAGGGTACCAGGAGCCTGTTTTCCTTATTATGGGGATGCTCCTTGCTTTTCCAGGGTACAAGGAGCCTGTTTTCCTTATTATGGGGATGCTCCTTGCCTTTCCAGGGTACCAGGGGCCTGTTTTCCTTATTATGGGGATGCTCCTTGCCTTTCCAGGGTACCAGGAGCCTGTTTTCCTTATTATGGGGATGCTCACTGCCTTTCCAGGGTACCAGGAGCCTGTTTTCCTTATTATGGGGATGCTCACTGCCTTTCCAGGGTACCAGGGGCCTGTTTTCCTTATTATGGGAATGCTCCTTGCCTTTCCAGGGTACCAAGGGCCTGTTTTCCTTATTGTGGGGATGCTCCTTGCCTTTCCAGGATACCAGGAGCCTGTTTTCCTCCCTGTAGGGATGCTCCTCATCCTCCCAGGGTATCAGGAGCCTGTTTTCCTCACTGTGAGGACGTTCCCTGCCCTCCCACACGGCTGCAGGTGTGGTGGGACACGGGGACTCCTCAGGTTTAATCTTGCTGTGACAATCTTTAGTTCCATCACACCCAGCACCTCTGGGTCCCACTGGGCGCAGCAGGGACAGCTCTTTATGCATCCCTTGCGTTTCTGCCCCGGTTAATTACAAAAACGACGAACGTTTAATGATGTTTCACCTCGGCAGAAAGGCATTACGCTCATTTTGGAAACACAGCCCTGCTTAAAGCTCCTGGCCTGCCACACTCCGAATCCATCGCGTGTCCCCGTTCACCATTTTATTGCACCTTCAGCCTGTAATTGAGCGAGGAAAGACCCGAATTCCCTGAACGGGCGGGAAAACCCAACCCCCTTTTCTAAGGAGCTGAACCCGAGAGGTCACACAGCGGGTGTTTTGCGGTTTAACGCGAGGGTGTTTTATGAGGGGAGTGGGGGGGGGCGCGTGAGGGCCGTGAGGGCGTGGGGGGGGGGGGGGGGGGTGTGTGCCGCGAGGCGGCGCTGGCCCCGCCCCCTGCTCCTTAGCGCCCCCTGCCGCCCGCCCGCCCCGCCCGGGCCGAGACCCGTTGGGGCCCCGCCCACACCCCAACGGCCTCCCCGCCGCCGCCCAATCACGCGGCACTTCCTGCAACGCCGCCAGCCAATAGCAGCGCTCCACGAAGGGCAGCGGCGTCGGGGGCGTGGTCGGAGGCGTGATCGGACTTTGAGTGGCGTCGAAACGGACCAATCAGAAGCCTGATTCTTCGAGCGGAGGGGCGGGCTTGCGCGGCGTCCGCCAATGGGAGGGGCGGAGCGCGGTGGGGCGGGGGGCGGGGCGGGCGCGCGGCACAGAGGCGGGCGGGCGGTGGCGGCGGCGCGCGGGCACGTGACGGAGCTGAGGGGAGCCCGGGGGCGGCGGCGGCCGGGGCGGCGCGGGTGAGTCTGTCCGTCCCTCCGTCCCTCCGTCTGTCTGTCCGCAGCCGCTAAGGCGCTGGGGCATCGCCATTGCCGACGGGCCCGCCCGCGGGGTGAGGCGGCGCGGGAGCCGGGCCTGTCGCGGGGAGCGGCCGGTGGGCCCCGGGGGTGGGCGGCGGGCGGCCCGTGCAGAGCCGGGCCCCGCGAGGGGATCCAGGGCCCGTGGGGGCCCCCCGGGAGTCGGGGCGAGGCCCTGGCGGGCAGGGACGGGCGCGGGGCTGCGGCGGGTCCCGCCCGGTACCCGCAGGGCTCGGGGCGGCCCGGGGGGAGCGGCGGCGCTGGGGGCCGGTTCTGGGGGCGGTTGGGGCCGGGCCGGGCCGGGCCGGGAGGGGGTGCGGGCCGCTGGCCTGCGGGCTGCGCCCTGTGTGGCTGCGTGTGGCAGTGTCAGAAATAGCGGCGAGCTGCCCGAGCGTGCGGCCCGTGCAGCCCCGCAGAGCGAGCAGAGGAGGAGGGTGCGGGGCCTGGCTCGGGCTGTGCGAGGGGCAGGAGAAGCCTCTGGAAAGGCTCTAGACACGGGCCCAACAGGTGAAGCGCAGGCGAGGAAGGTCTGAGAATCTGAGGGACTTGAAACGCGCGCTTCAATTTTTGCCACCCAAATGTTGGTCGTGCTGCGTGTCTTCAGAATAGTGCATAAATGGCACCTCGTTTCTGGATGAAGATTGTTTCGTGTGCTATTAAAACAACAACAAAAAAAAGCACCACGCTTTTGAATTAAAGCATGTACAGCCCACTGCTTTCTTGTCCGTTCTGATTCTGAAGAGTGAACTTTCACATGCAGATTTGTGGTTAAGAACTTTCTAGGCTGTAGAAAGAGAAATGCTGCAGGTGATTTGGTTGTGAAGGGAACCAGACACGTATTAGTGGTAGTAGTAATGTTAAAGACCCAGACTTCAATATGATGAGTGTTAACATAAGTAATGCTGCAGTGTTTCTGCAGAGCATCGTGGAAAACTCTTCTTCTGGAACTTATGTAGACTATATTAGATGTATGAAAACTGGTCCCTAGGCATGTAATGTGTTTCTAAATGCAGTGTGTTTACTTAACGTTGTCAGGCAAGCATAGTTAACACACAGGTATTTTGGAACAAAATTACCCATTGTGGTTTTGGTTGTTGCTAAAATACTGCAAGGAGATAGCGGAACTATAATAATGTATGAGGTAATGCAGATAAAATACTGGTTAAATATAGGTTGAAATGTGTTACTCTAGTCTCATGCTGATGCACTTGACTTGAAAGACCACCTTGCTGTTGATTTGCCCATATTAGGTGGGCATATCAAAAACACTTGATAAAACTAGGAAAAACTTTGAGTACAACTTTTGTTTGTATTAAGTCTTAGTATTTCTAATTTAAAAAAAATAGATTTTGAAGAAGGTACTTGTGCAATTCACAGTCAACATCATAAGCTGTATGTAAGATGTACGCTTCTTCTTGGGATTAACTGCCCTCCTAGGAAGGGAATCTAATGCAGAGCAGTAACCAAGTTTCCAATTTCCATCAGATTACCCTCTCATTTGGTATGCTGCAGCACTTCCCCCCCAGTAAATGAATAAATCCTTTACTGAGAATTCACTGATTTGTACCTAGCCCTGGCCTTTACTTCCTTTTCTGGCCTTTCAGTTTCTGCCTCTCATAGTAATCATGGTGGCAGCTTGTTCTTACTGGAATCAATTCTGTATCAGGGCAAACTTGAATTGATTTCTAGTCTTGATGGTCTGAAAGATCTTGGGGTGCCTCCAGATCTCCCCCCACCTCATACAATTTTCCTAGCAGCCCATCTGTTTTATGGTCAAAAAGCCTCACGGCTGTCTTCCCCTGCAAGGACTTCCAGTTCTGCTGGAAGGATATTGCTGCTGACAAACAGTATCTGGCTGTTTGCTCCTGTACTGTATCTGCACTGTTGTAAATTATTTTTAGAAACTGGCATATTTGAAATGCCTATTAAAAGCAAGCCTTATTTGTCCCCTTTCACACCTAATCCATTGCCTGATTTGTGCTCCTTACAACCCAAACAAGAGGCAGCTTTTACTGTGGGGCTCTCCAGGAGAGGTTTGGATAATCCTTTCCAGGAGACTTTTTCCTCATGTTGCAGTGTATCCCTCCCCGCTCAAAAAAAAAAAAAAGTGGGGGCAGAGGGGCAAACCACCCCCACAGAGAGCTCCTGCCTCTGGGCTCTTGTAAGCAAGGTGGTTTTGCTTTAGCCTTGTCTGCTGTTCATTGAGTTATGCTGCTAAAGGCAGAATCTTCGCAATGCTGGAAATTGTCTGGCTGCAAAACGGAATATTTAAGGGGATAAAGTGTTGTCTGCATCATATGAATTGCTGCAGATATGTGAACATCATTTTGTTATACCACCCTTAGAGGGACGGTGAGGTGCTGTACTGGGTGTTGAAATGACAACGTTTGGCCTCACAGTTGTTTAGCTTTGCCATAGTGTCCATCCCCCAAATCTGCCTAAAGACAGGTCAGGCAGGTGCAGGTGACAGACCTGCACTTGAAACTGTGGCATTAAGCTGACTCTGCTGCCAACAGCTTGCTTTCCTTTATCCTTGGCTACTTTATCTGGTGGTGCTTCCGCTTGTGCTGCTACAACTCTTTTTTGCTTTTGCTGGATTGGCCTGGGTATTGATTCAGGGTTAAAATAATAGGGCAGAAGGACTTCGAGCCATCTTAAACCAGCTGCTGGTTCATCATGAGGCTGTGTAAACAGTTACCCTGGCACCGCAGAGGAGGCAGGATGTGGAAGGCAGAGAGACTGTGAGCTGTAGAGATTTCCTCTGCTATTCAGTAGTTGGTTCTAAGAAACTAGTGCACTACCAAGTAGAGTAACGAAGCCTTTACTGAGAAACCACAAAAAACTCATTTGAGAGGGAAAAAGGATATCTGTCTCTCAACCTTTCCCTTCTTATCTTCTTGCCTTTTGCGTGTGTGTGTGTGTGTGTGTTGTGATGAATTTTCTTTACTTTTGTGTCTATAAATTTTTGTTCCCTAATTCTTGTCTTGCATGAGGATTCACTGTGCTTGTTTTTACTGTGTGCTGTAAATACTGCACTGAAATCTAGTGTTTGGAACACAGGACTTTGCTAGCGGAATTTACTCTTCCAATGCTTAAGTCATTCAGGTGAGACTTCAGTTGCCACTGAAATAGAAACCAATGGTGCTCATCCAGTTAAATTGCCAAGATGTAGTTCATAGTAAATGACTTATTTTTAGTAAGACCCATTTAATGTGACTGTTAATTATTTTAAAAAATGAGTAAGTGGTAAACTAGATAGCCAGTAGCCATTCAAATGTAGTTATACGTTCTGAAATATGCTGTGTTAAGAACTGGCTTGATGAACCACTGAAATAGATTAGTAACCAAGGAGATGATTAAACTGGTTTTGCAGGCTCTGTTTGACCTGACAGGGAAGTTACTAAACAGTATGTTCTGGAAGTATGATAGCAAAGGACTTGAACATCTTTTTTGTGAGCCCTTTCACTCTATTCCTCCACAGGACTTGTACATGAGGGAGAATGGTGACAACTATCTGCTGTATGAGCCAAGTGTTTCCAGTGTCATGCCAGTAATTAAGAAGAACCTTCCCCTTTATGCTCAGAGAAAGGGGAATTCTGAATGAAAATTAATCTCTGAAACTGTGTGACTTTTTGGAAAGCCTTGAACTCCAAAGGTAGCAATCCCATAACCACATGTTAAGAGTGCCATTTCTGGGGACAGAAGCTGATTCTGTCTCTGAACCTCCACTCTGGTTTCATAAAGTCTGCGTAGTGCAGCTGTTCCAGGTGTCTGTCTTTGGTGCTCTGCTGTAGGCCCTATAAATTCCAGGGGGAAATACTTCAGCCTTTTGCCAGTCAGGTGAACAGTGCTTAACTACCAGCTCTTAGGTTTTCTGGTGTAGAAGCTGGCCGTGGGTGGGCACAGAGGGAAAACAAGTGATCTGTTGACCCTGGCAGGCTTGAACTCTCTTCCCAGTTGGTACTTTGGGATTACCCTGCAGTAGTTTTCCCTTTGATCAGAGTGGTGTGCCAGTGTCTGTAAGTGTCTGAAGACCTTATTAAAAAAAAAAAAAAGTGGATGGAATTTTAGTCATCCCTAACTTGAAACGTTGTTATGGTGAAAGTGAGGGTTGCACTGAAGTAGAATGGAGACGTCAGAAGCTCTCACCTATTATGAAAGTGTTCCTTTGTTAATGGCTTGCAGCAACTGCATGATCAGAAATACACCAACCTTCAGAAATACTGCACAGTTAAATATGAAGAAGGGAAGTGCAGGCAGACTGAAAAATGGCTAACAATGGTAATTGTTTGGAAATTGGACACTTCTTCAAAGGAGAAGTCAGATCATAAGTAGGTGGCTGGATGTCTGAAGGTTAGACTACATTTTAGGTGACTAATTGAACATCCGTAGTTGCCAGCAACTTAAAGCTCCATTAAAAAATTGATTTATGCCTGTTTTATATAAAACCTGAGTTTCATCTCTCTCTTCCTCCCCTCCTATTTAGGAATAACCTAATTTACTAGGGCATAATTGTGTTTATGTTATGTCCCTAAAGGATTGTGTGAAGTGAATTTGAAATTTTCTCCTGTAGCAATACATTCATTATGGATAGAAGTAGCTTTTTAAATATCAAAAATGTGTGCTTCGCTTAAATTGCTCTTCTGATAACACAGTGTCTTTTATTTCTTATAATTCAGTCACTTTCTATATTGTTACAGGTTAAACAGAATAAGGAGCTTGGCATGGTAACTGGCAGTTGCAGAAGAAGCTACCAGCCTGTGCTCAAGGTGTATGAATGGTAGCTTATATTGAATTTGGGAGTGATTTAATGTGTAGGAAGTGTCCTAAGCAGCTTTCTGTAGGGATATAAACTTGTGACTAGTGCTTGCCAATGATTATAAAGAGGTAAGGACATGGAACTGGATTAGCTTCTCTTTGGGCTTTTTTAGCCTTTTTTTTGGGGGGTGAGAAAGAACTAAGCTTGCTTGGAACTTGACCAGACGTTACTTCTCCCGTGAAGTGAGGTTCAGTGAGGTCTCACATTTGGACAGAACATTACCTGATAAATGTAGACCTGCAGGGTAGATACCTGTGACTGTATCAGGAGCACAGATGTGCAGTGGCAAAGCTTCTGCCTCTGCTCTGTGGTCACTGGCAGAATCGTCTGGTTTCACTAGAACACTTTGACAGAATTTCTGGAGCAGCTTTGCAATATGAGGCTGTGTGGCTTTACCACTTGGGTGCAATCATTTGTCAGCAGCAAATGGACTTTGGTAAATAATTCCAAAGGGTTGTAGTTGGGGTTGGATTGTGAAGTAGGTAATTATTAAATATGGAGTCAGTACTGGAGAGAAAGTTGTGGGGGATGATTTAATTCTTTCACCAAAACTTTATTGCTGGTTGGCTAGTGGAGAGATTGCTTAAGGGATTACTTGCATGCTAAACCATTAATAGCCTTTGCACAAGGTTGGGAGGAGGGGTGCAGAAACTCTTCTCTTTCAGGAGAGGAGAGAATTGGCTCAATTTCAAGATTAACTTCCTCATATCACTTTCCAATTCATAAAGTGCTCATTCTATCTGCATAATATAATTTAAAAGCAGTCATAAAACTTGGGATATAATCTTCCTGAATTTAGCTCCATTAAAAAAGTATTTGGTGAGGCCCTATTGGTAAGGTAAGACAAAATGGTACCCTTTCTTTGGAAAGGTGTCCTTGTGCCATCTCACTGGTGCTTGTTTCAGTCACACAGGGCACATCCAGAGCTCTAAAGATCACTTTTTCACATGAAAATTTTAGACTCTTGTTTTCTGTAGTGGTTTTATGCTGCTGAGCATAAGTTTGTTTATTCAGAGAATGTGTTATCTGTACAAGAAGAACTTGAACCTTTGAGAGTACCAATAGTTGCTTGACTGTTTTCATTCCTTGATTTTGAGCTGTGATTTTCACACTAGTAACAAGATCTACAAACTGCTTAGGGGACTGAAACTGTATTCAGTTTTGGCTGTACGCTGTATATTAAAGAAACAAGCTGTGCTTGTATGTAAGAGCCCTTGAAAGTTTTTGTCAGCTACTCCTTCTGGAATGATCATCCTTTTGGCTCAGAGGTGTTTGGGTGCAGTTGCCTCCGCTGAGGGGGGAGGTCTGTGCACATGCATTTGGACAATAATCCTCAAGGCCATCACTATTGTTGGGAAACTGGCTGCAATTGTGTGTTGCTGTAGTGACAAACTGGACGTGACCTCAGCACAAGTCTTTAAAATACCATTTTTGTTGTACTTATAAAACATCCCCTTTGTCATCAGAAGTAAGTTAAAGAATAATCTAAGAATGGTAGATCTGGTATGCAGCGTAATTTTGGAGTCTCAGATAGTGCTGATAAGCCTTAAAGTCTGTAAATTCTTTTAGTTGCCTAAACATGCTTTGGAAAGTTGAAAGTTTGTTTTTTAGCATGATCTTAAGTCCCTACAGGCACTGTTAACTCTGCTTGAATTATGTTTGTAAGTCTGCAGGGCTACAGCCTGAGGCAGGAGTGTAAGGGAAGGAGGGGATGTTTGGTTTTATGCTTGCTTTCAGAAAAAATTGGTCTCAGTTACAACTCTGGTTTTGGAAGAAAAATTTGGAATGGGATGCAAAGGAGAAAAGGTGAGCAAGGCACACTCTGTTGTGGTTTTTTTTGGCAAATATAACCAAGCAGCATTCTAGGAGTGATGCCTTTTTTATCACCATAAAGGTGCAGTGATCTTGTAGTTTTTCTAGCAAGTCAAATTGAAGCTGATTTTACTTATATTTTAAACAATGGCTTGCCAACGTCTACCATGTCTTAGGCGTGGCAGATGTTATAGGAGCATCTTATGAATTAGTTTCAGGATCATATTTCAATTCTGTAAAGCCTCAGTTAACAGCTACTCTTTCTTTGGTCATCTTGTTAAATTAGAGATGGAAAGAAGGGAGTTGAATCAACTGTCTGTTTCTTCTGGGTCTGCCTCAATAGCCTCAACTGCTTAGGGACAATGACTGCTGGCAGTAATTCCAGAGTAAAACCTGGGGAAGGGGATTGGTGACTGAAAACACCAGAGTTCTGCAGTTGAAAGGACAAAGAAATACATTGAACAGGAGATGAGGATTGATTACTCCGTAGGTTACTCTCTGCTTGAAATAACTAGAAAATTGTATTGCAATTTCTCAACTGAAAGAAAGCTTCAGTTTTTGCATGATCCATTTAAAGTCCTTCAAAAGCATGGAACAAGTTTTCTCCTTAGACTTTTGGAGCCACGTAAGTTGTGGTGTTGTGTACGTGTCTGCTGTCCTGCTCATGGGCTGTGCAAAATTATGACAGTTCTGCAGCATGATCTGCAGAATGTGCACACATAATTCTCCACTCAGTTAACATCTGTTTTGTATTAAATACTTAGCTTTATGTTATATTCCTCTCCAGCTTTTAGAGCTCTCTCCTCGCAGCCAGCCAGATGCAGTAAATAACAGAGCTGCAAAGATAAGTTTGCCCTTTTCTTTCCATGGGATGACAAGGCACTTCACCTGTTGCCTTGGATGCTTGGGTTTGTAACGAGAAACAACGTGTCGCTCTGTGTGCAGTGCTGGCTTGACCTCTTTATCTTCTCTTATTTATTCAGACCATGGAGCTGAAATGGCTACTGTGTGTGACCCTGCTAGCCCTTGGGATTCTTGCTGCCCAGGCACATGATATGGATGAAGACAATGACGCTGATGATGTGGTTGATATCGAGGATGACTTGGACGATGGCATTGAGGAGGTAGAAGAGTCAAAATCTGAAACGAGCAGCCCTCCTCCGGCTCCAAAGGTTTGGCATCAAACTTCTTTTAAAAACTGAATTACTGCTCATGTTGAGAGTAATGTGAGTCTGACAGGGTCATCTTTACTTTGCTAAGCTTTAATATGTTGTGATGTTATTAAAGATGCTATCTGGGAGTAGGGCTTGGATTTAAGCTTGACTGCTTTGTTTCTACTCTCATGTCCTTCATATTCTTCCAGGAAACTTAGATCTAGCCTTGAAATCTGTGATGTGACTGTCAGGAGTTAATACTAATACTCCCACCTAAGTATATACTTGAGTTTTAGTTGCAGGCAAGAGCATTACAGCTTGGCACAAGCAGCAATGTTTATGTAACTTTTGTATTTATGTTGCAAGGGTGGCCAGGTGAGCTGTACTCGAGTGTAGAGGAGGAATGTGAGCCTGTATTTCTGTAGAGAATTTGTCTTGAAAGGTGCATAAATGCCCCTCTTTTCCAATAGGTTACCTACAGGCCCCCAGTCCCAACTGGTGAAGTGTATTTTGCGGAGTCGTTTGATAAAGGAACTCTGGATGGGTGAGTATAATCTGAAGGGGGATTCAGTGCAGCAAATAATTTCAAATCTTGATGAAAGGCAATTAAACCCTCTTTGTAAAGGTGATGTTGCTCAAAACTGAATCAAAGGGCCCTGGTTAGTGCGGATTGCAGCAGTGCCTTCTTGAGGCTGCCTGTTAAAGTGCCAAGCTAAGCCATTATTTCCTCAAGTTCTAGTAACAAGGGGAAGGTGAGGCACACAAGTGTAATGGTTTAATTCTCATCTGACTTTTTACTTCCCTCAGGTAAACGTGAGGATGGTGAGGTACTACTTGTATTTTTTGAACAAGAGTGAGACACTTGCTCAGGAGGCCATGATACTGCTTTGGGGGTGGGAAGTGGCAAATGCAGAAAAGTTTGTGGGCTTGGGAATAGAACTCCTTGGGGGATCAAGACACTGGGGTGTAGTCATAGGACAGCAAAGGCTGTCTTATCTTAAGGGCAGGATTTTTAGTGTGTGTATGGGGAAAGGATGGTTTTCCAACCATTGAATGTCTCTCTTCTAGATGGATCCTTTCCAGAGCCAAGAAAGATGATACAGATGATGAGATTGCGAAATACGATGGTGAGTTATTATCCAGGTTTTGGATAATAAATATTTCTGAAGTTGTTTGTCATATCTGAAGGAGAGGTGCAAGTCTTTCCTTTCTGTTTCCCAGCTAAAATGATATTCACTGGAGAAAAATGGAAGGAGTGTTTATATACCTGGCTAACAGTATAAAGTATAGTTCTAATTCAGACAAAATATCCACAAGGAGATTTTAAAATACATTAATGTTTGGTTAATTTCTCTCCAGGTAAATGGGAAGTCCAAGACATGAAGGACACTAAGCTTCCAGGAGACAAAGGGCTTGTACTGGTAACCCGAGCCAAGCATCATGCAATTTCATCCAAACTTTCAAAGCCATTTGTGTTTGATACCAAACCCCTTATTATACAGTAAGTAAAGGATAATTTGGTGTTCTCCTGTTTCGAGGGAGACATGGCAGTAGGCTGAGGTTAATTCAATAACTGAGCTGTTGTTGACTGGGGGTCTAGATGGCATAAGATGCTGTAACCTATTGTACTGTTTAGGTAAAATAGTAACCCATATTCCCCAAGGGGAAAGTTAGAAACAGTGGGTCCTTCTGAAGCCTGCAAAGGGAAGAAGTCTGTGTAAACTAGACTTGGTAACCTGTCCTGTGGCTTCAGTTCACTTGATTTAATTGTAGTAACAAGGTCAGGGAACTGACTTTTGTATTGCTAATAGTGGAAGTTCTTGTCCTTTTGAGCAATGAAGACTGGTCTATATGTAGGTCAGGGCACTTTATTATGCAGGGAAGTGCCCCCTGTTTCTGAGGTGGTGGACAGAGGCGTAAAGGTGCTCTTGTTTGCTGCTTCCTGTGTCTTCGTTCATTTGCTAGAAAATGAGCAGCTCATGTAGCTCTGGTTAGCCATGACCAATGCAGGAGAATCTCCTTGCATGTCTGTTAGACCAGCAAGTCAGGGGAAAAAATAATTCAGTGAGAACAGTTGAATTGTGGATTATTATCGACTTTATCAGTTTTAAACAAGGAGTAAACTAATTCATATTTGCTCAAGATAATGAATTGGTCACTTTGCTTTGCATGACTGTTTAGTTTTGGCTCAAAATACAAGACTAAAAATAAATCCCAGTGGTCATCCACTCCAGCTGCTGGCATTGAGAGAGGATCAAGCATACTTGGCCTATTCCTGACAGAGATGTTTTGCCTTTTTCAGGCTCCTTGGCATCTCTAAATATACTGATGTATGCTTATCACCCTAAAGGGGCTTCTCCTAGAACCCAATCGTTTTTGCTTTACTAGTCTTGCAAATTGAATTGTCTGTCTGCCGTGGTAGTTGTGGGGAAAATAATTGGCTTGCCTCAATCTCTTTTGCAGTGTCTGATATACTGGGAAGCTTTTTCTTCCTTCTCTCTACTTATAGATCATAATCTTCTAGACCAGCACTCAATTTCTTTAATCTTTTCTGTCAGGTTAAGTCTTATAAATCTTCAATTTTTATTGTTTCTCAGGTCCTTGTGAATGTTTTCTTAGTCCTTAGAGTCTGGTGTACATTTTTAATACTCACTGGGCAAGTGATTTAAAACAAATGAAAACAAAACAGTCTTACTCTTAATTTTTACTTAAAAATTCTAATTGTGTATTACAAAAGTGATTTTTCCTCATGTATAACATGTTCTCTCCCCTTTTCTGTCCAAAACTAAAATTAGGTATGAGGTAAACTTCCAAAATGGAATAGAGTGTGGTGGGGCCTATGTGAAATTGCTTTCAAAAACCCCTGAGTTGAACCTGGTGAGTAATGTTACTACTTTGAGTATTAGCTGTGAAAGAAAGATTTTTCATTTCATTCATCTCACATGTTCAGCCGCACACATGAGCTATATAGAACTGTTTGTTTCATAAATGAACCTTGAATGCATTGTCTTAAAATTGTGGTCAAAGGAAGGGACTATGATACAACTCCTAAGGTTTAAGAATTGTTTTCTGTCCCCTCAGTCATACACTTCCCTTGAAAGTGGTTTAGCCTGTTCAGACAAAGCTGCACTGCTGGGTCACCTTGCGTAGGTTTTTGTAGCCTCTGGATTTTCTTTAGCCATCTTCCTAGACTTTATAGGATGTGTCTTTTATGGCTTGTTACCCATCATTCTCCTTTCCTTCTGCACTCTCATGGGAGTTGTATTATTAACAGAGTTTCCAAGGTATTAAAAAAATCCAAACCAACCACAAACACCCAGAAGATTTCTTGGCTGCCCAATCAGTTTCATATGTGCATTGAATTTTAAGATAACATTAGGAGGAACAAAGACTTGCAGTGTTCAGTGGTGAAATGATTATATCCAGTTAGATATCAGACTGAGACAGCACTTCAGCTCATAAATACAACTTGGCCTCACGTTTAATGCTGTTTATCAGTTTTGTGTGAAAGAAACTCACATACTAGCCGAGCTAGTAATTCTTTATTGCCAGTAACTGATACTTCTATTTTGATAGCTCTTAAAATACTTTATTGTAATGTAGATATATACTTAAACATTGTGGTTGTCACTCATGCTAATCTTTCTGATAACACTTAAATAGCTGGTGTTTTCCATGTGAAAAGTACAGACCAAAGGTGCAAAATTAAGTAGCTGGGTAATTCTGTTTTTTTCTAGAGGCTTATATGAAGAACACAAGCTTTAGTGTGGGGCTTGATATCCAAGTTGCAGAGTAATTTCTAATGAATTGGGAGTTCTTATGCCAGGCAATGACTTAAGTTGTATTTCAAAACGATGGAGTGAAGTTTTGTGTTGTTTTTAAAGGATCAGTTCCATGACAAAACTCCATATACAATAATGTTTGGCCCTGACAAATGTGGAGAGGACTATAAATTGCACTTCATCTTCCGGCACAAAAACCCAAAGACTGGCAAATATGAGGAGAAGCACGCGAAGCGTCCAGATGCAGACCTGAAGAGTTACTTTACTGATAAGAAGACTCATCTTTATACTCTAGGTATGGTGACTACTAAATGTTCATGTTAATAACTGCAACATTTTCTGCATCAAAAGATGATGAAGTGAGCCAGGTGAAAAACTGAATATTGATGTCAATGCACCATACAACGAAAACCTACTTGAAAGCTTCAAATGCAAAAACTGGTCATCTCTACAAAGGCTTATTTCTTATAGGAAGTTTTGATTCATGTCAGAAAGGTCATGAGACCGTGAACTTAATACTTGGAGAACTGAATTTCAGAGCAGTTAAGTATATCTGAAATAATTATCAGCATTTATAAACTGCCTGAATGCTGCCCCTGAGTAACTTGGGGTACACTATGCTTTAGATTTAAAGGCATAGTGTTGGTTTTGCTGCCTTCCTAGTACCAGACAAACTCAGTGGTGCTTGAAATAGTGTCTGGTATATATGCTATGACTAAAATCTTTCAGGGGGTACTCAGGAGTATCTCTGTAGCTTTTCCAGTTACAGAGACAGCAGTGAATAAAGTAGCGAGATTAAAATCTTGTTAGTGGGTAGTAGGAAGTTTTAGCCTTGAGTAGAATGTGAATATATACATTGTTACTACTCAAGCAATACTTACTGTGCCAAAGTCAACTTGTGGTAACAGCTGAATCACTCTACAAACCTCTCTGTGCTTTTAGCATGTTTAAAGTAGGACTCCTGCCACGAGTCTGCTTTCTCACAAGGTGAAATGTGGTACATCACCACGAGTTATACTTTGGCATAAGGAGAAAGGTCCTTAACAGTTCTTTAAAGCAGTTGCTGGGTAGGTGGTAGCTTGGATTGTACAGTGGGGATGAGTGATGCTTCATGACTCATTCTTTGTATTGTATATGGAATGACTACATCAACTTTTTTCCTTACAGTCTTGAATCCTGATAATAGTTTTGAGATACTGGTTGATCAAACGGTTGTCAACAGTGGAAATCTGCTAAATGATATGTCTCCTCCTGTGAATCCACCCCGAGAGATTGAGGACCCAAATGACCAGAAGCCCGAGGACTGGGATGAGAGACCAAAAATCCCAGACCCAGATGCTGTTAAACCAGATGATTGGTAAGCTGTTGGAGGGGTGGAATTGAGAGTCCTTAGCCTGATAATTTGGTCCTGATCAAAATGTCTTTCTCAGGTGATATACAGAAGGTTTTGAGTCTCACACTTGTAATCAAAACATGATAAGTTTAGACATCTTAGCAGTGCTTTGGTAGACAAAGGCAGAGAGGTTCCATATCCTCTGAGAATATCTGTTTAGGACTCCTTTTTACTGTGTTGGCCACAAAGATTTTGCAGAAACACCTATGCTGGCTATTGCTTTCTTTCTTAATGAGTTCCAAAGATGAGCTGCAGAAGGAATAACTGAAAGATGTTTGTAGTTGTTTAATGGCATAGTTAAATTGACTGAAAAAATCTAATTCCCTAAATCAGAAACTAGTCCTGGCTGTCTGTCTTTGAGCCTGTGCTTTGTGAATGACAGACTCAATTTCAAGCTCAAATGTCTGTTTGCAGTGACTGCTAAGATATGGGATTTGCTGTAATATGGCCTTTCTAGATTCGTTTTGTAAAAAAATTAGTATTACCTTGCAGTGGGCACCATGATATGCCAGGAGACAGATTGCAAAGCAATTCTTTTCTGAAATCATGGTGTTACCCTGACAGAAGTGAAGGTAACTGGTTGTCTGCATCAGTGGGCTTGTTCAGAGTCTACAGCATCATGCCTTGTGGTTAAGAGCTCTTATGTGCTGTGTGTGTTAATATACAATGTTCTGCCCTCAAGGGATGAGGATGCTCCTGCAAAGATTGCAGATGAAAACGCTGTGAAACCAGAGGGCTGGCTGGATGATGAGCCAGAATATGTAGCAGATCCCGATGCTGAGAAGCCTGAAGATTGGTAAGTTCACTGCCTGTTGCAAGGGACAGCAAATATTTCATGGCTTTGGTACTGACTTTTACAACTCTCAGAATGACTGTTTCACTGTCACTTGCTAATAAAGTCATCAATTCAGGCTACTTTGCTTCAAAAGTGGAAGGCAGAGTTTGTCTGAGGAGCCTTGTCCTGCATTCACCTCTGCATTTCTCAGCTCTTTTGTGATTGTAAGCAGAACAGGACAGGGATGTTCATCTTGCACTTGTACTGATTTGGAAGGGGCAGTGGGAGAGTCTGTGCTCAGGGATGATCTTTTGTTGAACCTCTGTGCTTTAAAATCCTTGTTCCTTTTGCAGTGTATTTATCTACACACCTATGCTATACAAAATATCAGTGTCTCCATTTTATGATAGGAGTATTAATTTTCACAGAAATGGGACATTGTCTAAGTCTCATGCTGTATGAAGGCAAGGGGTGGACTTCAAAACTGATTTTCCCTTTTCAGGGATGAAGACATGGATGGTGAATGGGAGGCACCTCAGATTGCAAATCCTAAATGTGAGGCAGCTCCTGGCTGTGGCACCTGGCAGCGCCCGATGATTGACAATCCAAACTACAAAGGCAAATGGAAGCCTCCAATGATCGATAACGTGAACTATCAGGTTGGTGTTTTCATTGCTTAAGCTGGTGGCCAGTGCAGCATTTCTCTTACAAAAAGCAGAATTAGTTAGATTCAACAGGTGTTATGAAGGATTCAAGTGCTGTTATAATTCTACTGTGTTTCAAGTGGACAGATTAAAAGCCCTTTCTTAACAGGCTTCACTTCTTTGTATTGATTCCCAAAACCTGCTGCGTTGCACTTGTAGACATTGTAGTTAAGTGCAAAGGATTGTTATTTCTCTCCATTCAAACTGGACTAAAAACTAAAAGTTGTCTTCTCTTAGGTGAGGCTGAATGTCTTTTGTTTTTCCTAGGGTATATGGAAACCTAGGAAGATCCCAAACCCAGATTTTTTTGAAGATCTGGAACCTTTCAAGATGACTCCCTTCACTGCTGTGGGACTTGAGTTATGGTCCATGACATCTGACATCTTTTTCGACAACTTTATCATCTGTACTGAAAGAGCTGTGGCTGATGACTGGGCCAGTGATGGATGGGGACTGAAAAAAGCAGCTGATGGTGCTGCAGAGGTGAGACATGAAGGTTTAGTTGTGTGCTGCAGAGTGGAACAGTGGAAGCATTGCTGCTGTTCTCTCCCACAGCCTGTATGTGCCAAGGCTGAGGGTTATGCTAAACCAGATTGGAGCCTTAATTCCTAATTATAGTATGGCAATGGCTGCTCTAAATAACTATGAGTACTCATTGCTCTCTTCTGAGTTTTTGCTCTGATAATTGGATTGTTTAGCCTAATTCTTAATTTGTAAACTATGGAAAAAGTATTTGTGAAGGTAAGCATTAGTTTTTTTGAGGTATGAAATACAGCGTTTAAAGTTGCAAAAACTGTATTTGAAATTTCTGTAGCTTCAATTTAACTGCTACAATTTGCTGTATGGGATGAAGTCTGACAGTTCTTTTTGTCTTACAGCCTGGTGTTGTGGGCCAGATGATGGCAGCTGCTGAAGAGCGTCCCTGGCTTTGGGTAGTCTACATCCTCACTGTGGCTTTGCCAGTGTTCCTTGTTGTCCTTTTCTGCTGCTCTGGGAAGGTAATGCATTTCCTCTGATAATTAGTGTCATGTTTTAAAAGAGTAAAAATGTGCCTTAATGTCACAAATAATTGCCTGGGTTTTAAATTGTCTTGTAGAAACAGCCAAGTGCTGCAGAATACAAAAAGACTGATGCTCCTCAGCCTGATGTGATGGATGATGAGAAAGAGGAAGAAAAAGACAAAGGGGACAAAGAAGAAGAGGAGGAGGAGGAAGCAAATGAGGAAAAGCTGGGTAGGTAAACTAGATAATCTTAAACAATATTTTCCCTGACAGAATATACCAGCAGGATTGGCAGACATGGAATAAAGGCAATGGTGAACTGAAGATAAGTTAGAAAAGAGAATGATTTTTTCTTTTTATTTCCCTTAGCAGAAAAGAAAAAAGGTGATGGTGATCCAGGAAGTGCTAGTCAAGAGGAGGAGGAAGAGGAGGAGGAAGATGACAGGAAACGTGCATCAGAGGTAAGAAGGCTTGATCTTTGAGGGAAGCTTGTGCATTTTTTTCCTTAGGTTTTGTTAAACAGGCCTTACTACAATGTTAAAAGTTAACCTGGCTCATGTGATACTCCCTCCCAGTGTCAAAACTTTAAAAAACTTAATCACCCTGCAGAATAGGAATTGCTGTGGCCAACTTGAGCAGAGCTGGGCATCTTGCTGAAGGCACTGCTGTAAAGCCTGCCTTGAGAGAGGAGTGAGACTGCAAGGAATGCCTCTTCCTGAGGCAAAAGGCTTGTTCAGCTTTGTGTGCAGCCAGGATGTGACCTTTTAAGTGCTCCACACTGACATAATGGCTGACTTAAAAATGGGTGGAGTGTTGCTTGAAGTTAAAGGATTCTCCCAGCAGCAGATGTTGTTGAGTACTCCCAGCACACAGTGTACATCCACTGTGAAAACAGGGATTTGCCTCTTTGCCACAAAATAGTTACAGCACTAGGTCCTTTCAAAAATTAAGTCCTAATGTAGAAGTGAAAGCAGATTATTCTTTTATAGATTTTCTCAATATGACTTTTAAGGATGTTTTTAGGTTTTATTTCCTTCATGTTAACACAAATTACTTTCTTGCAGGAGGAGGAAACTGTGAATAGATCACCCAGAAACAGAAAGCCAAGGAAAGATTGAAAAAAGTCATAAGAACTTGATCTGTGATTTTTTTTTTGGTTTTTTTTTTGTTTTCAAACATGGTTCTGGGAGAGGACCTTGGACACCTTACATTGAAACTTGGACAAACCTCAAGATTTCACCATCCACAGGTTCCAGTCACACTATCCAATGTAATGGAGTGTCTAGCAGTAAAATATTTGCAATCATCTGTTTTAAAGAGCATCATTCCTGTAGAAAGAATGAATTTAATATAATGGGCTGTGGATTTTGGAATGTAACATAACTAACCTTTTCATTTTTGGTTTTAAATATTCTTTTCTGTTTTTAAGTAGATTGGTAGAATTTTTCTGGTCTGAAACCTTGGCTTAATTTAATATATTAATTAGTGAAATATAACAATGAATCTTGAAAGTGCTAGGTGATAAAAAATGCAGTTTTATAACTAGTTTTTTTTACAAATATGTAAATTCCTAAATGCACCAATGTCTTTATATCCCTTAAAATTTGGTAATTGTTTAAAGGATAGTTGTCAATGTATTTGACAACCCCTCTGCCCTCAAAAGAAAAGAAAACTAGGGGGGATGTATGGGGAAAGTAGTAGTGAAACTGTAATTAATTAACTTAATTCTTTTGGGGGGAAGGGAAAGAGGACGAAGGGGTGGAAGGACGGGGTTAGACAGTCTATAGAATA
>JAWWEE010000025.1:11076537-11151686 GCA_035221455.1 Xenops minutus
AGCTTCAAGGCCAGGTACTGATAGCAACCATAACATACTCCCTGTAGCTAATAATGGTGACTTCAACCATGCAGTCTATCTTTGCTACTTTAGCAAAAGCCTCTACAATTATTTTTACTAACCCTTTCAGTGTTAGTTCTTTATTGATATCTTATATCAGTTATTGATTCCTTAAATCAACTATTCATCCCATTAATTGTTTCATGAGGGGGTAAGGATGGAAAAAATAAACACACTTTTAAGAAGTGGTATCATTTACAAAAATTTGTGTGTGTTTTACTATACACTGACAATAAAAGCAGATAATAAAATTTGTCTTGGCTTGAGTCTTGCAGCTATTTCTATGACCTCTGGGACTGGATTGCAAGTTTAGCCTTACTGATACACTCTGGTCTACCATCATATCTCCAAAATTAAGAAAAGAAAGTTTACTTTTAAGATTCCTCCTTACTGTCTCTTAGAAATGGTGACAGGCAGTCTCTGCATAATGTAGATTACTGGATATTCAGATCCAACAGAAGTACTCCTGGGGATGGCAGTTTTAATTCAGCCTTGAAAGGACTTGGAAGATTTCTTTGTTTCCAGAGGAGTGGCTGCAGCAAAAAGCAGGGCTGCAGATCAAATAGATTGAACAATAAGTGAGATGATGTATTTTAAATTGCACAATGGTATAATAGTGGGCAAGTGCCAAGCACTCTTTGGAAAGTGATTTCAGATGTTTCCTACCCAGAACAATACAGATTTTGGAGACTTCATTTAAAAGCAATCACAAGGCAAAAGGTCACCATGCAAACTGACTAATTGGTCTCTGGCCAGATGGAAACCTGTACTTAGTTCATTTCAAGGACAGGTTGCTGCTGGATAATGTGTGGCAGATGGGGATCCAAGGGAGTTTATTTTCATGAATCACGCTGATATGAGGGCTCTATAACTCTTTGCACTGATGGTCAAGCCAGATCTTGTTTTTCTCATATAAAAGATAGTTTGTGTGTGCCTCATGTTGAAACAAGGAAAGAGATGTGTAAATCAGATAATATTTCCTGAGACCTCAAACTGAAGTATCATATGCTTACCTGTCAAAATACCCTTTTCATTCTCTTGGAAGTCATGTGATATTCATCTTCATCCATCATTTTGTCACTGCCTCCATAATAGAGTACATAAACGGAAAAATCTTTCCAGAACAAATCTAGAAAATTATTTCCCTCTCTCTGATTCTTCCCAAAGATCTACTTCTACCAGGTCTTTTTCAGAGGTGTATGATAGCTCAATAATGAGTAAACCCTAGAAGATTGTCACTTGTAAGAATGGTAGTTCGTATAGCTGGTAAATAATCTGAATAATACTAAAAAAGAAAATATTATTGTGTCAGTGACACATCAATGAACCAATTCCCATCTTGAACACGGACTCATGTTGCATTTTCTTCCATTCTCATTGTGCATCCATCAGATTTGTCTACATCTTTATTTGATAAGATATTTAGAGTATCTTCTCTTTTCTGTTTTTTTTGTTGTTGTTGTTGTTTTATTTTGATTTTTAGGAGGGTTTTTGTTGTTATTGTTTGGAGGTTTTTTGCTACAGAAGTAGATTCTGTAGGAAAAATGTGCGATCTACTCCTTGGCTTTCAGAGCTTTGTAAAGTTGCTTTTTACTTTTCAATTCTGTTGTGGTTTTCAGTATCCTAGGAAAAAAAAGAGACATTAGTGTTTAAAACATCAAAACTTATTAGCTAGTCTTATTTCAAATGCAAAAATCAAAGATTTGCCAGGTAAAGAACAACCAAGATTCCAAGTAAAGCTTTTGTAGGTTATGTGGCCTTTATTTTGTATTATGCATAGAAATGATGGAGTTAACATCCAGCTTACTAAAGTACAGGATTGTCCCACATGCCTGTGTCCAGAAAGCTCTCACATAAGTTGCATTCACATTTGGCAACACTTTTTCCTAATATGAATCCTTATTTTACAGTTTTCTAATCCATGTGCCTTTTTATACCAAAGGTCCTCTAAAACTTTAGCTCTTTAGCTAGCTAAAGGGAATACACAATGCTGTGCATGCTCTATGCAAGCAGCAGGTCTGGGCACAGCATATTATGTTTACATTGCAGAACGTGACTTTCATAACTGTTTTTCTCTGGTGACTCAGGGTCATATATCAAATATATTGATACAGAACTTGGTGCCAGGCTGGAGAGCTAATGTTGGCAGACAGCTGTCAATATGGGTTGTGATGGATATAGTATTTGATCTGTACCTTCAGAATAGACCACACTTAAAGGTAGCCGAGGGAATTAACTAACTTATGCAGTAATAAAGGAAGTTGCATACTGCTTAAACTTAGATGCAACTATGACTAAATCATAGTAAGCATGAAGGGAAAAGAAAATTTTAAATGATAAGTAGGAAAAATTTTATTTTTCCAAAAATGTTGCTCTGAAAATTAAAATCTTAAATTTAAAACTGAAATCCTTTTGCAAAAAGAAAAAAAAAATCTAGAAAAGCCTCAGTGGTCCTCTAGACTTTTTTCCAGCTAAAAAATAAATATTTTTTAAATTTTAAATTAAGATGTACCTTTTTAAAAGTTGCCATTTTTTAAAATAGATTCTAGAACGTTCCTCTGCAACCACAGCAATGAATTAAAATTGCAATGAATTGTATCAGCAGTAAGGATCTCTGCTTATAACTCTCAAGCTCTAAAGAATTTAATTACTTTTAAAAGCAGGATTTTACAGAATATGCATAAATAAGGTGTTTCATTCAGCAGCAGCAGTTTGTTGCTTGGGTGTTTGTTTTTTTTTTTTTTTATTTTACTATTTGCTTACTCATACAGGTATTGAAAAATGTTCTTAAACAGTCAAGAATAAACAATCTACAAAGTCTAGTACTCAGCTAGCCAGCCTGTAAACGCTAAGCTAAACCCTGAGGAAAAGAATTCAATGCTTAGCTAGTTAAGAGGAAGCAGGATAACAAAAATAATTAGGTCAAACCAGGAAGAGATAAAAATAGACAAGAAAGCTAAACCAGAGGAAACTCTTTTCACTCTGATCAATACTGTCTTGATCCCTGTGGTTATGAAATTGCCTTAAAAGTTGTGACTTGAAGTTTTTTAAAAGTATAGAATTATTTCTTTTTGTTACCTTGTTCCCAAGCTTTCAGGAATGATATCTTGAAGAGTTTCTCTGAAAAGATGAGACAGAAATTTGCAAGAATGTGTTAGAAGTTATCATGCAATCTCATAACTCCAAGAGCTGGTGCTCTTGGAAATTAAACAGCAAGAATTAATGGCATTTCTGTCTGAAATATTATCCCTGCTGGCCTTTATGACCCTGTGCCTTCAAGGACACCCGTCCCTGTGATTCTGCAGCCTGAGGTGGGGCCCAAAACTGCCAAAAGGTTGTTGGTCTTCAGAGTGACCACAGCACACAATTCGGTATCTTTGAAGCAGGATATGGCAATAAAAAGGCTTTGCAGTGAGGCAGCATGTGGCTTTTCCAAGTGGTCAGAGAAGTGTGGAGCAGACCCCTCTGAAGCTGCTGTGTGTGACCCCCAGGGCCCCTTTGGGTGTTTGAGTGTCTCTATTGATGCTGAGCTCTGCACAAAAAAATCTGGCCATAATTTGCAACATGGAGCAATATGAAACACAGCTGAAACCATTGCAACCTTGTCCTACGCAGCACATAAACCTTCCACTGATGTGCCTCCTTCAGCAATATCGGCCACATCACTGGTCTCGATGGGAACTTTCCATGCTGGGCTCTGCAGAAGGGTCAGTGGCCTCAACTCATCCTGTATCAGACCTGAGCAGGAAAAGGAAATTGATGGACTGAACAATAAAACAGCTTTACAGTACTTAAACCGCAGCTTTCATCATGTAAGGGGCTCCTTTGGCTCCATACTGATTTGATTGGGTTATCTTCAGGAAAGCATCTGTTTTAATTTACAGCTAATGCTCCAAAGGCTTGAATCCTGAGTCAGAAATCCCCCTCCCACCCCCACAAAATAAACAGAGGAAATATTAACCTCAGTCACAGAAAGTGAATGAGTGAATGGAAAAAACACAAACACAACGACTCTTTGATTTAAAGATGCATCATACAAAATCCAAAAATCTTTCCTTGCTGTCAACCCTAGGTCATTGCTGCCTCACTGTTTTTTTACTGAGATCAAGCATTAGCTAGAGATTCTGATCAGATTTGGGAGAAAGTTTACTGGGGTTTGATCCAAAATTTATCAGGAAATTCAATTCTGTAGAGACCAAAACTCATTTGAATCTGTTAGCAAACAGCTTTGGATGGACACATAAGGAGAGAATAAAAGAGATGAAAGTTTTCTTTAAAAGAAAAGTGTTCTTGTTTTGTAATGGGTCTATTTGTTCAAAACAAAAAAGATAAAATATCAACAACAGTAGAACAGAGTACAACCTCAAAAGAAACAATGCTGTAAGTCAAAACGAAATTTTTTATTCAACACAAGAGTATATTTCCAGGTTGGTGATTGTGGTTTTTGAAGAAAGTAGTCATAATTTCTGCTTTAGGACAACTCAAATAAAAATTAATATGAGATTCTTCAGGTTAGCAACAAACCCAGCAAAACCATTATTCACATGGATGCATTTTTCTTTACTTTTATTGATGTAATATGTTTTATCTGTACAGTATGCAAGCTGTTATTCTAATAACTGTTGTTATACCTGAAAACATCTTGCACATCCTGATTCTGAAATTTTCCTATGCAGAGAAAATTGGTATTTTCATAGTTTAAGCTTGTTTCATTATGTAATCTACCTTCTGCTGCTGACTGGCTTCAGATTTTCAGGGTAATTTCACTCGTGACTTTGAGTGTCTTCAACCCAGACAGAGGAATAAAAGGCAAATGTCTGAATTTTGGCACGGAGCCTTCAGCTACAAAGCCTTAATGAATCCAAAGCATAATTTCAAGAAATGGTGTCCCAGTACTGACATAGGTCACTGGCCCTCCAAGTAGTCTGTGGTCTTTGAAAGACGAGCACAGTGAAGCTGTTAGAGGAAGATAAAGACAAAATATGAGCCATGTGTGTGACACTAAGGCAAGGTCAGTACATAGAGGCCCTGAAAAGAGGCACTCTCAGCTAATTTGCAGCATGCAAGTTGAAACAGAGCATGGTGGGATTGAAGACTTCACTCCCTTAAAATCAAGTCAAATATTGGTGTTAAAAGGCTCTGCATGAGGGAAGAAAGGGTGGGATAGAAAAGCTCAAGGAAACTTCTGCCAAAGGGAAAGCATTGGCCTGTTCTGTCAAGCAGTAAAGCCATCTCAATTGCTGGCATGCTATCCTGTCTTCCAAAATGGTGAAAAAAAGAAACCATTTTTCTTTCCTGCTGTTGGTGCTTCTGTTGAAACTGCAAAGGTTTTAAAAAATGCTGGTACAGAAGATTTGCAATTGGGTACAGTTGTTGACAACTCTTTTTCCCGGTAATGAAGTCAAACAAAGGCACTGCCTGCTGCTGACCAGAGCCCATTGCTGCCACTTAGCAGGGCAACAGCTGAAATCTGTACAGCAACTTTTTTTATGACACACTGAACAAGTGAGAACTCTTTCAGACTGGGAACAAGGGAATAAAATATTGATCTAGGTATGGCAAAATAGTAAGACAAACCAGGCTGTATCTCCCTTCAAACTGCCAATCTGCCATCTGCTATCCTCTCATTTTCCCTCGCACCACTGATGCAAGGAGTGTCCAAACTTCAGCATGTGTTTTGCAAACAGCAGTGCCCAATGGGCTGTTGCTGTAGGTCTGCCATCAGCATCAGGCCTGTTCCAGCCTACTTAACCATTTAATTTGGTAAATGTCAATATGGCCTCTTTGTTCTCCTCGGCACCATATGCTATCCAATTAAAAGTCAATCAGGTTTCTCTCAGCTCCTGTTTCTTTCAGGAAGATCCTTGGCAGCTGACAGCACCCCCTGAGAGTTTTAGGTAAAGAAGAGCTGTGTTCTGCAAAAGTGCTGCTGTTATTGTAGGCATTGCAGGTCTGCTCCAGAAAGGCTACCATGAAGTGGGGCATTATTGCACAACTCATGCTACTTACACTGGATGGAAACCTATGGGAGCCCTGCAAGGTGAGCTAGGGAAGGATTTCAGAGGTAAGGGAGAAAGTAAAAGAATGGGTATGAAACTGGGGAGTTTTGCTTACAAATCAGATAATAAACAGGACTGTAAACTTGCTCACAGAAAAGCATTTAAGAGTTTTATTTATTTCCCCCAATACTTCAATCAAAAAAGTGACACAAAAGAATTTTTATTTGGCAAAAGCCAAAGGCTGATGAAGACTAGAAGTGAAAAGTGGGACACAAAATGAAAATAGAAATAGAAAATAGTAGAACCAACCATCATGATCTTGGAGAATTTTTTTCACAAATATTCAAGGCAGGAATGTCTGTTTTACAAATTCTGTGCTGCTTTGCTTCTCTTCCTTACATGAATGCTCTGTGAACACACTTCTTGTTCTTAGAGGACCATTAATTCATCCTTTCTTCTTCATGGTCCTCTGGATCACCTGGTTAGATTTTTAAATAGGAGAGTATACAAGACAGAGGGAAAAGCAGCATCTATTTGCAGAACGGGCAGAGTGACTTAATTGCAAGAGTACTAACTTCAGACAGAAGAAAGGCAGCCTTAAATCTTGTTTCTGGCACAGACACTGACCTCCTGCATAACCTTAACAAAACCTCACCTGTCTGATCAGTCTCCCTGACTTCTATGACCCTGTCAGAGTTGTCTCAAGGAGCCAGCTCACTCATAAATTGCTCTCCAGCTGCAAATTTGCCTAATCCAGCATTTGGCCCACATGGCAAAGTTCACCTTGGACTTTTCTTTCCCTCACATTGGAAGTGAAAAACTTCTTTTCTCCCTACCAGGTTTCTCTCTGCAGGGGAGGATATCTGTGAGAGTTTTTGTTTTGTTTTTTTTCTGTAGATAAAAGTGATGACATGACAGAGGGCAGTCCTCCATTCGCTCAACATGCTCTGGGGACACTGCTAGGGAGACCACATGCCTGCTGCTTGCGAGAGGTGGAGAGAGGAGCAGTGGTGGAAGCAGGGGAGAAAGCTGACACAGCTCGTCACTCAATCTGCTTCAGCCCTATTTTAAACTAGGGTAGGACCCGGCCCAAGGTCAAGCCAGGACATGCTGTGGCTTGATCAAAGACAAAAGACCCAGGTCTGCAGTTACATTTGGAAAATGGCTTTTCATTGGTTTTGTAATATGAGCAGTGGGGAACTGGTTATAAAGATCTAGTTTTTCCTTCCCTGCTGTATTGAATTCTCTCACTAACAGTGTTCTTTTTCTTTTTAACTTGCCAGTTTGGAAAATGCAGTTCAGCTATGTGTCATCACAACTGCACTGCCAGCTTCCAGCTGAAAACAGGGGTCTGAGCGCCTGCTTCAGGACCTGGGTTTATAACCAAACTGAGCCATGAAGTCCTATTGTGAAAATGGTGATGACTGCCAAGTCTGCTGCGTTTTTACTATGTGGATTAAAATAGGTGTCCCTTTTAAGACCTGTCCTTGCAGGTTTGATTCCTTATGCAGCAGCCTTAGTGTTTCTGTTGGAAAGGATATTGGGATTTAGCTTCTGTAAAGGCAGTTTAATCTGAGAATTGTTACTTGAAGTGGTTTTTTTTGTTGTTCATTCCTACTGCTGTGGAAGGATCTATATATCTGGGTTATTATTATTTTTTTTGCTATGTTATTTTTACCATGTTCTTCTTTACACATCTCATCTTTTGACCTGCTCTTTTCAGGCAAAGACTAAATTATTGCATGTTTATACATTAAAATACTAAGCATTTAAGAAGACTGGTCAGATTACCACTCTGGATGACATCACAATGAACTGTATGCTATTAATTATTAGTAAATGACACAAAACTTTAAAAAGTTTATCCTCAAAATATAAAACAGAATTCTTACATTATTAATTAATTGATTATTTATGTCAAATGTGCTTTGTGAATTTAACAGCCGTGTTCAGGCCAGAATTTGGAACTTTCTTGGTAGCCATTAATATAAAATATATTAATAGATGGTTTTCTACCCAGGTTGTTAACTTATATAAGTACCTGAAAGTCATTGACTTGGTATGGTAACAGATTTTCTTGCTTGCATAAGGAAAAAGGGATACATACATGCCAGTCTTAAAAAGTTGAAGAAAAACCTTGTTCTATTTTTTCCAACAGAGGTGTTATACAATTGGGCTGAAGTAAATACAATTGTAAGTGGTAAAATAAGAGCCTTTTGATCTTCTGAATGTTGAGCAAAACCACTAAGCTGTCCTTGTACCTCTGCTGTGCTCTTTGCAATTCAAAGCTGAGTTAGATGAGTGTGGATTTGCAGAAGGGTGTTGCATTCCCTTTCAGCGATGTGCCAGAGCTGTCACTCTAACATCACTGAGTGATGTTTCACTCCCTTCAGGGGGTTGAAGGGTATTGCTTTCTGCTTCCTATAATGGCTCTGGCTAGCACATTTCCTTACTTGATAGTTAGTGCAAACTGAGGAGCTAAGGGGACCAAAGTGACTAAAAGGCTCAGGAGACAGGATTAAGAAATGTGTTTCCTCTATGAATAGGTTGAATGTAAAATCAGTCCTCCAGCTAACCTGTTGGAGCAGAATACTGATGCAACACACATGAAGCTGGTCTTCCCTTTCTCAGAATTAAGTGCTTGCTACGGACCAGACACAATTAAACTCTCTGTCCTTTGATGAAAAGAGACTGCAGTTTGTGCTAAAAATACTGTTTTGGCTGAAATGAGAGGATAAGACTAGATAATCACAGAATGCAACATTAACCAGCAAGACAAAAATGGATAGTCAATTTAGTCCAAAGTTTTGTGGTTCATTACTTCATATCACCAGGCTCTTCAAAAGAAATTACAGCATTTACTCAGTGGAAACTGGTGCTTGCCTGGTTGCAATTCTCCTAAATATTTATTAGCTCAATCAGCATGTTGATACGTGAATTTTAGTTTGAGAAATGAAAAAAATTGAATGCTCTAAGGGATCAATAGATTTTCCTAGTTTCCACATACTTGAAAAATACATTCAGTAGCTAACAGAGAATCCACAGGCACCCCCAAACTTAGGGATTTGGTTGAACTGTAGTTAATTAAAGATATTTATTAAAAATATGACCCCATGTACCTAACACCCAAAGTTAAGTCAAGAAGGAAGAGTGTCTAGAGCTTAGAGACTAAGTGTTCTCACAGTCTTTGCAGGGCAATCTGATCTAAAGGACAACAGTGGCTACAGACCTGATCTAAATTAGAGCAGTGTGCAGCTCTGGCCACAGTCCTTGATTAAGGGACTGAATCAATACTTGGGAGACAGACACAAGGAAGGAAAGGAAGGGGTGGAAGGAAGGGGTTAGACAGTCTATAGAATATGATACTGTGCATGACTAGAGCCCTGTTAAGTGTTAACAAACGATCTAGAATTTGGAGTGAATCATCTTAATGTGGCATTTCATCCTGCAGACCTTGCAGAGAACTGCTTTCCTTTGTTCTCGAGCTCCTTGTGAGGCTGAGCCTTGTTGGGGAGGTGTGGTTAGGCTACTTCCCCCTTTCCCCTCTGCTCAGCCACCCATTCTTTCCTCTCGCTGTGACGATACAGCTCTTCCTGAGCGCAGCTCTGCCTCAGTTGCTGAAGTACTTCATGTTCAAACCCGATTTCATAGCTAGGCCTACTCCTTTCCAGGGTCCAAACACTGAATAAGACTGTCCCATATCCTCTCACTGTTGTCACTGTATGTCTACTGTAGAAATGGGGGAGGTAGGCAGGTACACAAGTTGAACTGAGTATTTGTTAAAGAAAAAAAAAACAAAAAAACACAGAACCAAGATGTCAGTATTGTAGGTGGGGAAGGAGCATGTGGAATATCTTAACTGGTATGTGAAACTGTTTAAGTCCTTTATCTGCTCTTCATGTAACAAGTGCATTCTAAATTATATTGTGAATGTTAGGGAGTTCCAATTCCAGCTGAATAAATTTTTTTAAAGCGTTGAGTCTACCACATTATACTGTTTCAAACACTTTTTTTTTTGTTGTGGAATGCAGGTGAGCACTACAAGAGCATTACCTCTGAGGGTGAAATGGATGTAATTCATTACACTGTACCAAATATGTTGGCATTTGGATGTCTCTATAGATAAACTTTTGCCTTTGTTTAGAGTGAAACTAAATGTCCTGAAATTACTCTTCTTGCACTGAATTTAAACACTCCAGTGTTGTTTGGTCATAGGATAGCTGTAGTGTGGGGAATAATTCCATGGGGCTGGGGAGGGAAGAGTGTTCCAATTATCTTGCAAACAATCTAACCAATTACTAAAAGACTCTTGTTTTGGGTTTGGGTTTTTTTTTTGGTAAAACACCTTTTGCTGCCTGTCCTTATGTTGTATCCCTTGGTTGTTGTGTTTGAAATATTAGTGATCACAAATGCATAGCAGGATTTCTTGATCTTTCTGCAGTGTGCAAATAAACTATTGTAAGCAAGATCCTGGAAGTAATTTCAGACTTCTGTTGGGAGCTACTGCATGTTTAGAATGCCTTTGCCTGTTGAACACCTGGTAAATACTGCTCCTTATTGCAAATATAGCTTATACTCTGACATGGAAGATGTCATAACTTAAGCATTGCTACTAGCTTGTTCTCAGGACTGTATTTTTATCAAGGAGCAGCTGCTATTTATGACTCTCAGTCCTTTGAGATGAAGTATATGTAAATGGTTTCAATTCAGCTAACATTTTGAGCACAACATAAAAATATTAATCTAATGGTTTTTTATCTTAATATGCAAATTGCCTTAAACTCCCAAACAATCCATGTGCATACATGTTCTTTGAAAGCATCAAAAGTGAACTTGAGATCTGCTATCAGCTTTTAAATAGTATTATATTAAAGCTAATTGTAAATCTACATTTGCTTCTGCTAAATCTCCTGAAAACGTCTCCTGTCTGCATGTTATGGCTTTTTTTGATACCTTAGTGTATGCTTTAAATAATCACTATAATAAATGAAGACTTTCCAAAATGGATAGACAACTCAAGTTACTTTTTATCCTGCTTTCTGGCTTGGGTGCCTCAGTTTGACCTCAGAATTGCTCTTATTTTTAAAGTGTTGGAGGAAAAACAAATAGTTACCTGTTTATCCTGAGTGCTTTTAAAGCGTGACTGTGTTTTCTAAAGTAGTGCAGCTCCACCTGGTTGTAACCTTGAACTGGGTTTGGGAGCGTTACAAATACCTGAAGGTGTATTTGGGCGTTTTGTGTCTGTGCACCCAAGGGTGGCAGCTCTTGAGAAGGATGCTCAGCTTGATGTGCTGTGTCTGACGTTGAGGGGGGTGTGTTAGACGGTGGCAAATGAAAACAAAACCCATGGGTTCTGAAACACGAGGCAGCAGAAGTGCCAAGAGCAGTTTTTACTCGCTCGGTCAGGGAGCTCAGGATGCAGCTAACCAACTAACCCTTCCCAAAGCGTTGCTGGGGCTGGGCAATAGCCAATTGTCACAGCTTGGGCCTGTGACCTCTCGAGTGCCTTTTGAATGTCTGTTTTGGAGATTCCCTCCTCAGGCGCAGGAGTCATTCTTGTAAGTGCTGACAGCTTGGAGTTGTACATCTCTCCTTCCTTACTCCTTTCTCCTGGCTGGCTGTGGGTCCCTCCCTGGGGCTGGTGCCTGCCCCCAGCCGGTGGTCAATGCCACTGTTGCCTCACAGTTTCAAAAAAGGGGGGTTTTTTTGCTTCACTAATTTTTTTTTATTTTTTTTTTTAGTGTTGCTGAACAGGAACTGTGATTTCATGTCCGTTTCAAACAGGTACTTGTAGATGCGACTTGAAAAACAGAAAAATGTAAAAACTAACCAATAAAGGAAACTGGAACCTGTTCGTCTTTCTTTGTCTAATTAGCGAAGGTGCATCGGCTGGGCCATGGTGAGGTCAGCAGTGGCTTTGCTGCTCCAAGGAGAGAGGGGTAAGCTCGTAGTTTGACCTGAGAGGGGAAGTTCTGCAGCACAGAGCCCATTGGGAGGGGGCTGTTCCCGGGACAAAAATGGTCTCTATTTCATAATTCCCATCAGCAAACTGAAAAAGTTCTGTGCCTGAAGGAAAATCAGCTGTGTCCTCACATGCAGGACTCTGGGAAGAGGCAGAGAGGTGAGCAGGTTTCAGAGTTGTGTTTCTCGAGCCTTGGTTACCACCTACCTAAACAGGGCTTGGATGCAGGAGACATGAGTGCAGCTGGAAATAAAAAGCCAGGCCTGAAGCTGAGACTTGACTGACTTTGTGGTGTTGGTGGACTTGTCCCAGTGGGAGTTGAGCTGTGACGAGCACCAAAAGCAAAACTTGTTCTTTCAGAGCTCAAGTATTTTAGTTTTGATTGATATAAACATTGATTTCTCTGTCGCTGTGGAGCAAGGAGCAGTTAAAGCCACATCATCATTGCATGGCCCTGGCTTGGCCAGGACACGCTCCAGGTGTGAGAGGGACAATGGCCCTGCTAGGCACGACTGCAGCGGGAGCTCCCGGGCTGGGGAGGGGGGACTGGCACCGCATCCTCCTGGGGTTGCTCTTTGAGTGCTCGTCATGGAATGTTCTTCCTTTGCTAAACCTTAGGCATGTTCCCGGGACACTGGGATATTGATCCCGCCAGGACATCAATCCCATCAGGGTATCAATCCCATCGGGATACCCATCCCATTGGGATATCGGTCCCACCAGGATATCGATCCCATCGGGCTATTGATCCCATCAGGATAGCTGTCCCATCGGGATACCCATCCCATCAGGATATCGATCCTGCCGGGACATCGATCCCATCAGATAACGATCCCACTGGGATACCCATCCCATCGGATATCGATCCCATCGGGATACCCATCCCACCGAGATATCGATCCCATGAGATATCGATCTCACCGGGATACGCCTCCCATCGGGATACCCATCCCACCGAGATATCGATCCCATCAGATATCGATCCCACTGGGATACCCATCCCATCGGATATCGATCCCGCCGGGACGGGACACGGACACAGCCCGGGGATCATCCCTGCCCGCCCCTCCCTGTCAATCACCCCTGTCCCCGCCCCCGACGCTCCTGATTGGCTGCACCGCCCCCGCCCCGCCCCTTCCCCACCTGTGCCTTTTAACGGTGCCGAGGCCACGCCCCTGCCAGCCCTCTGGCACCTCCGCTCCTTCCTATTGGCCGCCGGCGCTGCCCGTCACGGCCCGTGACGCGGCGCGCGCCGTGACGCGTCCCCCCCACCCAGGAAGCCCCGCCCACTTATTCTGAGCTCGGCTCCGGAGGGGAAAAACAGTTCCAAGATGGCGGCGGCGCGGACAACAATGGGGGGCCGGGGGGCCGGGCCGGGCCGCGCCTGAGCGCCGCGGGGAGCGCCGGGGAGCGAGCGAGGGACAGAGGGAGAGAGCCAGGGAGGGAGGGAGGCAGGGGGAGCGGGGGGAGGAGGAGGGCGCGGGGCGATCCCGGCGGGGAGCGCAGGTAAGGCCGGCGGAGGCCCCGCCATGGCGGGCGCCGGTGCGAGCGGCCGGTGAGGAGCGGCGGCAGCGGCAGCAGCAGCGGCAGAGGCCGCCCCCTCGCCGCCCGGCCCATGGTGCTGCCCCCCTGCCCCATGGCGGAGTTCGTGGTGCCGCGGCACAGCGCGGTCATGGAGCGGCTCCGCCGCCGCATCGAGCTCTGCCGGCGGCACCACAGCGCCTGCGAGTCCCGCTACCAGGCCGTGTCCCCGGAGCGCCTGGAGCTGGAGCGCCAGCAGACCTTCGCCCTGCACCAGCGCTGCCTGCAGGCCAAGGCCAAGCGCGCCGGCAAGCACCGCCAGCCGCCCCCGGCGCCGCCGCCGCCCGCGCCGCCCCCGCCGGCCGCGGACAGGAGCGGAGCGCTGGACGGGGAGGCGGCGGGCGCCGAGCCCCACGGCCGCAGCAGCGCCCTCATCGCGGTAAGCTGCGCCGCTCGGCAGGGCTGGGGTGCGCTCCGGAGAGCCGCGGGGCTGCTGCGAGGGTTGGGGTCGTCCAGCGTGGTCTGGGGGTTGTGTGGTGTGGCTGCCTGGCTTAAAGTGTCCCTGCGGAAAGTGTCAGCGGGGCATTAACACCGCGGCGGGGTTGGGTTAGGTGTTTTTCTTTTTTTTTTTTTTTTTGTTTTTCTTTTTTTTTGTTTGTTTTTCTTTTTTTTTTTCTCTTTTTTTTCTTTCTTTTTTTTTGCCTTTAATTCAGTCCGTCAGAGTTCAGTGGAATCGTTTGATAAGGATATGATTGTTACCCAGAGGGACGTTCTAAGACAAGTAACCTGTCTGTTAATTCTGGTGCGTGTTGTAAAGAATTTCCGTGGAAAGGCAGCTGCTTGTTTGCCACTCACTCCAGTGGGTGTGAGCACCATGAGAATCCCACTCCACCCATTAAAAACTGGCTTAGCTCAAAATCTTAATGTTTCTCTGGCTTCTCTAGCATTTCTGGTTGTCAGGACATATTCACACAGCCCTGTTTGTATATCAAGATAGCTATTGCTTAACTTATTCTGGGCCCTTTAAATATACTGCTGTGTGCTAATGTGTCAGTAATGTAGGTTAGTAGGATAACCTCTTAAAGGCTGTCTGTCTTAATACCTGTCTGCCTTATAACCAGGTATTTTTAAGTAGTGTCCTGCATGAAAATGATTCAGTACCATCCTGAGTGTCTTTAAGAGGGGATACTGGATTAACCTGAGACACTTCCAGGTTAATATATGGAATAAACCGTATTTTTAGGGTAGTCTCTGTGCTTGATTGGATTAGAAGGGAGGGAGGATGTAATTCTCTGCTGTCTTGGACCTCATTTACAGTTTTTAAAATAGTATCACGAGAGAGCTTGCTGTGTACTTGTGTATCTCGGACATGATGGGAAATACTGAAACGCGGCGTGTATCGCTGTCATCCTTAATGTAACCAGCACTGGGCAGCACCTGTGCCGATCTCAGTACTTACAAAACAAACTGAAAGCGTTACTTAGCTCAATTGTTTCTGTTCCAGCTGATACATTATGAAACTGTAGGACTTGCTGACTGTTGTGAAGACTGAGGTCCTTGTGACACGGTTAGAGCAGTTCGGAGCAAGAAGGGTTCCTGAGGAAGAGAGGGAACCCTGTGCATTCCTGACACTGATTCTCTAAAACTTTACGGTTGGCTGTTGGCTAACAGGCTGATCTTGAACATAAACTTGTGTCAGAGCAAAAATGACTCAAACTTGTATTTTATTATCTAAAGACGTGGTAGTTCTGCTTATTTTCTGCTGGGCTCTAAGATTTTTTGCATGTGGGGCTCTACCCATTAATAATGTGTATTTTTGTTACACACAGAGCTCTTTAGCATGTGAAATCCTGTTGCTTAAACTGCCACCACACGACTTCATATTGACCTTCTAAAAGAAAGATGACTCTAATTCATTGGTGTTGTTTCTCTTAAATCGCTGTGGATGTGGATTTGATCTAATTAGCATCCATTATAATGAGGGCTCTCAACAGCAGGAGGTTCTGAAGTGCACTGCACATCTGGGGAAGCCCTTGTACAGGAAGCTGCTGCCAGTGGCCAATTTACACAACAGAAGAGGGTTTTAGTGTATGAATGACTCTTCCTCGGGCTGGCCTGCTGTTTCCTTCCCAGGATCCATGACTGTAAGCTTAATTGCAGCTGCTGATTCATCACCTCCTTACTGGGGTATAAAGGTGGTTTGCTTACTAATTCAAGTCTTGGGAAAAAAGCACAACAACAACAACAAACCTCTGCTGCTAATTTAATTGCTTTGGCCCAAAAAGTACCTCTCTAGGCTGGGATTTTACCTCTAGTCATCATGGTGCAGTTATCAAGCTTTGAATGGGAAGGACATGGGTTTGGTTTAGAGAGTTCAATAAAGTTTGGATGGACATCAAAATTACCTTGTTTTAAAACATTCTGGACACATTCCTTTCCAAAGAATGCTGCTAGATCAGTGAAACATGCACTATATCAGCTGTTGGTGCTGTAAAGATCCAGAGTTTTCCATGAAGCTGCATATGAGTCTTCTCTTGGAAATTGGTACTTTGTATTGAAAGTCCATGAAGACTTTATTTTGGTCCTTTGAAAGAGAGAGCAGTTCATGTAAAGGTGAAGGGTTTTTGATGTAGCATCAGAGGACTTGTAGCAGTATGATGTGAAGTTGCACTGTCAGGAGTGTGGACAGTGTGGGCACTCCCAGAGTACCTTTCTTAAATTCAGAATAGTCAGAGGGAACAGGGTGGCACCACCACTTCCTCCATAGTGTGTTGTATGACTTGTCATATAGTCAAAATCAGTTTTTTTCTCTGGTTTAGATCCTGATGTAGCAGAAGTAACGGGTAGATTCTTCCTTGTTTTCTTACTTAACAGCTCTGAGATTTGAGCTACAGCAACTGAGATTACAGTGTTGATACAGAAATACCTTGGATTATTTGTGCACCATGTAGGCCTGTCCTTCATTTGAGGAAAATGTTGAAAAACTAATTAGCTTCCTCCTTTTTGAAAACTTCTAGACCATTATTTAATGGGAAATCCAAATGTTGACATCTCTTTCACATTTGTGTTTAAAATGACATTATTAAGGCTGTGTTCAAAGTAGAAGATGCTTGATGTTTGGATAATGTATTATTTGTTGGGTTAATCTTACATTTCTGAGAAACAGGAAAGTTGGGAAGAGATGGGTCTTGTCTCCTAGAACACTTTCTTTCTCTTTGCCAGGTTCTGATACACAAAAGTGCATTCTAATCATGCTGTTTAAATTCTCTATGGGAGAAAAGTTGGCTGCCTTGTATTTCTGTGATAGACTATAAGGCAGTTTATGGTTGAGCTGAACAGAAGGCATTTCACTGACATGTGAATGAGGAGAAAGGCAAGATCTGGATTTTCATCTCCACTCCTTGTTTTATGATGTGGTGTCTTGGAAGGAGAGCTGCTCCCTGTTTCTTACTAGTTTTTTTCCCCACCTGAGAGCAGTTGTTGTGCAGAGAGCCTGCTTTGTCTAGGACTGCCACAAAACCACAAACAGTATTTCTGGAATGAGCAGGGAAGGTCTAGTCAGTGGCCTGTCTTGGGAATGCTCTGTGTTAAAGCTGAAGAGCAGAACGGCATTTATTTGGGAACCATAGAAGTTTTTACATTAGTAATAGATAAGTTCTAAATCAAGCAAAGGTACCAAGTAAAAAGTTTAAAAAGAAATTTAAGACTAAGGAGAGCAGTGCAATGTTTCTTGGTTGAAAGACCTGAAGTTATAAATTAAAGGGAATAGATTGTCTGAAGTGTACTGACAGGCATTAATGGCATTCCTCTAACAAAGCTCAGGCTGGTACACCAACAGTTCAGAAGATCTCATTTTTGTGTAAGCTGTGGTACGGGGGTGTTAAATTGTGAAATTATGTTTTACCACAAAAATAGCAAATTATTTACATGTTATTTATACATAACTCTGGTGCAGTGTAGTCTTGCCACCATTGTTTGTTTTTGCTGACAAGTCTGATAGTTTGTTGCCCAACAACTCAGACAGGTTTTTCTTTGTCTCCTTTTAATTCTCTGTGAGGTATTGTTGTATGTTTGAAATATTTCCCTTCCTAGATTAGTTAGATATGCAGTGATGCTTCCTAAGTTGTAAGGATCTGGGAGTGACTGATCTGCTACTGCTGTTTTAAGTTCAAGTGAGGTGGAGGATCCGGCACTGCAGCTGAAGGCACAGCAGTTTTTTTGATTCAGCAGAACAATTCCTGTAGCAGAAGCTTCCCCTTGTGACTAATGCAGGCTTGGGATATTTATAGATGTGCCTATCCACAGCCCTTCTTCACTCCAGCAGGCAGTCACCCAAATACAAAAGTCTTCTGGAATTAAAGTAAAAATTAGAATGAGTCCAGCAGTTTGGTTCTGACAGCACAGTGGAATGCAGGAACATGTTGGGTAATAAAATGCTTTCCTTGCAAAGGGGAATGCAGCTTTGGAAGCTGTGGGTAGATACACAGTAAATGGGGAGTTTTTACTATGTTGTGTAGTCAAAATGTTATGTTTTCTATCCAAAATTCATACACTATAATTTCTGGTATTTGCATTGTTGTTCCAGCCTAAGTGGTGATCTTTGTTGCTCCTGTCCTTGGCCAGGCAGGAGAGGAGAATCAGTGGACCTGGAATACAGGACCTACTATAAACTCTGGTTTGTGGGAGCTTTTATCTGCTGCCATACTGCCACTTGCATGGCAGAAAAATAGATGTTTTCTATTCTGGTTTCCCCTTCTAGGTGAGAATGCTGGTATCTAGCTGGGAGACATCTTGGAGCTAGTTTATTGTATTTATAGAGTAATAACACATTTCTTCTTTGAAATGTCATTATATTTCTCTTGCTGGTTTTTCATGGCAAATTCTCTTAGACTTAATTCTGAGACTGAGATGGCAATCTAATTCCAAATAAAATAAAAAAAATTAAAGCTCTACTGAATGCTGTAAGAGTATTTTAATCTCTGTAACAGATGCTTCAAAAAACTAAATAAGAACATTATACAGAGACTAAAAGGCACAGTATGAGAGCCAGGTTTTTAAAAAGTTTTGTTTCTGCCACGCTCACTAGGTGTGGGTTGGTTTTTTTGGGGGGTGGGAAGTGTGGAGGTTGTTTGTTGTTTTGGTTTGTTTTTTTTTGTTCAAAAAAATTGAACTTGCATGTAGTTCCTAGTTTATGTATGTATGTCTTCAGTTACAGGATTCAAAGTATAGCAAATGAGTGGATTTTTGCAAAAGGACTTTAGTTGACTGTCCTCAGTTTAACAATCCTGCATGGTGAAGGATTTCTTGCTCTCAAGCAAACAATGTGAACTAAATTTTCATGCTTGTTAAGTTCCAATGCATTGAAATGTCATTGGTTTCAGATTATTATCTAAAACTAGTTTCAGGTATTGAGTCCACACCAAAATAGCCAACACCAAACAACAACAAAAAAACCCTCCCTGAACAAAACAAACAACAAAGCCAACCAGAACAACTTTGTGCCCCTGTTTTGATCCGTGATTCATGTCCCTTCCCACCAAGGCAGTAAGAGAGCACTGTTCTGGACTCTGAAGTCTTGGACTCTGCCAGTGCTAACAGAAAAGCTGTAGATGAAGTTTTAAAGCCCTTCCGCTTTCTTGTTGGGCTTCAGTAGTAGTTTTGGACAGTTTTTATGAAGTCATTCAACTTAGCCCTGCAGAAAGACCACAGTAGGACTGAGCATCATTGTCACAAACCCAGTAAGTTTAAGGCAGAAATCAACATATCATAATTCTTTGTGTGCTGTCCATTTTCTCATGGATGCCTTGTCATTTGCCTGGGTTAATGCCTCCAGCATTGTGAGCCTGTGTCCTGGTCAAGTGCAGTGTGTGAGTTATGTGGTCAGAGGCTGCTGTGTTGGGCACATCTTGTTGTCATGGATGGCACCTGGGCTTTGTCAGCTTGTGTTCCTTGCATGAGGAATCCACAGCGAGGCACGTGGTGCTCCTGCCAGCTCATTGTGTTTATGACCACGTTGGGCACTGTCTGTTTTGCTCACAGGAATAAAATGCAGCTCAGGTGATGTGACGTGGAGGAGGTGCAGCCTGTGGCCCCTCAGTGGCTCTTTGTCAGACCCTGTGTCCTGTCCTGGCCAAAGAACTGAGTCTTGCTCACATCCCTTGCTTTTCACTGTTCCTATATTGGTGTAAATGCATCAGATTTGGGGGTAATACTTTTAGGCAAAAGCTAGATAGCGGTGATCTTGGAAGTTCATTTTTAATTGGGAAATTGAGTAGGCTGAGAAAATGGGAATACATTTCTGTATCTGATCTTGTGACAATGGAAATGATTGACTTGGTGTTACAAATAGAATTGATTGATTGTGCTAAGGAAACCATGGGCAGTGTACCAGAGAACCACTGTGCCTTACAGGATGGTGATAGATAACAAAATTAATGCTGAAAGGATTTTCTTAGTGAGTAGCAAGCTATGCCTTACTTCATCAATGTGTTGGTTTTTTTGAGTTTTGGCAGAAGAGAACAGGTTTTTCTTGCCTTGAGAACTCTGTTGGAGCAGCTTGATATGTAGATAGCTTGCAGTCTGACTTGCATCTCACATGCACCTTGTTATTTCCCCTCTCCCCAAACCAGATTATTTGGATAAACACAGGCTAACTGGGGAAGAACTTAATCCTTTTTTCTTTTTGTCAACAATATAGTTTTAGGTGAAAGGAGGATTTTGTCTCGAGCAACTAAAGTCACAGTGTCTCCAGGAATCAGATATCTGAGTGTTATGACTGTTAAAACCCATAGAGATATAAAAGTTCCTATGTGGTTTTATTGACAGAAACAGCCTGTGATGGATATTAGGGGTCTGTATCTTTTTCTAGACTGCAGTGAGTGTACCTTGCAGACATGGGTGATTTAGTGTTAGACTGGTTAGCTACATATATTGCAATTGGTGTAGTGCAGCAGCAAAGACCTTAGTACAGATTAAAGTCCTGGTTGCCTCGAGTTGTCTCTATGAATTGTATTTACAGCAGTGACACAAATAGGTATATATTCTGTTTTAATACAGAAAATATGAGAATATGTTCATTGTACAAAACTGTCATTGCTTTTATATAAGTTTTCAGGGAGTGTTTTTCCCCCCTAATATTTAGAATTAAGGGGGATCCATTCCCAAACTTTGAGTGATTTGACTCATGATGAGACCTTGGGCTAGTTACTCATCCACCTTGAGCTTCAGTTTTCCTGGTGGGAGTATTAAGTAAACAGTGTGAAGCTTTCTAAAAGCCAGATTTGTTATTGAATTTAGGCTTCCTTGCTTTCTGTTATTTTGCCTTTTTACAAAAAAAGTAAATTTCCCTTATTCTTTCAAGTCAGTATTTGAAACATTCACTCAAGATCTGCTACTCCAAGCTGGAGACTTGACGTTCAGATTAAGAGATTTCAAGTTCCAACCTCCTCTCCACATTTGTACCTCACTTCATCCTACTTGGCCTTCTGCTGATCTTGCTGCTCTGCTGCTATTTCCATGAGCCATCTAGAAGATCAGTCTCCAGGGAAGCTGCAGTCTGTCCCACAGATAAAAATAAGACTTCACTGCTACCTATGAAAGCATTAAACAAATAGCAGGAGTTTTCTGCTGTTACCTATGCAAGCATTAAACAGATGGTGTTCTTTGCTTTTTTTCTTTCCCCCAAAGATCAGCTAATTGTAGACAGTTTAAAAAAATAGCAGCAATTAACTGTGAGCCAGTCCTTCTGTCCTTAAATCAAAGAATGCTGTTGCCCAGGCAAGTGTGTAAAATTCTTCTGATAGTTTATGCTGGCCCTACATACAAATACAACCTCTTGCTTGAATGCTGAGACCTTGAGGTTTCCCCTGTTCTTTCTTGGATGAGACAGTTTTCCCCCGGGGTTAGTGGACTGCCTTGTGCAGACTGCAGGTAATGCTCAAAGAGCCATGCTTGTCTGATGTTTGTTTAAAAAGTTGCTTTTCTGCCATCTGAGAGAGCTGTTGTTCAGTGACCCACACCTCAGACGGGTGGCTTTTGGTGGGGATTCCTCTCATGTGTCCTGCTGAGATGTACCAAGGGTCGGGAGCTGATGGGATTTGTCCCTCTTTAAACACACTGTGCTGTTGGAGTAGCGTCTCTGCCCTGCAGATTTGTGTGTGTTGGTGTAGCCTTCCAGCACCAGCCAAGCACAGCTGTTTTTTCAGAATGCACTCGAGGGAAGGATAAGTTTGTAGTCACCTTTGATGTATGCCTGAATTGTGCTTTTGGGGTCAATAGAAAGAACTTCCTCCTTGGAAGAACGCTGGCAGGAAAGAGAAGTTGAACAAAGGCGCCCGGGCTCTGGCTGTAAAACTCTTGCTGTAGCCACTGATCGCTTCTAGGTGGCACCACGAGAAAAAGAATCTGCGTTCACCAGCTGGGAGAAGCCAGCTTTGGAGCTCCTTGGGGTTCTGGTGGTCGGAGTGCAGAGAGGAGCAGCTGACAAATACTTGAGGAGAAAGGAGGAAAGGAATAAACATGCTCTGCTGCAATAGAATTTGCTGAACTCTGGTTTCCACAAGTGTGAAGCAATAGTCGCTAAGTGACAAATTGGTTTTGCTTTAGTGCCAGAAGTGTGATTGTGTACAAAATTTATATACAGAGTTCTTCTCTAAAAGTTATAATCACAAGAGAATCACTCTTTTTCTCTAAATATTTAAATGTGAGACTGCTTTATAAATATTTAAATGTGAGACTGCTTTATAAAACAGTCTCACGGAGCAATTATCCCATGTGTACATAGGTCAAGTAAAATACAGGGGCTTGTTCTCATCTAAAATTCAGTTCGTAACATTCTTCAGTATTTTTCTCATTTTGAATAGGAAAAATCATGACATGTTCCAGTTCACAGCCATTTCTCAACTTTTTTTACTTGTCAGAGTATGTGGAGGCTTTTAGTTTTGTCTGAAGGAGGGGGTCTCAGTTTGAAGTAGTACATGTTTTTGAAGGTTTTCCCAAAGAGATTATAGTGAGGAAGTCATCTCATGTGCTGACTTGGAAAACAAAACGTTATCAAAGCAAAGTTGTGATCTTATGGGTGTTTGTTTTTTTTTTTTTTTTCCTGAAATGTTTTATTCAGAGCTAGATAACGTTCTGGTAAGAAATAAAAATCCAAATCTTTGGAACATATAACTACATGACTAAAATATGCCTTTTCTTTCAGCAGCTCCATGAGACTGTGAAAAGAAAGCTTGACAGTGCTGCTTCCCCTCAGAATGGAGACCAGCAGAATGGTTATAGTGATGTATTTTCTGTGTCCAAGAAACTGCGTCGTGATGATGGTCTTGGAGTCAGTGGTTCTTCCAATGGAATGCCCCCTGTGTCTCCACTCCATCATCTTGACAAGAAATCTGGCAACGGAGATACCTTACAACTAAATGGGAAACATCCCATGGGGCTGGATGGCATCAGCAAGAAGTGTCTTCCAGATTCCAGCCTGCAGATGAATGGAGGTGGTGATGCTGATGATTCATTTCCTCTGAGTTTGAACAAAGAGTTGAAGCAGGAGCCCGTAGATGATCTCCCCTGTATGATTGCTGGAGCAGGGGGTTCTATATCTCAGAATAACTTGATGCCTGATCTTAATCTAAATGAGCAAGAATGGAAGGAACTTATTGAGGAGCTTAATAGATCAGTGCCCGATGAAGACATGAAGGATCTCTTTAATGATGACTTTGAAGACAAAAAAGATGCAGATTCTTCAAATTCAGCTGCACAGACTCCATTGCCACAAGATATTAACATAAAGACTGAGTTTTCCCCAGCACCCTTTGAACAAGAGCAGCTGGGATCTCCCCAGGTTAGATCCACTTCTTCAGGTTCAGCATTTATTGGTGCTGCTTCTGTACCTGTAAGCGCCGCTTCTCCAGCGGTTGGTAGTTCTCAGGCTATGTTCCCACCTTCCAGTCAGTCAATGACTGAAAATCCTAATCAGCCCATGATGCAGGCATCAAACCACTCTCAGAACGTCCAGAGGCCTCTCCCCAATGTGTTGTTACCTGGGAAGGGTCCAGGAAGTGCCAAAGAAATGTCTTCTGCTCATCAACTTCAGCAGATTGCTGCCAAGCAGAAGAGAGATCAGATGTTGCAGAACCAACAGCAAGCTTCACAAGTCCACCAAACAAATCAGATGTCTACATGGCAACAGTCTGGGCCTTCCCATAGTCCACTGGCTGTCCCATATACCATGGAAAATCCCACTAGCCCATCGGTTTATCAGCCAGACTTCAACAATCAGAAACTCATGATGCCTAATTTGGGAAATAAAAGCTCGCCAAGAGCTGGAGGCAATTACCACGTGAACATTTTGGGTCATCAGCAAAACAGCTTGAACCAGAACCCTGTGAATAGTCAAGGCTCTATGCTGGACTATGGGAACACCAAACCTCTCTCCCATTACAAAGCAGAGTGTGAGCAGGGGGTCACAGTCCCTGGGCAGAACAAGACCCCCATGCTGGCCTACATCCAGCAGCGCCAGCAGCCAGCGCTGCCCCACGTGAGCGACGACCAAAATGGGATGATCCTGTTGAAACCCAAGTCTGGAAACATTGCCTACCGACTGCCACACAGTCAGGTGAATGTCCTGGGGTTTGTTACCTTTGTTCAGTAGGCTAGGTTGGATGGGTAAGGCTGGAGTAGAGATGACTTGCTATGGTTTCCAATGTTTTCATTGATTTTAAACAAGGACAATCGTAATACACAGCAAGCTGGGACAAGAATCATGAAATCCATTTTCCACTGGGGACAGTTTTTAATGCTGGGTTCTAAGTCATGTGGTAACGTGTGATTTCTAGCTTAATATACTTTGTGGGCAACAAATTATGTTGTGCTTCACAGAAACTTCTACTTACAAAGATAAATAGATGCTTTGTAAACTTTTGACTAAAATAACTCATGTAGAACTGTAGTGTTGGACAGTGTGCTCAAAGAAGCTTTGATTTCTTTACCTTGTTTTTAGTCCCTACTTCTGTTAGAGCTGGTTTGCTATAAAAAGACCTGCTTTTGAAGAGAGGTGGAAGTGGGGCCTACATTCCTGATTTCTTGGGTGTTCCTTCAGGCTTTTCAATTCTAAGAATTTGTTATTGGTTAAGTCTCTGGGGATTGGGGAGGCATGGGATAGGAAAGAAATATATCATTAAGAATGAATAATAGTAATATTTGTCTGCTTGAAGCATATGCTTCAGGTTTTCCTGTAAATGAAAATTCCAGATGGTGCTTCTTTGCCTGGTATAAAACTGTTACTACAGGTATGCTGCAGGTGAAAATTTATGTAGTGGGTGAAAGTATAAATTCATTGGGATTCTGTAATATGTGCCTGCAATGCGCATACAAGAGGGCTTGTTGAGAAAAAAATAGGTCTTTGTTACAAGGATTAAAGCTCTTCCAGCAAAAACTGTTGGAGATCCAACTCTAGTCATATGTTCACTCAACAAAACAAAAAAACTATGAAAAAGATCTAATTAGTGTGTGATAAAGACCACACCAATGTACTAATAAAAATTTGAGATTAATGTGTTGTTCATAAAGTAAAAAAAAATGAATCTCTTTAGAAGCTGGCAGATGTAACAGTCTAATAACATTTTGATGGAAGAAGAAGAAGGGTGCAGATGATGGTGTGTGACATCTACCCCTCACTGACAAACATGAGGGTGACCTTGCATCTGCATGGCCACGTTTGCACTGAATTTACAGAAATACTGATGAAAGCTGCTGGAGAATTTCTCAAAAGCTTGCACACAGAACAACTTGACACAGCATTACTTATATTTGGCTCATGATTTCTTAGGAAACTGCAGAGTGAGAACCAACAGCCGAGCCCATTAGCTGAATTGTAGAGTTGAACAGTGTGTTTATTTGTGCAATTAGAGATGAGGCTGAACTGTGCTTAAAAATGATGACAACTGTCAAATTTCAAGTGGATTTGCTGGAACAAAGAGGGCAGTATCAGATCTTGAATGATAATCATTCAATGTTAGTTTTGCTTATCCCAAGTTCCAGTCTCAAAAAAAAAAAAAAAACAAAAAAAAGCAGACATAGTGAAAAATTAATAATATCAAGTTTATCTCTAGTAGTACTTTCGTCCGTGAAATGTGGTGATGGTTTGGTTGCTGGAAAAATATGTTAAGACCCATTTGGACCAGTGAAAGCCTTCTCCCCTTCACCTGCAAGAAGTAAATACTCTGATATTAAAATAAAGCAACTTTAGGAGGGGCGACAGAAACTTACTGAGTTAAGTGTCGAAGAGACAGAATTTAAATGCAGGATTTAAATAAATACTTTGCATAATGAAAGATTGAAATTTAGTGTTTGAAAAGCTGCTAGCAAGGTAAACTGCATCTGGTGTGTTTGAAGTGCTGTTTGTAGCTGGCTGAGCAGAAGTACACAGAGCTATACCCACCTGTCTGAGCTGGAATTTGGGAAGCACTTTGAGACTGAAGTTAAAGCTTCAGACCGTAACTCCAATCTGTCAGTTCTGTGTCTAGCACTGTAGTGGTGGGTGTTTGGCTGTCTTTAATTAGTTGAACGTCCACAAGAAGCTTCACAAGTGAAGAAGCCATTGCATTTCTGTAACTCATGCCACTTTTCCTGTGTTCCTCAGGATCAAAACCCTTCTCCTAATGTTCCTCGTGTCCCTGTTTCTGTCCCGGGCCCCGGTGTGGGTGCCCAGGCTCCAAACGTCTCCATGGCAGGTAACCACAGCAACCCAGCTTATCTCAGCAATCAGCAGCAGGCAGCAGTGATGAAGCAACACCAAATGCTGATGGACCAGCAAAAGCAGAGAGAGCAGCAACAAAAGCATCTGCTCATGGAGCAACAGAAGCAGCAATTCCTCATGGAACAGAGGCAGCAGCATCTGCTGGCAGAACAGGTGAGAGGGGCCAGCAGGCTGGTTTTTTAATTTGTTCTGAGTTGCTTTGGTGCATGAAACAGCATTTGATGTTTTAGAATCAGAGAATGGTTTGGGTTGGAAGGGACCTTAAAGATCATCTTGTTCCAAAGCCCCTGCCATGGCAGGGACACCTCCCATAGACCAGACTGTTCCAAGCCCCATCCAACCTGGCCTTAAAACACTTCTGGGGATGGGGCAGCCCCAGATTCTCTGGGAACCTGTGCCAGGGCCTCCCCACCCTTACAGTAAATAATTTCTTCCTGATATCTAAACTAAATCTAACCTTCCTCATCTTAAGGCCATTTCCCCTTGTCCTATCATTACATGCCCTTGTGAAAAGTCCCTCTCTAGCTCTCTTGTAAGGCCCCTTTAGGTACTGGAAGGTGCTCTAAGGTCTCCCTCCATCAGCTGTCCATCAGAAGCTTTAAGAAAGAAGGAAATGATACAGTCTTTGAACTGAAAATATGTGAAGGCTCATTTTGTGAGGGAAGGTTGCAGTACAACCTGCAGGACTGTAGAGCTGTGGCTGTGCCAAATCCTACCAATGGCTTTTTTATCATCTGGAAACATACATTGAAATTGAGGACTCCATTGAGGTGACAGAAAAGCCCCTTCACTTCTGGAGCCAGTGTAGATTAAACATAGTAATGTGGTTGACAGTGTTTTACAGAAAATTGTATGAGTGTTGGTAAAGACACTTTTGATATTTGGGTTAAAACAATTTGGACTAAGGGCATATTGTGGTGAAAGTACATTATCAAAGACTGAAAGACAGAGAATGCCCAAATCATCAATAAAATCATATTTTCTGTGCAAGTTCTGTGATCTCTGAACTTAAAATACCTTTTAGTAAATCCTTCAGTCTTTGGTGACTTTTATGTTAATATCAAATGTCAAAGATGACTAATCATTACTCTCCCAAAATATTAACAAGTATTCTTTGAGAGCAGGCGAGGAGAAAGAAAATATGGGGTGTGACCTCCTGCTTGTGCTTTTGCATCACTGGTGATTATTAGAGCTCTGTTAGAGCTCTTAGAGCTGTGGCCCACGAGGTTTCCTGAGCCCGGTGATGGGTCTAACAGGTGTCTGACCTCTCTGAAGAGTGGTGTAGTAACAGGGTGGTCAGCAGCACATCTCAAACACCGTGATGAAATATTTTTTTCCCTACCTTTTTGCTTCTTCTTGGCCAGCACATGTTGCTGCAGTAAATATCAGTATTATGAAAATACTTAATTCATGCCCTAGTTATGGTAACTACAACTAATTTCTGTAACTTCTATCTTTGTTCAGTGATGCTGGGACTCTGGTCCCAACAAAGGAGCAGCTTTGCTTTGGAACTGAACAGCCTTAGATACTGCATTCGCCACATTTATTGGCCTCCTGCTGCCCAGTCAAGCTAGGTCTTGTTAGCATTCTAATTTGATACTTATTTCTTTGGATACACATGATACTGGATGCAGTTTTACAGAAAGATGTGTGAATCTGTTGGTCTCCATTTTGCAGAGTATTGTAGTTTCAGGTACCTTCAGTGCCATTCCCCGCCACACAAAAGCTGTCTTTGCATTTGGTATTCTGCTTTTTTTTTTTTTTTTTTTTTTTTTTGTTCCCAAGCCAGCTTCTGCAGTTCTTGGTTTCTCTCAGAGCTATGGCATCTCTTGTTGGCTTCCGTGGTCAGCCTCTTTCAGGTCTGACTGGTCCTGCAAGCAGCAGGTCCTCTCTGTCAGGCAGCCTGCCCTCTTCATTCCTCTGCGTGTCTCAACAGCTTCGGAGCTGCAGACATTTGGGGAGGGGTGGTAGTGATGTGTATCTGCCCTTTGTTACAGTGCACCAGCCTCTTCTCTGAGGGCTTCTTGCTTGCATCTTTTACCCCAGTACTCTAGGAAGGGAATTTCTGCCCCCTTCTGCATTCTTTTGGATAAGTAGGTTAGTTGTGCATTGTATCACTGCTTGGTTATCTCAGAATTTCCATCTGGCTGAAGGTACTTGTAGAAGAGGAGCCAGAAATACTGTGCCTGTTATGGTTGGCTGTAACACTGTCAGTATCTGAATGTACTATTAGTGCATCCACATTCCCCTCAAGACTTTAAAAGTCATTTTTCCCGAAAGTTTCTTAATAGAAAAGTTGTTTGGTTTATTTTTCAAATGGTTTTATCATAAAATAGGTAGGGGTTGAATGTGCTTTTAAAAAGGCACAGTTATTTCGTGACATGAGTTGGCTTTGTTTTGGTTGATTGGTGCATTGTTAAGAAAGTGGTTTTAAACAGTGATTACAAAACTTATATGACTTCTGTTGTATTGTAAAATATATGGACTTAGTTCTGCAGATTTTCACAATCTAGGAAAACCTGTGGTATGTAAGAATTTGGGGGTTTTTATATTTTTTCTTGTTTGTAAACAAGGACTAGAAAATATTTACATGTTCACTTTTTAGTTTTCTCTGTAATACTGTCGATATTTCTGACTTGCGTTTTTATTGATTTCTAAAGGGAAGTCTAAAATAAATTAATTTGGGGATAAAGAGCAAAGAAAAAGGCATGAGTGATATTTCGTTTTATACACACTGGCTTTTGCTCTCTTTGTACCTGTACCTCTTTTTGTCCTTTAGAGTATTGCTAAAAGCTCCTGTTTATTATATTACTGCTTTAAAGATGCAACATCTTAGATTTTCAATGTTCTAAAGGCTTCAGACATGCCCTTGCAATAACTCCTGTAGTACATGTTGTTGTCTCTGAGTTTCTGGTCTTGTCACTCATCAGATTAAATTGACTTGTTTTCTAATTGTCCTGCACTGGACCTTCCTTAGGAGAAGCAGCGGCAGCAGCAGGAGCAGCAGCTGCAGCGACACCTGACTCGGCCTCCTCCCCAGTACCAGGATCAGCCACAGAACCCGTACCAGCAGCAGGTTGGACAGTTCACAGGTGAGTAAACATGGCAATTGAAATAATGGCAGAAAAAATATCAGGAGTAAAAAACAAGGTGTCTTCAAATTACCCGGATTGGATAGCTTTTAATTAATTTATTACAGTGCCTTCCCGCGTCACTGTGCCTTCAAACCTCTTGACCTGTACTGTGATTCAGTTGCAAATTAAGAGCTTCCCCTGCCCCAGATATCTGGGGCATCTTGAGCTTCTGCTTCTTAAATGTTGTTTTGGAAATGAGTAAAATTCTTAAGTACCTTCTTTGTTCTGAAGGCCATTTTATACTACTATTTCCTTTTACAGGCTGTAAATTCTCCTTAACTTTCATATATTGGTGTTCAAGGTGGGTTTTTTTTGTAGCCTGACATCACTACTCCCTGTATCTGTCACTCATTAAAGGAAAATAAGTGGTGTACTATTCCTCTCATCTACTAGGATGAGTTTAAAATTCTCTAACATTCTTATCCTTTCTACCTTTGGTAGGGAATGCAGTTTGAATTCTCTTCATTACATGTTAAGTGTCCTATGGGTTCTTTGGTACAAGCTTGATATGTCCTCAGTGTATTAACTCTGATAAATAAAAGATGTCAACTGTTAAGCTGGTGTAGCTTCAAAAATGTGGAGGAACTAGAGAACAATAAAAACTCACCTGCTTACCTGAAAAATCCTTACTTGAGGAGCCATGAGGAAGCCACTTTCTTTCTTCATAAACTTAGAGTACAAAAAAGTGTTAATTCCCTTCATTTTGTTTCCTTACTCTCTGTTCCTGCAGAAATAAATACTGAAGGGAAAAGATGCAAATGGAAATGTGATGCCTTCACCCTGACAGTATTTGTTACTGTGCAGTGTCTAGTAGAGCTACGACTGGGTTTTGTTTCTTAAATGAAAAAACTTGATGCCAGTACAAAAGGATTATGTGCTAAGAGGGATCAGTGGCATCCTTTAAATATTGCACTGAAACATGTTTTTCTCCTGCCACTTTTCTGCAGAAACACAGGTGTACAACTGTTAGAAATTGAGTGGGTTTTGCTATAATGAACATCAGTATTATTAAAATAATTTTTTCCTTATAATAATAACTCTGGTTTTTGCATCTTAAATCCCAGTATCTGACTAGCTTTTCACTCTTAAGTTTTCTTGCAGTAACACTCTTTTCCCACTCAGCCATTCCCACAACCTTGGGGGTTTTTATGGTTTGCTTTGCTGATAATGATTTCAATATAATTTGAATTATATTTGAATTTATTTTTGATAGTCCAGTTTTTATTCAAATATAACATTAATAATAATGGAAAGCCAATACTCCTCAGCTTTCTTAAAATATGAAAAAATTCTGCAGCTTACTTTTTAGTTTGAAAGTAAAGTGCTAGTGTAGGTAGGTTTCCCTTGGCCGACTGTAAGGAGTGGGAGGGGTGTTATAAGCATTACACTTCACAGTGCTGGTCTGCTTTTTTTGCCTCATGTAGGGGGCTGCTTCTTCTACAGGAAGAAACTTTTAAACTCAACATTTACAAGAATGAGGGACTTTTTTTGGTTTGCTGAGAATACATTTTTGCAAATCACCTTGCTTGGTTATCAGCATTGTGTAGTAACATGGCAAATATTTCACTGTGGAAATCCAAAAGATACCTGGCCAAAAGTTTCTGAAAGCTGTATTATATAAATAGTAGAAATTCCTGGAACTGGGAAAATGCAGGACTGGCAACCTTACAGTTGTATGATAAGAGATACACAGTATATGCATGGAATGACAGACTGTGTGTGCAGTAAGTGGTATTTTTAACAGCTTAGCAAATTGTGCATGCACTTCAAAGTATGTGTCTTTACCTTTGTTCACAAAGAAATATCAGAGTCCTGCGTTTAAAGTCTTAATTTTTTTTAAATTGATGATGCTGAGCCCTTAGAAGTGGTATTCAGATTTTTTTAGGACATTGGCATATCTGTGTTTGAGATCAAGGTGGAGGTGCTAACTGGAGCAACAGTTGACACTCTTTAATTAAACTGCTGCTGTCTGTGTGCTGGTTGTGGAGGTTGGTTTATACAAATGCAGCTGCACCTCCATTCTGGGTTATTGTGCCTACAAGCCTGGCTTGGATCTTGATGGATGGAGGTATTTAATGTACAAAATACTTCTTTGTATTTCAGGGTCATCTTCAGCCATGCCTGGGGTCAGTAATTTAGGACAGTCCAGCTCCAGTAGCCCACGGATGTTCCCTCAGACCCAGAACATGATTCAGATGGGACCTGGCCACACTCCTGTTCCTCCACTCCAGTCAGGCTCCAGCCAGCAGGATCGGGGGGTGACTCAGTATCCCAATATGCAAAACATTCAGCGCGGGGGATTGTACAACCTGGCGCCTGGAATGACACAGATGGTTCCCCAGCACGCAACTCCAAGTGCCAATGGACAGACTCCGATGCAGAGACAGGGCAGCTTGGGCCAGGGCACTGCTGTCCCTGCTGGCTATGGGCAGAACACCTTAGCAAACTCAAGTATTTCTCAGCAGCACAATAAAGGCGCTCTGAATCCAACCTTATCTAAGCCACAGATGGCAAGAGTACCAGCTGCTATGGGGGCTCAGAATGCATCCTGGCAGCACCAAGGTATCCCTAATATTAACAATCAGACACAAGCAAACAGTGGCTTAGGACCATTTACAGCCAACTCCTCTTTCCACATGCAGCAGACTCATCTAAAGATGTCCAACCAGCAGTTTGCCCAAGGAATGCCTCAGGTAAGCCTAAGCACCAGCAGACCCATGACCTCGATGAACGCTGCCGTCTCTGGGCAGATGTTGTCATCATCTTTAGCTGCACAGCCCCGGACAAACCCACCCACACAGCAGCAGGTACCCTCACAGCAAGTGCTGCCTGGCATGAACCAGACTGTTCCAGACCTGAATGCTTTCAACCAGAACCCAAATCAGCAAATGCCCAACAGAGGAAACCTGCACTGTAGCCAAGGGTACCCTGTGAGGACGACCAGCCAGGAGCTGCCTTTCGCCTACAGTGGCCAGTCAGGCAATAATGGACTTCAGAACTTAACTGGTGACACAGATCTGATAGACTCTTTGCTGAAAAACAGGACTTCAGAGGAGTGGATGAACGATTTGGATGAGTTGTTAGGAACTCATTAAAAAGGGGCCGGGGGTGGGGGTTCTACTTTTTTTTTAATTATTTCATGAGATATAAACAACACTTGGACCAAAAAAAAAAACAAAACAAAAAACAAAACCTGTGGCATTGAGGAGACTTGCAGGCATTAGAGGTGAAATGGTTGGGAAAAAGACTGGAGCTGCTTCTCAATGAGTGTTGGCACACGGTCACGGCGCCCCAGGCAGGTCTGCGGGAAGAGTGTGCCTTCCCTCGGGTCTCTGAGGAGTCACACACTTGAACAGGTCAAAAAATACTGTGTCCTAGCCAGCCTTCCAGAAATCTCACTTGCAGTGTTCTAAGACTAAATTTTTTTTTTAATTATTTAAAAGTAAAACAAAAGATCCACGGAAATAGTGCAGAAAGAAAGCAAATAGTTGCACAAATTGTGTTTAGGGCTTAGTCTGCAGCTATTACTTGCAATAATTATTTGTTCATAGCTTGACATGTTGTTATAGTACTGTCCATCCAACTTCTGACTTTTTATTTGAGAAGAGGCTGTTATGCACCTGACTATGCTTGCAAAATGTTTTGACTTGTTTCTTTTCCCCATGGCTGAAGCATGTGTCTATACTCTCAGTAAGCAAGTGATATTTCACAGTAAATGTTTCTAGATGCTGGTAATAGACAGAGGAAGTATTAAAACCTGGCCAGTTAGTCTAGATAGTCATCTTCCTTCATAGATTGTAGTCTTTTAAGCTGCAGTTTGCACTCTGTTGTAGAGAGGCACAGTTCTTGGCTTGTACCTTGCTGTGTTTAAAGGGGGAATTTCTCATGGGAGAACTTTTGAACTATAGTAGGTTTAACATGAACTGTAAAGCCATTTACTTTGCACCTGTTTCTTCATAACTTATTTCCAAAGGTAGTTGTATTTAAATGACGGCTTTGCTTCATGACAGCTCATCTAGTTTTCTTTGTTGTAAAAGGTAAAACTAACCTTTGAGATCAGTTCATTCCCCGAAGTTAGCAATGATGTAATGAGCACAAGACTTTGTCACTTCAGGATAAAAATGAGGAAAAAAGAATTTGGCTGGGAGGTGGAAAGTCCTTATGAGCAATAATAGCACAGGCAGCCTGGGAGAATACTTGTATCAGGATTGCTCCAGTATGGAAGTCTCAAATACTTTGGGTTTTTTTTAATACTGGGTTACGAGTTTGATAATCTTTCTATAGACTGGTGGATTTACTTCCTTAATATTCCTTGAAGCAGATGCTGGTTCTTCAGCTCAGCCCAAGGAGACCTCTTATCCATATGTTGGGGTTGGTCCCAGAAAGGACAAAAAACACGATGGGAACAATTGATGTTCCGAAGTCCTTACTCTCTACCAAAAAAATCCCTTATCCACCAACAAACCATCTTGCCTTAACCTTTATTTTAAAATGAAAATAAAGTTGAAAGCTTTTGTTTTAAATGCACAAATACCTCTTCCCTTTCTAAATCTACTTTCTTGGAAAGCTCCTTTAAACTTTCTAACCAAACCCAGCGTTGTGATTTAAAAGCAATTTCCTTCAACACAGACTAACTTCTTCAGGAGTTTTCTGCATTGCAGAATTGTGTGAGAGAGGGTTTTTTCCAGAGGGTGTGAAGGGAAGTGAAAGATATCATTGGTTTCAAAGAAGGAAAATGTTTTACTGTATCTGCAGCTCCTTTATGAGACAATTTGCACTTTTAAAAACTGCTTCTTTTAACACTAATACTTTAACCCTTTCTGAATATGCATGGAACATGGTTTGTGCAGCACACTTACCTAGTGTGGAAGAATTCTGCTCTGTTGATCAGATTTGCTGTTGTATCTTGTTGAACTGTTGGTGAAAGATGTGCATTGATCAGTGGATCCCATCTTTGAAAAGTGGATAAAACTTCCCCAAGGCAGGCTTAATCCCTCCTAGAGCTTTTGAAAAGACAACACAAGGATTCTCTTTGGGTGGGAAGACAGAGGTGTTGGTGACACTTCTGGCATTTTCTACAATAAGTAGTTGAGATGCAAATAACTGATGCTAACTTTTCTTATACTGGCAATCTTAAGAAAAGAGCTAGTGAGCTTGGTTTACTTTTAAGTTAAACCAAAAACTGGTCCAAGGTAAGTGTCATTAGAAGATTATAGATATAAACTAGCAATGGCAGGGGAAGGAGTGTTTGCTGTATTTTTATTTTTAAAGGTTAACTTTGCACCAGTGTGCCTTCCCTTCCTGTCAGGGGTGCTTGGGACCTCAATTTCAAGTGACATCCTTCAGTGTCACAAGTTTTCTCTCCCCCTTACAAACACTTGACAGAAATAACAGGGTAGTAGGATTCAGCTTTTCTTTCTTCCCTGTTTAGGTTGTGGTGAAATCTGCTCTGTTTTCCAGTAGATTTTGCACACAGGCTTTGTTCTGAATAAGTCAAAATACAATCCATCCAGTTGTGATTTCTTAATTGGAGGAAAAGAACATCTGCTGTTTGCATTATTACAACCAAAAAGGCAATCCAGCTAAATGTCCAGGAAAATGCAGATGTGCTCTTTCCTCCACTGTTTCTGGAAGCTAAGGTGGATATTGCCCTGCTTGACCAGAGGGTTTGTTCAGGAAGGTGTCTGGATTTGATGACAGGGCCTTTTCATGGTACTGTTGGAGTAAAATGAAGTGTGATTCTAGGAAAACTGGCTTGTAATGCCCATTGGTCTCCACGTGTGAACAGGATCCAAACAGCCCTTGCTTCTGGCTGTGGTCCCTGTCCGCATAACGCAGTCGGACCCTTGGGAATACGGTGTCACTGTGAGGAGGGTGGAACAGTTCAATGGACATGAAACCACGGTTTGGCTGTTCACAGGGGCATGGGAAGGGCTGGGCTCTGCCCTCGTGCCCTGTCACAGGTCTGTAAATGCACTCGGGCTTCCCATTTGCTGCAGCTTCAGAGCAATAAAACGTGTCTCCCCTGAACTGACCCCAGCCGGCCGCCCATGGCTTTATTTATAAACTGCGGTTTTGGTTGGGCAGGCAAGGTGAGAGTGTCACTGTGCAACATCCACTGCCTTCCAAAAACCACCATTCAATTGAAAAGGGTGCTCAAAATTTTGTTATACACATTTCCTTTGTGTAAATAAATGTTTACAATTTTATATTAAAGATTTGAATAAGAGTTAGATCTTCTGACTGTATATTTTTTACTTTTTATAGATTTTAAAACTATAATTCTTTATATATGTGTTTGGGGGGTATTATGGTAAGTTTTATGCTTGTAAATGGAGAACAGTTGAATTTGATGCTAACCTTTATGAATTTTGGCATTGAAATGTATAAAGAGTCCATTAATCCCCTTATTCTTTTACTACAATTACTGGTGCACACCAAAAAGAAATCCTTCACTTCTGTTTTATCATTATAAAATAAATATTTTGCTAGTGTATTAAACATACATGGTGTGACTTTATACATTTGTGTGAGCTGAGCAGAGTTCAGCATTGTCATTCCTAAGTGAGATGGTGCCTTCCCTTCATCCCAACACACAGTTTTGCTCAGCCTGTTCCTGAGGCTCAAATTCTGCTGCTGTGTCTCACCAATTCCTACGGTTTCAGAAAGTCCATTTAAACAGGCCAGGACTGGATAAAGGGGCCTTAGAAAACTTTACTTTGAAAATAAGGCTTTATGCTACACCCACTGTTTCCGGGCTTTTTTTTCCTATTTGGAATGTGGTTGTAGACCTTGGGCTGGGAAACTGGGCTGCAGAGGTGGCTGTTCTTAGTGAAAAAGCTGTCAATAACTATGGAGACCTCACACATGCCAAATTGTAGAGTATTTTGTACGGTGGTCAGGAAAAGGTTTGTACTGCAGAATCTTAAAATCATCAGAAAACTACAAAAGGTGAGTGAGTGCTGGAAAAGAACTTTACTCTCATTTGGTAACCTTAGAGCATTAATTAGTAGGATTGAATGTCTGAATGCTCTTTTAAAAGTTACAGAACCCAGTAGCAGAATTAACTTATTCCAGCTGGAGCGTAGCAAATCTTTAACGTGGTCAACTCTACTGCTTGGAATAAGAAGAGAAGGTCAAGTCATTAATTTACAAATGCTTGCTAATAATTTTTACAACCTCTCACGTAACTGAGATGCTTCAGAGCTCGTTAAAACCAGCAACAAAAGGGCTGGAAAGAATTCCATTGTCTTTCCATTGCTGGCACCATATAATTCAATCATGGTGTAAAATCTGTAAATATAATTACAAAAATTTTGCAGTTTGTCCATGCAGAGCTTTTTCCTGTTCCATCACCCAGCAAAAGGCTGGAACAGACATTTTCTGGTGGCTGCCTGCTTCGGAAAACCCTGTGGCGTGCAGAGAGTTAAGGTGAGTTAAGGTGTGGTGGAGGAAACACCTGTGCTCAGGGGAGTAACTTGGTGCTGTTGAAATGTGTGGTGGTGGGAGGGTGGGAGGGAGGCTTGGGGTGCAGCTGCTCCCATCACACCTGGCCAAGCTTCACTCCACGCAGCACCATGAGGGATCAGATAGACCTGCTGGCCACGGTCACGGTTTTGGGAGTCCTGGAGCAAGGTAAATGTACAATGCTGGGTAGTGTTGAGCTAATTATGTTAAACTTTGTGGTTCCTCTGTTTTGCTTGGAGTCTGTGGAGTGAAAGCTGCTGTTTTCCAGCATGGTAAAATGATACAAATGTTTGGCCAGTCATGGCAGAAATGTCATTCCTGAGGGTGGTCGTTAATTAATAGGGACTAGAAGGATCTGCAAATCCCAAAACATTTAGACTTAAAGCAATTTCAATAGAATGTTCTCAAAATGGTTTGTGATTGAATTTTAGCAGGCAATATATAACTTTGAGTGGCTGGTTAATAAAGGCAGGTTAATAAATGTGCTGATGGAGAGGTCAGTGTACAGACAGACATTGTATGTATATAGAAAAGAGCTCACACACGCAGGTATTTCTCCTCTGTGGCCAGTTCATTATGTGTTCTTACAGCTTAACTGCACAGAGCAGATGACAAGATGACCTGACAGCACAGTAATTTGGAAACTAATGCCAGCCCTTCTGGTCAGAAATAGACACAGACATCTTCAAAGAGCTCACTGACTTCTCGTAGTTTAAATAGATGCATTTAGACCGTTTAGAAAGGGCAGCTTTGTCACCAAGCTCTGTTTAATTGTGGGTCCTCTGGGCAAAGTCTCTCCCCCTTGGGCTTCAGGAGGGTCATGGAAGGGGACACAGCCCTGCCTGGGTGGGGACAGAGCCCCCATTATATTAAAATCTTCACATTTCTATAAGGGAAGGTTGGTTTGGGGGTTTTATTATTACTGAATTAGTTCACTGTAGAGCTATCACACCTCTGCTTACAAGTGGATTGAATTTCTGAGGTGTCTGATGTATTATTAGCCATCAGATGATAAATCTCTTAATGTAAGTATTATTTAAAATCCAAATATGCCACTTGAAGAACGGAGCTCAAGATTTCTGAATTATCAGTAATTTCTGCTCAATTTACAGGGAAATATCTGCTACTACAAATGGAAGATACTTTTGTATTATGAATTCTTCCTTAACTAAGTGAGGGTGAGGGGGCATTTAGTGTGCAAGGGGAAGACATGAAGAAAACTTGAAACTGAGTCACAGAAATTCTGCTAAGCCCTTTTCCTTTGGGGAACCCTCAGTAGCAAATCCCCAGATAGCAGTTTTGTCTCAAATGTATCTGTTTTATGGGAACTTCAAGTATTTTTTAAAGGTTGCATCCTTAGGCATTTTACTTTCATGTTATGCCCAGGTGTGAAGCCAAGAGATGAACAGGAAGCATTGCCACCCTCCTGTTTGTGTTAGATTGGATAAGGTAGCCTGGTTTTATGGTCTCTGCATGGCAAGCCAAGGAGCAATAGCAAAGTAGGTGTTTCCTTCCATACCTGTGCCATGAAATGCACGTGCTCGTGTCACTGTGATCAGAGCTGTGCTTTCCTTGCATCTTTTGAGGGGACATTGTGTGGGGGAGTTACAGCTCTGGGGTTCATCCTGAGCAGGTGAGCACAGGTACCTACAAATATTCCTCCATCACATCCTGCTGCAGGAGATGCAGTTTAATGGCTGAGCTTAATGCAGCTTTGGTTAATTGTTATTCTTTTGAATTTTCCCTGAGCCCCCAGTTTTCGCATTCTTTTGGTTAACTTTCCCCTTTTTAATTTAGTCAGCTCTGAGCTTAGTGCTTCATAGATAATGCCCCAGCCCTGTGGTGAACACTGTACCAAGGAGTAAAGTTGTTCTATGCCACATCTCCCCCCCTTCCCTTTATTTTACAGCTTCAAAGGAAAGGAAGCTTAAGCAATGTCACTGCCTGTCAGGCCCCACAGGGCTTGTTTGCCAGCTTCACTCAAATGTGGCAGATAACAGCTATGACATGGTTTGACAAGAGTGTGGACATAATCAAATAGAGAATGAAGAATATTTCCGCTGAGGAGCAAAATTCAGGGAGAGCTCAGTCCTTGCAAACCACACAGGAATCCACACAGGTGATTAACCTCGAGACAGGAATCACAAAAAAAGGTGGTTTGAAAGGTTCTGTGGAGTAGGTTGAACTCTTTTCATCTGAAAGTCCATGCTGAGAAGGCTCATGCAGTGTGGTGTTTATGAACACCTCTTTCTGAGAAGTGTTTTTGGGGCTAATTCTTCCTCCTTAGTGTTTCACCCATACACTGGGTCTGGTGGACAGCCAGCCCTCCTCCAAAAGCCCCCTGCTCTTCTTGGCTGGCTGTTTCATGTATTATCCATCCCTAAGCATAAGGGACCTGTGCAGGACTTGCCTATTTTCCCCTGTATACAAGCAAGGTGTTAAGCATAGAGCTGATGGAGGGAGGTCTGATCTGAAATGATTCTCACCTCACCCATCAGTCACAAGAGTCCTACATTAGGAAAGGTGCAGGTGGCACAAAGCAGGATGAAGAGCGTGGTCAGGTTTGTGCCATGAGCCAGAGCTGCTCACAATGCAGTGACTTCAGCTCGGCCCATTTCTGGGGTGAGGCCCTGAGAGCATCAATTATGATAAAGAGGTGCCTGTCTCATGTGAAGAGGTAACAGGATGGGTCATGGGTTTATCTTCCAGCTGCTGCTGAATTCCAGCTGTGTTGCTGCACACCTCAGTGCCCGGGTTCACAGAGCGGATGCTGTTTGATGTCCTGTCAGATCTCTGGCAGGACAATACCCTCACCAATGATGAATGTGCTATAAATGAATCAAAGAGGGGGGAACATAATTGTTTCTCCCCACCTTGCTCTCTCAGCACCTCTTGTTTAGGGCTGGATCGCTGTGGAAGACTCTAGAACATGCATAATTGTTCTTAAATATGTTCTCGAAGGAATATCTATGTGTAGTTAAATTACTAAAATGTTGTGAAGCACAAGTCACATAGCATCAGATTATTTACATTTCTAATTCCCTTCTACATATGTTCTAATGCCTTTCTGCAGGCACACATCTTATCTTTAATCTTGGAACATCTGTCCTTGCTTTCCCTTCTCTATCCTGCTGTTCTGCTTTTATCTTTGCCACAATAAGACAGTCCACAAGGCAGGCCTTGCACCCTGGCTCCTTGTCTCTGTGTGATGCCCTGGAAATGTTGCTGTGTGAGTTGCTATCTGCTCATCCAAGTGTTTCAGTGACACTGTCCAAATCTTCCTGTTAGGAAGTTTTCATTGTTTTACAGTGACTTTCCACGTCCTTTACAAACGTACAGAGAACTGATGTGGCAGACACCAAGTGAGTGCATCAGCCCAGACATGGCACAGGCTGATAGCAGGTATTGGCAGCACCTCTGCTCCTTGAACTGCTGGAGCCTTGGGGCTCCCCTGCAGGAAGGAAGGGGAAGAAATAATCACCCCCTTCCCCATTTCCTTTTTTTGCCATGATTATGACCATCTCTAATTGACTTAATGATATCCCAGTGCTTGGCTGGATGCTGCTCTGTGACATGGGCCATCCTGGTATAAAAGCTTTGCACCCCCTAGGAACAGCAGAGTGTTATGCATCATTCCCATCAGACTGGCTGAGGGTGTTTTGATAATACAAAGTGCAAGATCACAAAATAATTCTGTGATGGGAGTGGACTAGGTAAGGTTTTATTGTGCATTGCAGGACCTGCTGTGTTTGTGCTGCTGAGGAGCAGCACGAGGGCTCTTCTGGGTGTGAGACAAAGCAAAGTGCCATCCAGCACCAGTGCTGTGCCAGGAGTACAAACCTGAGTTTAAAGTACAAGTGTGAAATAAATGGCACATTTATTCCAGGTCATTTGTGACAGCCCTGGACTATTGACCTAGACCATATCAGCTCTAACAGCTTACTTGATTGCAAGTTAGATAAAGCTTGGCTAAATAAACACTGCTGGACTGTTACCACTCCTGTGTTCTGTTTTTAGCCTATTTTACACTGCAGGTGATCTACGCCCGTCGGAAACACAAGATCTCCCCTCCTGAAACAAGAGGTCACCCTGAATTCGAGCGGATCTTCAGAGCTCAGTAAGGTTTTGGCTTTGTTGAGATGACTTTGTCTAGATATGACCTGAGTTGCTTGTCACTGTCAGGAGAGACTGGTCACCCTCAAGTTTCCTGTTCACTTACTGCTGCTGATACTGGATTTGTTTTATGGATGCTTTGCATGAGGAGGTCTGAGTTTCCATTTGGAGCACTTTGGCTGGGGTGTTTCTGTCCATCCACGATAATCCTCCTTCTGGCATTGTGAGGCAGCCAAATTACAAATTAGTGTCCGTATGGAAGAGGTGTGGAGCCTTAATGATTAGAAACATTAAATTTAATGCTACCATTGGCTCCAAATGGCGAGAGCAGACGAAGATATATTAATAACCTGATATTTGCTTGTAAGTTTTTGCTGTTGAATTGAAGCAAAGGGCCTTGCTGGCAGAACCAGCTAGGAGGGTGTTTTAGTTCTTTCCCCCTCAGAAACCATTGCACTGTGAGAGTCAGCACTGCTGGGCCCATGCTGGGCTGTTTCTTTTTGCTCTGTTCCTACGGAGAGAGCAATGCTGGAGCTAAACTGGAAACATTCACAGATCCCCTCGGCTTCCAGCAAGCACCAGACTCCTCCTTTCATCTCAGTGGTCCTGTTTTGTAAGTGACTGAAAGGAATTGGCTGGAGCTGGTTTGAAGGGAATTCCAGCCTAGCACTAAAGGCTGAAGGAAGCAGGTGCCTCCCCTCACCAGAGTGCAGGAGACATTTGTGGAATGACAAAAACACCCACTTTGGTCCCTCTGTGGTGCCATGGAAGGCCAGCCTGCATGGAGGTATCAGCCTCTGCTGGCTGGGGAGATGCTGATATGGCTTTTAATTAAATGCTTTCCTACTAAATGTGCATTAACCAAGTCGTGCCACGGGCTGTGGTGTGCTGGGCAGCCCTCTGCTATAATCTGCAGGGAAGGTGACCTCAGGGAGCTCAGGCTTGAGAAAGTATTGCCTCCTTGTGGGTTTTTCCCCTCTTTCTCTCCTGTGGAAAAGCATAAAAATGGATAATTTGATAGAGATATAAAAAAAGAAAAAAGGGAGGGGCATGGTATTGATGTATTACTCACTTGAGGAAAACTGGCAGCCTCCCCTCACTGAGGCTCTAACTCTGCAGCATAAGGTTCTTCAGACTTATTCCAGCTCCCAGTTTGGCTCCATTCCCCAAGGGTTGGTATGTTTTTTGGCCAAAATTAAGATTAAATTGCATAGGGAATGGTAAAATGTAGAAAAAACTGAGAAATAAAATCAATGTCTTTAATAGCACAGCTCCCACTGTCCTTTCTTGCATAAAATCTCTAATTTTGTGACTAAAAGAAAAAGGAAGAAGAAAACCTGGCTGCAGATCTGATTGCCTTCTACTGAATTTTATCTGGGAGAAAGCTCCTTCTTGGTCTGTGACCTGTGTGACAGCCAGACTTGGGCTGTGCTCACCCAAGGGGAAGAAAAACCTCCTTAAATAGGGGAAAGGAGCCTCCCCAGCAGCTGCAGGTGCAGCAGCTCTTGGTGCCAGTGCTGTGTGCAGGGTCAGGATGGAGCCTGTCGAGGGTCCAGCAGAGACAAGATTCCACCTTGGCCATGGCTCATCATTGCAGGGTTTGGTTTGCTCTGACGTGCATTTCCAAATCCCTTCTCCAGCCTCAGCTAACCAGGCTCCAGCGTATGAGGACATGGTTTTAACTCTCATGTGTCTCATTCTCACCAGGGCAAACTGCTCAGAGTACTTCCCGATCTTCATTTCGCTCCTCTGGGTTGCTGGAATCTTCTTCCATCAAGGTAAGAGGGACTGGGGGGGAACCCCATCCCAAACCATGCACACAAACCAAAAAATCCCCCTCCCAGTTTAAATCCCACTGAGACTCAGATGCTTTCCCTCTGTGCCTGTGAGGCTGCTATTTGGGGAAAACCCAGTCCCCCTTTAGCCAGATGGACCAAGGAGCACCCCAGCTGCAGCATCCATGGATGTGCTGGGAGCAGCTGGCCCCGTGTCCTCCCTGGAGGAGCAGGCACTGGCAGCCCTTGCTCCTTTGCTGCAGCCTGGCTGTTCTCTGGGGTTTGGCCAGGCTGTCTGGGGTGCCAGGGGGGCAGCAAACTGGGGCAGAGCTGCCACACGATATGCAGATCAATACATCAAAATGAGAACCCAGAATCCAAACAGTTCCTCATCCACTCTCCAGCCCCTGCCAAGTGGCTTCAGGGGTTTGGTTGCAGCCACGGGGAAGTTGAGAGGAAAGACCATGGAAAGGAGCTTTGCCAACCCAAGTCCTGGGGCAACCCTGGTGGGCAGAGAAAGTTCATCCTTCACAAAAAGGGAAGGGAGAAAACCCATTTAAACTCCCACAGTGGTTTAAAGCTTAGTCCCCCTGTGTTTTGTTCTTGTGGCTGTGCCCCATCTGCTGGGGGAAGGGGGGCTGTGGGTGACTGTGCTGGAATGCAGCCCCAGCAGTGTCCAGGGACCCTGGGCCCCATCAGAACTGCCCTCTGCCCCCCAGGTGTGACTGCAGCCTGTGGGCTGTTGTACCTCTACAGCCGCCTCAAGTACTTCCAGGGATACACCGTGGCTGTGCAGGGACGGTGAGTACCTGGCCCCAGGCACCCCACACCAGCCCAGGGAGGCTGGGGCAGGATGTGGCCCCTGGAACAGGTTTCCTTACCAGATTTGCACCACCACCTTCCCCTCCCCTCCTGCTCCATGTGCTCGTGGCTGTGTCTCAAGGCAGGGTGGGGATGCCAAGCCCTGTCAGCACACCTCGTGTCCCGGCTGGGCTGGTACTGTCTGAGCTGGGTGTTTTCTCCTGCTCAGGTTGGCACCACTGTACGCCAGTGCCTGGATGCTGTGGCTGCTGCTGGGGCTGGCACTGGCCGGGCTCCTGGCACACTTCCTGCAGCCCCACTCCTCCACATGGATGGCAGCACTGGCACAGCCCTTCCAGCAACACGGGGCCCAGTGAGAGCAGCCACGGCTCCCCCAAAACCCACTGCTCACCCTCAGCCAGGGGAGCAGAGTGAGTCCCTTCCTGGCTCTGTATTCCCCTCTGAAGGGAGACTGATGCTTGCACTCCTCTGCTCTTCAGAGATGATAGAGAGCAAATGCTACCCAGACCCTGTCCCTGCTCAGGGACTTCACTGCTGGGTTCTGTAGCAATGTCTGCTCTAAAATGCCTTTGACTCTGCCTCAAGGAGCACAGATTGACCTGTCTCTCTTGCTTCAATTCTGTAATGATCTGTGCTGGAAGGATCACATCATGGATGTACAAAAATAAACTCCTTTTCTCAGTAGAAATCACCTGTGACTGTCAAAGGTGCTTCAGAACTGGTGTGAGAACATCTGAGGACTGAGTTTCACAGGAAAAGCTGCTGGGATTGAAACTAACTGGAAAGAATGGGTAAACTTGTCTAAAACTATCCAAATAATGGGAGAAAAGCCTAACTCTAGTCCAGGTGCTAAACTCTGTGTTTGGCATTGACTGAATGACCTCGGCTTGGCCATGGCTTCATTTATCACTCAGCCCCAAGTAGGACTTCTGAATTTCACCCTCCACTGTGAACTTGGGATTGACAGGTGCCTAAAGCAGCCCTGCTGCAAGTGACTCTCACTGCTGCACTAAAGGTTTAAATTCAGCTTTTATTACAGTGCACATTATTTTAGATATTTATATAGAGAGATGTACTTGAAAAATCAAATGTATCCAATAATAAAAAATACAGCACATTAAAGTAGTATAATGCATTCCAGTGTATAGCTGAAAGGACATTGGGATTTACACTAATCCCTACTATTTTTGAACTGGGCTACTTCTGCTTTTTTTTTCCCCCCAAAAAAACCTCACATCAACAAATAACTGAAAGAGTTATTTAAAAAAGATGGTTTCTGCACTCAATCTCAAGGCATGAAGACACTGGAGACTTCACCGTGAGTTAAGGGGCTGTGATCAATGCTGGCAGGCACAGTGTGGTGTATTTTGTTTTTTAGTTTTCCCTGCCATACTCAGAGCTCCAACCCCTCCGGAGTAATTCCTCCTCTGCTGAAGGAGGGTCAGTCTTTGCCTTCACTTAATCCTCAGCTGTGGCCAGGACTGGTGCCTGGGTGAGGGTAAGGCAGAGCTCAGTCCCTGGCCACCTCCATCCCAGGTCAGCCAGCAGGACTCACCATGACCAGGCCTTGCTCTGTCCCCAAACACAGCCAGAGATGACCCTGCCCTGGGCTGAAGGTGCTTTTTGTCCCCACGTTCACTAAAGCTCATCCTGGCCCCAAACCATCCCGTGTGTCCCGAGCAGCAGCCGGCACCCCGAGGGGCCAAGGGAGCCGAGCAAAGCCAGCCCTCTGCACGGGCTGTGGGGTTTTGCCCTTTGCTCCTCTTCTGGAGAAGGTGAGGGGCGTCCTGGCCCCGCAGCACCCCTGGGGGTGGTGGTGCCAGCCTGGCAGCAGGTTTGCCATGGTCTGTCAGCGAGTACCACCTCTGGCAGCCAGCCCTGTGCTGTCCTTGTCCGGGCAAGGCGCCGCGGGGACGAGGGAGCGGGACGGGGGGAGCAGGACCAGGGATCCACGAGGGTGTCCGTTCTGCCTCATGCCCGTTTCACTCTGCCTTTTTGATAAAAATCTGAAAGAAGAGAGGGATGGGATCAGAGTGATGTGCAGGGCAGCACTGGGGACTGGCTGAGGGAGCCTGGCTTACCTCGCTCAGGATGATCCACACCGGGGAGTCAGTCTGGATGGACAGCCTGATGGCCTCCAGGGGCCCGAAGGATGGGTCCACCTCACCCTCTGCAACGCCTTTGGAGAACGAGCCTGGCGGGGAGAGCACTGGGGTGACACAGGGACAGTCCCCTGGCATTGTCCCTCCACCTTCCCCTGTCCCCAAGGGCACCACGAGCAGCCACAGCAGCCCCTGCCCGTGGCTCCCCAGCATGGGATGGGCTGAAAACCAGCAGTGTGGATGGCCAGACAGTACAAAATGCCACACTTTGGGGAACAAAAATCAGGCAAAAAACCAAAATGGGGAGTATTTGGCTACTTATAGCTGCTGTGTGAAAAGGGACAGAGTAGCCTGACACCCTTTCACCCTTTTTGGCTGTGATTTGGTTTGGGTTTTTTTTTTTGAAAATGCAACTGGGATAAACCAGCCAACATGCAGAGGAATGCTAAAATGGCAAAGTGCAAAGTGTGCCAGGGAATTTTTCTTTTATTCGTCTGTTTAAAAAAGAAAAAAGACATCTTAGCAGGGACACCAGGGCTATACCACACACCAGCAGGTCCCTAGAGCTGCAATCACTCCGTCTTGTCCAAGGGCAGGACAGGCACTAAAACAAGATTAGATGGCAAGGGATAAAGTCCAAGCTGCAAATGGTGCGAGTACTGAGACCTCAAAATCGCCTGTGGTGGAGGACTTTAGCCCCAGGTTAAGCAGCTGGACAGTCTGCACAACTTGGTCCCAGCTCTGAACAGAGACAGGCAGAAACACAGGACTGGGAACTGAAGTGGACAACCTGGTCTAAGAGGGAGGGCAGTGGAGTAGAGGAGACAACGACAATTAAATCCCAATCCAGTCTGGCTCCTGGCAAGCAGAAATTACTCTTTGCCAAGCAGACAGCACTGAGGGTCTTGATTCCCGTGCAGGTGAGGACATGTTATCAAACCCAGCAGGCACCTTGCCACCCTGTGCCCCACTGTACCTATCTGGATGTAGCCATCCGGTGTCCTGCGGTATTTGACCACTGCGCCTCTTCCCTCCTGCAAGGCTTCCTTATCCGACTGCAGGCTCTGCAGAAGGAGAGGAGTTTTGTGCAAGGCCAGTGGCAAGAGCCACCCAAAAGCCCCAAGGAACAGCAGCAACCCTGGAGCTGCCCATGCCAGCAGCCCCTGGCACCTCATCCCCTGCCTGGCACCCTGAAAGTCATGCCCCAAAACAAGAGGACATGTGCTGTCCTCAATCTGCTGCTGCTTCCACTGCACCATCCTGGCTCCAAGCCCTCCTCTGCAGCCCTCCCACCCATTTGAGCATCCCCTCTGCAGGCAGGGGTAGATTCCACAGTGATGCTCAGCACAGCACTCCCCTGCTGAGGTGGCATCACACCAGGCATGACCCTCTGTCCCCAGCCAGCACCTCTCAGAGGCACTCCAGTCTTGTTAAGACTTTTGTGGTGGCTTAAAGTAGTTCCCCTTCTCAAACCTCCTTTGCTTCCCACTCCACCCTCACCTCAGTTCTCAATAAAACACTTACATCGAAGGGCAGAACCTCCACGGTCGTATTGAAGAGTTTGTCTTCTGGGTGCTCGATGTTCCCGCTGCGGAAGAAGAACCTGTGAAGAGAACAGAGCCATGGAAACCCACACTGAGCCAGGAGAGACACGATGGGCTTTCCCCCCAGCTGAATCACCAAACAGCTCAACCCAAGAGCTTCCCACAGAGCCCATGGCACATGGTTTGGCAGGAGACCTTCTGTGCCAGACTGCCTAATTCATGGACTGCTCACAAGTGCAGGAAAGCAAAGGGCTCTGGCAAACGTGGCCCCACCAAAAAAGGGTCAAATTATCCTCCCTCTGCAAGAGCAGAGGGAGAATCCCTCTGGCCAACCTCCTTCTGGCCAACCAAGGAGGAGATGAGCAGGAAATTTAATTTAAATTGCCAGAAGAGCAATTAAATTGGCTCTGCGTGCTCCGGGCTGTCCCCACGCCCCCCTGGTGACCCCACCCAGGCACTGGCCTTTCGATACGGAGTGGTTTGAAGAATCTGAATCTGATGAAGTCTCCGGCAGTGGGAGTGAAGGCCCAGAAGAAGTCCTCCCGCTGGTAAGCCTTCTCCAAGGTGAAGTGCTGGTAGGTTTTCAGGCTGGTGCTCACCTCGGCAGGAGGGTTGATGTGCTCCTTCCGCAGCGCCTGCTTTCCAAAGTCCTTGTCCTTGGTGGGCACAAAGCAAAAGGGCAGGGAAGGGCCATGAGCTGCTCTTGCCCCGTGAGGAATGGGGGTCTCAGCAACCAGGCACCACAGAGGAAAAGCTCTCAATTTGCACAGCACTGAAGGATGAGGGATGGAAGCGATCTGGGGAAGGCACCAGGCAGGGGAATGCATGACTGCATCCCAGGACACAGTTTCAGGAGAGGCAGAACAGAGAAACACTCCTGCTCCATGCTCTGATCCAGCACCAAAGAGCCCTTAATTGTCCAAGTGTCCCTGAAAGCGTGTCCTGCCCCAGGGCTCTGGAAACAGTCCTTATACCTGGGGAAAAGGTGGCTGGGAGCATAAAATGACTGGATTACACAGGCTGACAGGCACTGCACTGTGATACCAACTGGATTACAACACCCATTTCCCTGGGATTGCACAGACACGGGATGAGCACAGCCCAGGGATGTGTCTATGGGTCCTCCACACGTAGCTGTGGAAAGCTTGATTTTGTTGATGTTTAAACACACATCAGCAATTAAAGCTCTTACATTACACAGCAAGCTCTAGTTCCCTTGTCCCCAAATCCCAGGAACATGGAGTGGGGAGGGAAGGAAGTCAGACCAACCCAGGAGTCACCTCTCCAGGGTTTTCAGTAGATGTTTCTAAGTCACTTGCCCAGACATGGTTTGGCACTCAGGATGGGTGATCAGGACTGGTAACAAGGCTTAAGAACTTGCAGTGACTCTTGGTGCATGTCACTGACATTCTGAGGAGCAGGAGCTACCTGAGCTCACTGTAACTTGGAATAAAACACAACCACTGCACAGAAATCCAGCTGCCACTGTTCCACCAGCTGCTGTCACTGAAGTCCCCACCCAAAGGCAGTCAGACCCCAGGTGCCCTCAAACCAGGCCAGCTCTGTGGCTGGGACAGGCATCTGGTACCCACCTTCAGCTTCTGTATCTTCCCAGCCAAGGAGGAGTGGGTTCCCACGTGCTGGAAGAGCGAGGGCTTGAAGCGGATCCTCAGGTTTGCCTTCTGCCTGTCGCAGTGTTTCTGAAACGACACAATCCCACAGTGCCCCAGGCTCAAACCTCTGCGGGTCCACAGGAGGGATGGACAAGGGTACAAGGAGTAAAACACAGCCCTTCCTCTCCACCTCTATGTCCTTCTCCATTATTTAGGCTCTCATTTGGCAAGAGAAACCAGACCGTGTCTCTCGGCCACTTGCCCGAGTGCCCAGGTCTAAGTGCCAAATTTCTCCTTGCCAAGGGGCAATTAGAATGCTGAGCAGAACCCCTCTGTGCTGTCAGCAAGGACAGCCAGAGAATTCAGTTTCCTGTGTCCTTGGCTTATTGGGAAAGCCTTTTCCCTACAACTCAGAGCTTGGGATCACCAGTGTCTGATGATACAGTGAGCCCTGGGATGACTCAGAGCCCAGGTGAACTGGTACCAAGTGTGGGCTCTTTTTGGATGGGCAGTTTCCAGTCTGCTGGCAGGAGCTGTAAGCAGATGTTCAGCACGTGCCATTGTCAAAGCTGTTGGGCTGTTTCACACCTATCCACCACATAAATAAACCTGGAGATGCAACTTCAATCCAGGCAGTGATTTTTCATGATGTGGAGGGAGAGAGACGATGGAATAAAGGACAAATAGGAAAAACACTGAGAGCGTGGGGAGGTGAGACTGCACATTTTAAAAATAGTTTGTTTCTCTCAGTTTGGGGGAACAGGACAAAAATACAGGTTAAAAACTATACAGAGAGGGTATTTGTTATCCGACTTCTTCTTTTTCTGAGAAAAGAAAGGCATGCACACCCCTAACACCATCTGCTCTTGCAGCCTGTCACCCAGGAGAAACCCTGGCAGAGATCCCACTGTGGGTGCTGTGTCACTGCATGCCTGTCACAGACAGGGCACCAAACCAAGCCCCCACCAAGGGCTGCCTGCACGGGCCACTGACACGGTGCAGGGAGCAGGGAAATTCCAGACATGACCCCTGCAAGCTGCAAAGGAGATAATCCCCTAATCCAGCTCACGTTACATTAGAAAATTAAAACTAGCCATGCTAATGGGACAGACTCTCCCCACTGCCAGCAGCACTGGATGCATCCCCATCAGGTCTGTCTCACTCTGGATGAGGAGAGGAGGAGGAAGGGGAATGGAGGGAGCTATGGCATCTCCTGATTTCTTTCTCCCCCTTTCCCCTTTTGCTGAAGAAGCGTTTGCTGAAAGCAGCCTTGCCTCAGCCAAGCTAGGAGGGGGAATGGCTCAGTTGGTGGTAAGAAGGTCATCCTTTCACACAGCTCTACCTCAGATAAATCTAAAATTAGTTATAAAAGAAAGAGCAGAATATACCCAGAGCAGCCAAAGCACTCACCAAAAGCTCAGGTCAAACAAACTTTCAATCAAAAAGACAAATCCTCCCTGCTACCAATTTGATTCTGCACAGTGGGATTTACAAGGGAAAGTCATGTTTGAAAGGGAGCTGTGCAGAGTTAATCATGCAAACAGTGGGGGAAAGGAGCCAGAAATCCACAAGGAAAGTAGGTTAATTTTTAAAAAGGCAACATGTTTAAGAGGTTTGTGGTTTCCCCTGGGAAAACCTTGGTTCTGCCAGGTAGAAAAAGATGAGCACAGATGAGTGAAGGAGAAGATGATCCTGCACAGCAGGATCTGCATTTAATCGGTGCTCAAGCTGAGGATTTTGAAGGCAAGGGCACAGACAGCAGCATCATTCCCAGCTCCATCCCAGCATCCCAATCACCTGGCTCTGCCCATGGCTGTGTGGACTGTGGGGGCTGTTGGACAGGTTTGGGAATGGCTCTGTCACACCTGAGCACATGGTTTGGACAGCCAGGAAGATTCAATGTACATCACCTGAGACTGGTCCTGCTGCACATGAGGGATTGCAGATGATGTCATGGCCTCTGCCAGGGATCAGGCCAATTTAAACCACATCCTTGCTCCAGTTCTGCAGAGGATGTCCCATCCCCTCAACACATGGATTCAATATTCATTTTCAGAGTGACCACTCGCTCTGGCATGTCACCACAAGTTTGACACCACCATGAGGTCTGTCCTAAGTGACTGGCCCTGATCTCCACATCTTGTTCTCCACTGGGGGAGGAGGGCAAACTTGAGTAAATACAGCATGTTCAGAGGGGAGGCAGGAGAATATCTGGTGGTGAGCTCATCTTTCATCTGCTGCTACACACACTCCTTCTCTGCCCTTCCCACTGCCTTTAACCCCTCGGTGCTGCTGCTGATGGGAGCTCAGCCACAACCTCTGCAGGGCTTTGTGTGCATGTGGCTCTGCAAACGAGAGGGCAGCATGAAAACAGAGCCCATTTCACCTCTCTGCACCCTCCTGGAAACCCTGACAAGAGCTTTGTGTGCTCTGGCTCCATTCTGGCAGGCTGTGCACGGTGGGCTTGCTCTGGGTCATCTGGGGTGAGCTCTCCAGTGTGCTCTGGGTGGGTATGGCACACGGGGCTGGCGTCAAAGGGTCATTGTGGGGTCATAGTCAGCGAGCAGGGAATGGCTTTGGGGAGAGAAGCACACCGGAATGAAAAACAACACAGAAGAATGGGAAATGACTACTGTCCTCGGGGACTGGAGGAGGAATACCCTGTTAGTGCTTAGATGCAGAAATAATGCCTTTTCTGGCAGCTGCAGAATGCAAGAGCCTGAAGTCCCAGGTCTCTGCTTACACAATCCACAAGGGCACCCTGCAGCACGCTCTGCAGGGATGGCATGGATGGGTGCAAAGTCACTTAGCACCAGAGCTCCCAGGAAAGATCCTCTGGAGGCACAGCCAAGCATACATTTGCCCATACACAACAGGCAGTTTCCCTTCAACTGAAGCTGTTTACGTACTGCATCTTTCTCAGGGTTGCAGACTTTCACCCAAAGGATGTGATCCAGCAGCCAGTCAATGGGTTTGTCCTTATAGAACATCAGGATGAACTCCACGATCAAGCTCAGATCCAGAGACTTGAACATTTTTCCTACAGCACAAAGAGAGAAGAGAGAGGAGCTACAGTGTGAAATGGTCAAGAATCAGAGCTGGGAAGTAAAAACTTGAGAGACTGGGCTGTGGAGGTTGGATCTGTCCATCTCTCTACGTAAAGGAAATACCATGTGGCTCTGGTTTATGTACCAGCACTGCTGGCACTGCTAATACAGTTCTGGATTTAATATTCATCGCAGAATTAGAAAGCATTAGAGTCTCACAGGTCACAACAGTATGAGAAGGTCTAAAACTCTCCCATTCAGTAGTGAGAAATAAGGATGAAAAACATTCAGCCAGCTGCAGGACAGACCATTTCCTGCCCCAAAAACTACAAGTTTTAAGCCAGTCAAGCCAGTATCCAAAACAACAGATCAAACTGCTACTGCAACCCTGTCCTGCCATTCCCAAAATAGTTCTGGGCTGATGTAAACTTCCTTTTGCACACTCTTAGGCAAATCCAGATCCCATCCAGCCTAAGAGCTACTGGTCACATCTAAGCTGTTTGGCTGTGGGCTGGGCCATTGACCAGGTTTATTTTTAATAAAAACGAGTATCCCCAGTACGAGCTGTGAGGATCTTTCTCGCCTGTGCAAACACAAGGGTCATTGCAAAAATAGGCAGGGATCAAGTCCAAGTATTTTACCATCTCACGGGGACAATTTGTTTGACCAAGAGGATAAATGCTGGCAAGAGCCAGCAGGCACTTGTGCCTGTGTCTGATGGGACTGGGTGAGCAGGGGAGAACATTACCAATGAACCCCAGCTGAGAGAACTCCAGGATCATCCACTCCTCGGAGGGCTGCTGCAAGGCAAAGTTCTTCATTGTGCTGAGATAGTTTGGTTTGGCCACAATATCATCCTCCAGCTGCAAGAGGAAAGGACACTCAGTGCCAATGACACATGCAGGTCCCAGTAAGAGTCTCTCCATGCAGAATAATCCCACCACAGACCAGAGGAAAGCTTTGGCACAGACTCAGTTTATTTCAGAAGATGCTCCAAGCAGATTTTTCTCATTCCATCCAACAGGTAAAGGAAACAAATATTCCTGCCCTCCCTAGGTGGGAGGTCTCCAAGTCTAAAAGCACTTTAGAAACCCAGCTTTTGAACCTATCTGGTTAAAACCTGCTGCTACTCTGCTGCATCACACAACTGGATGTGTTCTTTGCCATCTCTCAGCTGGTAAGGGACACAGTGAACTCTCAGGTACACCCATCTCCCTCCAACCCCAGCACCAAACTCACCTGCACATAATAAATGCCTTTGGACTGGGCATACATCATTAAAAAGCAGTAGTCCAGGTTCTGCTTCGTCCTCCACCTGCAAGGGACAAAGATGATGGGAGCATTGGTCTCTCCTGGGATAGTGGGCTGCTCCAGGGAGCCTCCTGAGTCTTGGTTTGAGCCAGGAAGGTGACAGAGCTCTGGGAGGTGGAGGGGATGGCATTCAGCCTCTCCCTTTTGGCTGGAAACCTTATGGACTTCCAAAGTGAAGATAATTTGGGCTAAAATAAGCCCCTCATTTGGTGGTAGAAACACCCAGCCTGGCAAAGCTGGTGCCTGTTCATCCCTGCCACATCACACCATGTCCTTTCAGCTCCTGGACAAAGCAAGATTTAGGGCCTTGCTTGGCCCTGTGGAAGAGCTTTCCCTGCTGGAGTCAGCGAGGGAGATGCTGCAATTCCTTAATTCAGGGCTCACTTGTTTATAAGCTCATTGATTCTTACCTGACTCTTTCCTTGGGGTCCCCAAAGGATTCCCACAGGTGGGAGAAATCAGGATAGAAATGTGGAGATGGGGAAATTACCTCCAGGAGACCTGAGTGTATTTCCTTTGGGAATCTGAGGGAGAAAACCAGCAGTAAACAAATACCTCCATGTCTGACACACCATTTCATAGACCAGTCACTGGGCCACAGACCCAAACAAAAAATACAGTCTTTAAGGGCAAACTTCCCCAAAGGACATCAGCAGGGACTGCCATGGAGTTTTTAAGCTGTCCTCTCCCTCCCATGGTCTCTATTAGCCCCATGTGCTCCTCCTTAGGTCAGTTTTAAGGACCAGCTGTGAGCACCATGTACTCTTTACAGGATGAAATGACCTGCAGACTGGTTCACCAAATAAAGGACTAGCTGGCATTACTGGCATTTAGAGATTTCCCAAATGCATCAGTAATTAAAATTAGTTTCACCGAGATTGTGTTATACATTTCTGGTAGGTTTCTTAAAGCACTGCTGTGCTGTAGTTCAGAGAGCCAGCAGGAATACTACCTAGTCCTCTAATGCTGATTTTATCAGCATTACTTCTCCTATAATGGTTAAGAACTCTTTAAAGAGTCAAACTTAAACAGAAAATAATGTCACCCATCTGAAAAGTAGACACCTACATCACCCTTGCAAGCAATACCCCGGGATTGCTCCAACTGTGAGAGGTAAGTGGGAAAACCAGTTATTTTTATACTGCCTTTTCCAGAACATTTGGTGCAAGGCTGATTTCCTTTGTTTGTGCAGAGTCTGGAGGACGGGAGATGGGGCAGAGGGAGACAAAGCAGCGAGATTGCCAAAAACTTCTCACTTATTTTCCCCTTCCTTATTCCTTCCTTGGGACTGGCAGGTTTTCCAGCTAACATTTCCCAATCTTCCCTTCCTCAGGCAGCAGTGAAGCAGCAGCTTCTCCCTGAGCTGACAAAACCTGCACTGAAGCAGCAACAGCTTTCTCCCTCCCGCGAGAGAAGTCCAGCCTGCCCTGGCCCCGCACCACCTCAATTCAATTTGGAAGAAGAATAATTTCAGTGAATCAGGGAGTGGCAGGAGGCACCAGAGAGGGGGATGACGAGAAATCAAATCATTAAGTCAATTAAAGTTTCAGGTCTTCTGAGCGGAGGCGCTCTCTGCAGCGGCGCCCGGTAATTTCATCAGGATCCATCGGACAATCAGTCCATTATCCCCGATAAGTGTGTCCTCCTGCCAGCAGGCAGAAGGAGGGGAGCCCTGCCAGCTCCTGCACAGCAAGATGGAGGGCTCTGTTTCAGCTCTTCTGCAAGTGCCCGGGAACACAACCCTCCCCACGCACTTCCCAGCCCCTCTCCCATCATTGGCTCCAGAGCAGGAGGATGTGCTGCCCTTTTGCTTCTCCTTCATAGGGAGACTGATCCTTTGGACACAGGCAATTGCAGCAGCTGGATGGGAGTCACTGCCCCTTCTCTCGCCACCTTCTTCCTTTGCCTCCCAGCAATTAACGCCTGGAGTGGCTCACAGTTAATAATCCATCACCAGCTTCTGCCTAAACAGCCACAGATAAAGCTGCAAAAGCCACTAAGGCTCCAGGACATAAATTGCAGCCAGCACGGGAGACAAATGTAACTAGTGCCTGGAACAAGGGGAAAACAAACAGGCTGGGGTGGGAAGAGAGATGGATCATGGATTTTAAAGCAAAATAAGGTAGGAGCATTTGGGTGTGCTTACCACACTGCCCAGCCTGCAGAGAACAGGTACAGGGCTGCACTAGACACAGAAACCACTGCCAGGATCACTGGAAATTTAAATTGTCCAGCTCCTCACAATGCCCCAGGACAGAAGGAGCAAACCAGAACGGCATGACTGTGTGTGTTAAATACTGTGAGTGCAAAGCTGCCTCCTGGAAGCTACATATGGGATGCATTTTAGAACAGCAGAAAGTGGAAGTGGAGATAGCAAAGACAGCCCCGAGTTTTAAAATGGGGGAACCCCCTCCCTGAAACAACAACAAAATACAAAAGGGAAGCAGAAAAGTGTGTTTTCTCCTTAATGAAGCCATTCCCTGGCCTTGCTGCAGGCACAGGCTGTACACTGAAGCCATTTGGAAGTGCTTACAAGTTTTTGATATTCTCTGCCACGCTGGCTGTGTACTGTGGGTCCGTCTGAAAACAAAAGAAAAGCAGTGTTAGAGCCTTCAGCCTCATCCTGTGTTCCTTGTGGCTCAGAAATCATCTTCAACACACCCCGGGGGTACTGCCAGAACCTCTGCACCATTTTCATTCACCTTCATATCTCCTTTTATCCAGCTTTACTCTCAGGAGCCCTCCTTTGTGGTCAGTGTTAACCAAAGGCATCACACACCAGAATCCATCCCAAAGGACTCAAGACCCTGTACATCTTCCCCATGTGTCCCTGTGGCACTTCTGCCCCTCCCAAGTGCCTGCACAAAGTGTTAAGTTCTGGACTATTTATTTTTTCCCTACACACACACAGTGGCTTGCAAATACCCTTGGCAGAAAAAAGAGGTGAAAAAGAAGGGTTTATTTGTAAGTGTGCATTTTTCATGCCAGGTTCATTTTGACACTTTCCTCCCTAGACCCTCAGTTTGTTCCCACAATCAACCTGGCAACCCATGTTGGGAGCCAAAGGTTGGCAGCGCTGCACGCCGCTGTCTGTGGATGAGAGAAGTGCAAACACAGGGACAGGCAGAAAACATCCGCAGAATGACCAGGAAAACAAAGCCTCAGAACAAAGGGCAGGAGACCCAGGAGCAAAAGCTGTTCCTGCTTCCTGGTGGTGGCATGTTTTGGGCAGTCACATGGATAACAGGACTGTGTGTCCCCTGTGGATCTGCGGACGCAGCACCACAAACCAAGACCAGCTGCTGCTGCACTTGGCACCAGGCAGAGGTGAGAAGTGAGACACCAGGGATGTGTGTCACAAGCTGAGGACAGCACTTCCACACTGGAATGGTGACAAGGGAGGATTTTCTCGAGAGGAAAAGGCCCCTTTCCTAAACAGGGCTCGGAGTCCCAGTGCTGGACTGATTTCTCACCTTGGTGCTGCAAAAAAGCACAGCAACAGGAAAAACAAAGGCAGGACAGATGCTCCTGGCTTTGGCAGGAAACATGCAGCTCCCCTCCAAGTGTCTGAAGTGGTGGGTTGGTGACAGCCAAGCTGGCCACCTTGCCCCAGGGCTCCCCTCTGGCAGCCAAGGAGCCCCTGGCTCTCTCAGGCAGCCCAGACACTGTGGATGACACCTGCAGTGGCACTTGGAAATGAGAAGTCCACAACCCAAAAGGGACACTCAGTTGCTGCACTTGTGTTGAATCTCCAGATTATTCAGCATCTGCTCCAGGTTCACACCACCCTCTCCACTATTTACTCTTCATCCTGTGTCCAAGGAGCCCTAACAAGTGCAGGTACATGAAGAAACACTTTGGGAAGAGGCAGAGCAGGCACAGCAGAGGCAGACACTTGCACAGAGGGGGCAAACTTATTACTGCAGTCCCAAACAGCTGGTTTGGGTCAAGTTGCTTGAAACCTCTCATGCTTCAACTTAGACACTGCAAAAAACAGCCACCAAACCTGTTCTGGCTCCAAGGGAGAAAAATGACAGCCAGGACCAAACCTTTTGCTGGCCACTTTGGGCTGCCCCCCTCTGTGCACATCTTCTCCTTGTAGAAAGTACCAGCCAGAGCCCCTAAGGCCAAATGCTACTCAAAATGTCACATTTTGGGTAAACAGGCAGCAAACCCAGACATTCATCTCTGCTCCGCTCCCACTAACAGGCTACTGAGGTTTATCTTTCTCACTGGATTTCTGGAAATTAAGACAAATGCACTTCAGGCTCAAGAAAATAATCCTGAGGGGAAAGCCATGGAGAAAAATAACCATCTAAACCCATAGATAAAAGCAGCTCTTGCGGATTAATGTATCAAGGCTTTTTAGCCCTTGGATTCAGCAACTGATTCTGGGCTCCAGGCACCAGTACAAAGAGGCATATTAGTCTCAGCCCCGAATCACTGACTCTTGGGTTTTGAGAGGGGTTACTACTGTCTTACAAGTATGTGGTGAAACAGAGCTGCTTCAGGAGCAGTGCAGAGAGCTCTCCCAGACATGGTCACGGGGCAGCTCCAGCACATTTTGGGACTAACCACTCAAGCACCTTGCAAGAAGCATCACTATTTAGATGAGATGTGCCCCACTGGCAGCTGCTAATGTGACACACTTGGCTGCTCACATCCTGACCCTCTCTGGCCCAACTGGTGTTTCATTTTGGGCAAGACACACCTGATGATCCCAGCTGGATGACAACCTAAAGCTGGGCTTACCTGGTGGCCGGGCCAGCCGTGTCCTGTTTGGCAGCAAGTCTGGCAGAGAGTGGGATGGGGGCCAGGGAAATGGGGCAAACTGGCAGAGCTCTGTCTTACCTCAGCAATGAGGACAACGATGACAGAGTCCTCCTTCTCCTGCTGAGTGAGCTCCGAGATGAGGGAGTTGAGGGTGTCAGTGAGGTAGGAATGCACCTCCCGCTTCACGCTGGGGATTCCCATCACGACGGACACTGCCCAGGGCCATGGAGAGATTTTAGAGAGAGGGCTGTGTTGGGCAAGACACTTTGCTCTGCTCCCTGACCACCTCATGGTTCACCTGCTCAGTGCCAGGCTCCGTCATTAAAACCCACCAGTGAGCAGCAGGTTGGTGGGTTCCTGGGCTATGCAGGGTTCCCACACTCCTGTCCCCCAGCCCAGTGCCAACCAGCAGCACCCCAGTGCACCAGGCTGGCAGGTCACCCACGGCAGTCAGATAGACTCTGCCTTTTCTTCCTGAAGAAATGATGTCCCAGGAAACACCCAAAACCCCTCCCCATCCAGAGGTCTTCTCAGCTTGCAAACAGCAACTTCAAGACCACTCTTGTCCTCCAAACCCCTTTCATGGCTAGAAGCTCTTCAGTTTAGGAGGGGCAAGTCAGTTCTTTAGTGTTGGGTTGGGATTTAGGAGCAGGGGGGAATTATCTAGTAACCCAAGTCCTGTTCCAGATGGGATTTGTCTCCTTAGATGGATTAGAGTCTCCACGAAGCACCCTGCAACCTATGTGTTACCTGACCCCCTTCCAGGCAAAGGCTAGAGCACTCTGGAGATGGAAAGCAGCAAACAACATCTGGCAGAAGCATTGAGAACATTTTAGGGCCAGTCAAGAGCAGAGACAGCACTCCCCTGTCGTCTCGCAGACGTGACATGGCTTACCCACCCCACATGTCACGATACCAAGGAAGCTTGCATGATGCATGCAGCCCTTCCTCCAGTCCTGCTCATTCCTGTACCACAGCCAGGCCCGGAGGAGAGGGCAGGGACAGGCACCAAGGTGAGGAAGAGCACCAGAAGCAGCACTAATTCCCATTTACCTCCAGTGCGCCCCTGTCCCACATGCACGGCTGGCTGCAGACTGTTCTCCTTAGACAGCAAATGTGGCAAATGATGGAAGATGGTGGGAAGGTGCAGCACATTCTTGTTGGTGATATTCCACAGTTTTAACTTGGTTTCGTCTTAAAAAGGAAAAGGGAATCAATTGCAAGGCACAGTAGGTAGGAAGAGATTGCAAGGCAAGAAGCCTTTTTAGAGCAGCCTGGCCACCCGAGACTACTGCTGGGTCATAAAAAATCAGGCCAACCTTTAACATCCTACCACAAACCCAATTAAAGTTCAGCAGGAGCCAGGAGGGCCTCAAAGAAGTCCCAAAATATTTGGGAAGGAGAGGGGAGAATGAAGATAAAATGAAGGTCAAATCGGATCTTTCTGTAGAGATCCAATTTTCTTCAACTGAGCAACTTAAACAAAAGAAAAAGAACAAATAAATTGGCGAGGGGTGCTCAGCCAGCCTAACTCCTTCCTCCCCCCTCTCTTTGGATATCCATTTTCCATATGGATTCAATACACCCATAGGAAATGGCATGTATGACTTTCAAGGGAGAAGAAAAGCTTGTAAGCAAGCAAATTGCCAAATATCCTCAGCAGAGGCAAATCTGTGTTTAATGATGCATATGCACCTCTAATTAAACAGGAGTTTAAGAGCTCCCAAGTCCCTCTGAACTCCACAATTTGCTCGTGCCGGGGGAGAGAAGAGCAGGTCCTGTCCACAGCCCTGCACACACGCACACCACGCACACCTCTCTACCTCCTCATTAGCAACAGCTTCAAAACAGCCCGAGATCCTCAACATCTCTGTTTATTCACCAGATAAGCTGCTCCAGGTCCGGTTTATGTCCCGCAGCGCCTGCTTCTCCGAGAGTGCTCTCTTGATCTCCTCCAGGACCAGGTTGAGCTCCTTCGAGCGCTTCAGGCTCTCCTGCTCGGCTGCGTGCAGGCGGTCCCGGAGCGCCAGGAACTCCCGCTGGTAGATGTCCACAACGTCACCTGTGGGTGGGAAACAGAGGGAAGCTTTGTCCCCTGTGCTCAGTTCTCCAAGGCCCATCACTTATACCTTTCCTGCACCCCCAGTCCTGAAATCGTGGGTTTAGGGAGCTGTGGTCCAGCACGCACCCATTGGTGGGAGGGTTGGAGAGAGGGCAGGTTAAGTTGCAGAACTGCAATAAAGCTACACCCTTTTTTCTGTTTTAACGTGGGTTCTGGGTCATGTAGAAATAGAATCAGAATCATTTGGGTTGGAAAAGAACTCTAAGATCATCAAGTCCAACTGTTAACCCAGCACTGCCATGTTCAGCACTAACCCATGTCCCCAGGTGTCACATATACACATCTTTTACATAATAAAAACATGAAAATACAAAATAATTACACATCATAAACATAACATATAAAAAAGAAACTTCTGGTAAGGTAATAAAGCTCTTTGTTTTGAAACAACATCTTATTCCTGTGCCCTGTTTAGGCAATAAAACTATCAAGAGCCCTCAGCTGGAACTAACTATTCAATAGCTGGGAGTGGAACTGGTGAGCCACTAACAAACCTTCCCGGGATCTTTTCCCCTCATTATTAATGAAAGTGCCCATTAAAAATATACTTTTATCTGTGATCATTCATGTGTTTTCAGTTAGACTATATAGCTCACAGACTATACCCAAAACAGATTTATCCTCTGACTCTTAACCCAAACAGGACCAGGAGAGTTAATGAACAGAAATACTGCACTGGAACTTCCCAACACAGGGCTAAATATAAATCAAAGCAGTTGAAAAAAGACACACTGACTGCATCAACAACTTTTATTTTGGGGTCCATATAGGAAAAGTAAAAGGGATTTTGGAGATCAGACATCCAGCTCCAAAGCACAGAGTTTCCAAGACAACAGAGCTTCCCAGTCCAGCTCCTGGTAATGCTTTTGCCCAGGAAAAGTTTCCCCTATTTAGTCTTTTCCCCCAGAAAATCCTTCTTAAAGACTCACTGCTTCAGCAGCAGAGACCCCCCCCAAGGCAGTCTGGCTCCCATTAACCTTCTGACATTACTTTCAAAGCCATGGCACATGGGGAGGGAGCAGAGGAAGTTACACCCATTTGATTACTCCGTCCATCTGACAACACGTTATTCAGAGAAAGTCAAGGATAGACATAAACAAGACCAGTCCTTCCTTTTTCCTGTGCAGTGCTGCTCGCTTTCCACTCCCATCAAGAAAACATTTTCAAATGTGCACAAAAACAGGTTAACACCCAGCTTTGAGCACTGCCACGGGAATTCACAAGAGGACGCCAGCTTTAAATTGACTCCACAATTGAGACCTCTACCTGCTTTACTTCTCAGGCATAAGAATATACCTTTCAGCATCCCAGTATTCTAGATTACAGGCTTTCCTATCTGTATCTTTTACCAGCTGCATCTGTGAACAACAGCAAGGAACAGTCTCACTTTCTGTTTTTGCACGACATGATGGCTTGTGCAAGGCTGGAAGCATTTGGCTCTCGGCATCCTGGGGGGTTACTATCCTGTGGATACTATCAAAGCCAAATCACAGCTAAAGGCTGCCATTAGACCTTGTTCTGCAATACCTGGAGCAGAGTAAAGGCAGGGCTTTGCACTTAATGGCTTTTTCCAGAGCACTGCACTTCATTTGTGTCAGATTTAGAAGGGAAATGTCACTGATTATTCAGTCACTAATGACCTGCCCGCTGAAGCCAAGAGCTGTACTTTTCCTTAGACTGCAATGGTGATGTGCAGTCAACCATTTGCTGCTTTTCTGGCTAATGGTTGGAAGTGAAATTGTATTTGTTTCCAGCACTCTTGTCCTATGATGTCTTCGTAGGCTTTCCACTCTTTAATTAAAATTTCATGAAATTTAAAAGCTGATCGATCATGACTGGTTCTGATGACAGCTTGAACAACCCTGGACAAAGCCCGAGATGGGCGTACAGTTTCCCATGAATTTCCAGTAATTCTGCAATGACACATGGCTGTGGCTCCGTGTCCTCACAAAAACCCTCCCTGCTCAGCCAGGGAGGGCTCTGAAAACCCACAAAGGGCAGCAGAGGATAAGAGAGGGGGAATTGGCTCCCATCTCTACAAGCAAGGTTGGACACAGAAATGATTTGCTGCTAATTAGGCTGAACAAATTTTTCAGCTAGTGTCAGTTCAGCACAGAGCCTTTACTTACCTTTCAAAGCAGCAGCACTCCCTATCTACATATTTATTGTATTCCCTCACAGCACAAGATAACAGAGCTCCTAAAATATCCCCAGAGTCAAGCACTGCAGGACAAAAACTCCGAGCTACACTTAAAAAAAAAAAGAGATTTAGCTTATTTTTCCTTGAGAGAGAACACATTGCTTTGGGCTTAAAATACACTGGGCTTGAGAAAGAAAGGTGTTAGGTGACAGGCTGCAGGACAGACCTGGGAGACCAAAAACCTCTCAAACTTGCAGCACACATTGTGCACAGCCAGTGCCCTGCAAAGAACCCACTTCTCCCCTTGCCAGGGCCCATATTTGCACTCAGTGGTTTCTCACAAGCTGTTTTTAGAAGCAGGCTGGCTGTAAAGCTCCAGGAGGGCATCAAGCATCCTCTGGTGCTCAGCAGGGCAGGGAAGCAGTGCTGGGCACAGCTGAGTGCCAGTCACCATCTGTCCGTCCCAGGCTCACTGGAGCAGATCTGGAGGGGGGATCCCTGCAGTGGGGAGCAGCCTGTGGCTGAGGGACAGTGGCCCCAGGAAGTGTCCCCAGGCTGAGCATCACTCACCAACCAACGTCCCCCCACAGCTGCCAGGCTTCATTTCCTTAGCTGAGAACCCTGTGCTGGGTTTGCTGGGCAACAGCACAAACCACTGGTGAAGCAGCAGGCAGGGATGGATGAACAAGCCCTTTCAGGAGTTGGACTTTGATGATCCCAGTGGGTTCCTTCCAACTCCAAACACTCTGTGGTTTCCTGGCAGCTGGGATGCAGCAGATGGGCACATACTGGTGGGGCTTCTGGGTGCCCCAGGAGCCCTATGGGTGCCCCACAGAGCTGAGCTCCTGAAACCTTCCCAAAGGGTTTGTCCCTGCAAGACAGCACCTGTCTAATAAAAAGTATTTCTCCATGATGGAGAATTCTGTGGCTTCATTCTTATTCAAGTGACTATTAAGTGCAAACCATATTTGCTAGCAGAGATGAGGGCTGGGATTACTGTGTCCACCCTGCTTATCCATTTTCAGTTTTTGAGTGAAAGCAAAATACCTAATCTGGTCCTCAACCAGCAGACAGGCACAAAATCAGTATGGTGCCAATAAAACCCCCACCTTGAAATCTCACACAGTCATCCACATATATATATATATATGTGCATCTATATATACAGTCAGGAACGTTATAATTCTGTATTTTGCACTCATCTTTCCAATCACACTCCAGCCTCCCAGGGAGCCTGCAGTGCATTTTAAACACGTCCATATTTCAGGCCCAATTACTTTTGGTTTTGTTCTCTGCTGATAACCTCTCCCAGCAGAGCAGACCCGTGCCCAGTGCCAGAGATTTCCCTCCAACTCAATCTTTTCGAAAGCAAACGCAAAGGCTTTGCTAGCTGGATTTGCTTCTCATTAGGAAGACTTTCAAGAGACTTGGTTTAAAAACTAAAAACAATCCTCAAACCTCTAAACCGTTTATCTCTATAAAATCTTGGCTCCAAGAGAATAACTGTACCTTCTGACCAGCCATCACAAGAGTTCCCAGGGCCAAAAGAGCCAAAAAAAGGGCAGTTCCCTTATAACCTAAATGAAGTTGGAGCAGAAAATTAAACTGCCTACAGGAAATTTCTCTGTAATGACTGTTCTCCCCCATTTTATTCCAAGCACCCCTTTAATAAATAACTGCTCCACCCTCTAGGACTTTAAAAGGGCCCGAGGGGACTCCAGAGCCCACAAACCACCCCCTCCCTATTCTACAGCATCTATGTTATCCAAAAATGCAAACAGTGAAGCACAGGAACCAGGCCCCAGCCATTCACAGAAGCTCCTGGAGTTGGATGATGATTAGGGAATTATTTTTTTTTTTTACATTCTGATGTTTAATGATTTATATAATGCTGGCACTGCTCCATACATTACACTCTAGATTGCCCTGATTGAATCGCAGCATTCATTAGGTCTTTTGCTAACAGAATTTCACTGGACCATTAAAATGGATAGAAGGAGTTACTGTGCCATAGCAGTGAATTAAATTCAGCTCCAGAGATGCTAAACAGGAAGAGTCCTGCTTTACATGGAAATCTGATGGCTGGTGTAGCACACAGGGGTGCACACAGGTACACAGGGATTGCAGTAACTCCACAACAAACATTTTTAAAGCAATTAAAAGCATCAAAAGCAAAATTATGCCCTTTGCTTACTTGACTGTAAAAGGTAGAAACCAGGTTTAGAGACCCACCATTAACAAATCCCCAAATCACACCCCCAAACCACCAGGAAGAGACTCTGTCAGGTCACATGGAGCTAGAGATAAGCTATGACACCAGAAATGTTCTCTTAAGTAGCAGAAAGAAAAAGAGAGGATAGTTCAGCACCAAAATATCTCCTGCCCTTTATTTACACCTTGTTTCAGCTCAGTCACTACCTACAGTGTGTCCTGTCCTGAACTGGGGCCAAATAATGTACTTTGATGCCGCCCATCCTTCATAAGCAGTGAGAGGCACTGGTTGCCCAGGTGGGTGATGGCAGGAGGAGTGATCCTTCTCAGTCAGTGCCCACGCAGCTGCTCAGCCCAGCACCACAGAGGCTTCTGTGCTGTCCCTGGGTCAGCTGCTGGGTTTGAGCATCCCTCTACATCACCGTCACGCTGCGCCGACGCATCAGCCAGAGCAAGAGGCTTATTAAAAGTCAGCCTGTCTGAAAAAATGATCCTCAAATAAAGAAAGCGCTTTGCCCAGCTCCAATCCAGTGTGTGTGTGTGCTGCTTTCTTTAATATGGCCATTTAATAAGAGCCTGTGGTATATTTAACAGCATTTCAACCTTCAGCAGCTCCACGTAATGAGATAGAAATGCAATGCATCTCTCCACTGACAGCCCCTCCTGAGGGAACACGGGCACCTTTAAGCCACTATTTCTTTTTGCAGCAGTAGGTGTTGATCATATTTCTGTTGCGTGTCTCCTCGCTGGAGTTTAATGTTGTCTCAGCACACACGTCATCAGAAGGAGAGAGGAAAATTCATATCCCCTGTGCCTTGTTATTCCAAAGCAGGAGTGACTGTTTGCCTTTGAGATTCAGTTCAGACAACGTGCACATAGATCTTTCAAAGAATAAGCTTTTTTTTGCTCTTAAAGTCCTAAGTAGTAAGTTTACAGAGATGGGGATGAGAAGATTTGCCATAATGGGGATGGTAAAACATAATACAGATGGTGAACATTGTAATTCCCCATTCCAAGGAGGAGAACAAGTCACAGGAGTGCCTGCACCCAGACCCAAAAGCTTCCCAAGGAGCTGCAGGAGGGATACAGGCTCCAAAGCAAGGATGTAGAACCACAGAAATTAGGAAAGCAAACAGTAATGCCCATCAGCTGTGCCTAAAATGTCTTGGATGGGGCAGAGGAGGCAGCAGAAGCCGTCAGACTGCTCTTGGGTACCTGCAGAGCAGGTTTGGGATCTCTTTCAGTGGCCCAGCTTGTGGGTGAATCACACTGAGGGACACAAAGAGCTCTGAGATCACTGTGAATCCCCTGGGATTCACCTGCCCAACAAAAGCACTGGCGGGAGAGGAAATTCCCGGCAGGTAAAAACCTCCTCCAGCTTCTGACAGAGGAACTAGTGCTCCTGATTCGTCCTGGGGTTTCATCAACCCCTTCAAGGGACTCACAACACAGAAAAATCAGAGGGCAATTCATTTTGCTGCAAAACAGCTGAGGAGGAGAGGGGAAGAGGGCAAATACTGCCATTGATCTAAAGAGAAAGGAGATGGGATTAAATAGTGGATTTTCATCACAGCAAAAGGTTAACCATTCAGAGAAAGCCATAAGGGTTGGTATTAAACTCACCAGCTAATAGATTTAGTGAGGATCTGGGGAAGGAGATGAGTTTGTGAAGTAGCCAAATACGGAGCTGACAATGAGTTAAGTTCATCAAAGCTAAAAAAGAAGCAAATAATCAGGAGCAAAGGCAACAAAACAGCAAACTGCCATCAAAGCTGATAGATGCAAATTAATTGGGTGGAAGGGGGGATCAAGGTGTTTTTCACATGGTTCTTAATTAACAATATTAGGTAGAGAGGAGATCACAGGATCAGTGTCTTGATGCTGCTCTGAGGCAGCTGCAATCCCGGGGAAGAAAAGGGGGATAGAAAAGAAGGCAAACAAGGTGTTAGTGTGCTTAGTGAAGAGGATGGGGAATAATAGAATGAAGATTATAACATTATTAAAATGATGTTGCCTAATCCCAGAATAGTTTTCACCTCATCTGAAAGAGAGTATTAATACAGACTTAAAAGGGGCTTTAGAGAGGGTGATAAGAATGATCAAAGACACGCAAAAAAACCCCCCTGCTCTGTGAGGAAAGAAAAAATATATGAGATTATTCATCTCAGGATAGGCATGATAATAGGCCTTATGATGAAAAGCATATAAAACAGAGTGATATAATGAAAATATATCACAGACTTCCACTCTCCTTGTCTCAAAATATAGGAGTAAGTAACCATCCCATTCAGATATTAATTTGAAACTGATAAAAGCAAATGTGTTCCACAGAGAAAGTATATTATTTCTCTGAATTCACTGAGGAATTTAAACAACATCGAGGAGCTGGAAAGTGCTGAGCCCAAGGTGAGATAAAACACTGTCCTGCCAGGGGTCCCTGGCCTCATCTGGGTTGGGAGCCCCCTTTTCCTTGGGAGAAAGACCCAGCATCTCTATCTCTTCTCACAACTTAATTAGGAACACTGAAGCTTTCGTCTTCAAAGCAAAGCTAATTCATTAGCAATCTAATTATTTACCTGTGTAGCACAAATACGGCTTTCGAAGCATTTTTCTCTCAAATGGAAAGCAAAGGCTTTGTTCTTGGTGGGTTTTTTAATACTCTTTATATGACTGGGGAATAAAAACATGCTGAAAGTGAACAAAATAAAGCATTACAGAAATCACGGGTCATTAAACCTCGAAATAATTGCAGCTCGACAGGATTTTTAAGTGAGGACATTACACAGGCAAACCCGAGGGGTGGAAAAAAAGAGGGGGAAAATGGGAAATGGAAGAGGCTGAAAGCTTGTACATGTGGTCAATCCCACCAAACAAACCTGTGCATGGCTTAAAAGAAGATGCATTTGCCTAATGCACTGTTCTTCCATGTCATGGGCATGGAAAATGCTCTTGGATGCACCTAAGGGCAGCAGGAACAGACTCACAGGGTGTTGCTCTCCTGAATTGAAACTGCACAGGCAGGAACCTGCATCACTGAGGTCCAGGCACAGAGCTCTGGGCTCTGACCATGCCATGGGCTGTTCTCCTTGTCACTGGGGGCCGTCAGCTTCATGCTGGATTGCAAACCATCACACGCAGTAAAACCCCAAATTGGATTTGTCTGGCTCTCACCAAACCTCTGGGCTGGATTTCTTTCCCTTTCACCTTGTTCTCACAACGAGTAGCAAAGCTGGTGAGTAAAATCTCATGAACCAAAACAACCCCAGAGGAACAGCTGATGACTGGAGCGTGCAGGACCACGTCCCTCTGGGTGCTGGCAAGGTCCAGCTCTGGAACTTTACAGAAGCAGAAAATCCTGACACAGAGCAAATGCCTCACAGTCCAACAGGAAAACCCTTTTTATTACAACCTAATTAAGTTAATAGTGAAACAGAGGCCTTGTTCCACCAAACCCCAAGGACCCCACATATCCTGCTCTGTGCTTAGTGCTAAGGGCTCCCAACTCTGTCCGAAAGGAATCCCTCCAAGGAGGGCAGTCAATCCTTGCAAAGGTCACTGTGTTAATCATCACGCCCTTTCTCCAGCAGCAGCTGTCGCTAATTGCCTGTGAAGGAGTCGAAATGAAATTCTTGTTAATCCTTCTCCCAACATTACTAAAATCCAACATCATCACCATCATCCCCTCCCCAACAAATGACCATGAGCCACCAGCACTTTGCAGCTGATGGACGAGCTCAGCCCATCTCAGGAGAGATGTGGCCCTGGGAGGTGGAAAAAGTGGCTCTAGTCTGCAGATTGAAGGTGAGTTTATTGATCAGCAGCAATAAGTGCCTGGACATTGTATTTCCCCACCTCCTTGCACGATCGACCATCGCACTCATCATTCCACTAAAGTTACCACCAGGCTCAGAACAGCCGAAATCCTGGAACAGGGGGAATTTGTTTAATCAATAACATATGAAGCTTTTGGCAGGGCTGAGCGTATGAGAGAATTTTACAACGGCGAAATAAAGTACTGCTGTGTTATAAATCAGAGAACACATATGGAAAAGTCAGAGCGATGTACTAAGAGGGATATCAAGGAAATCACAGAAGTTCTGGCTGGAGTCCCTGGCTCTGCCGATGTTAATAGCTGAGAAACTTCAATGCAAGTCAGGTTTGACTTCTTTTTCCAAAAGAGTAACTCATTTGCAATGCATGTGCCTGTACTGGAGTGAAAGGATATTGAGTGTTCCCCTCGCTCCGCTGTGTATGTAAATTGTACATCTTGTCTACCTACAGACCCGCAGCCACAAGCAGATCACAATTTCCCTATTGTACCAACCCCTGATCAGATGCACGACCATGCTGTTGGGCAGCAGCAGATTTTAAAATCACATACTGATCATGGGATGAGCTGATCTGAATTGCATTTTGTTTTAGTAGTCTTAAATAATTTGCAGAATGCTTGAAATAAAAGGCACGCAGAACCTTTTAAAAATCACTCAGCATTAATATTTGAAATATTTATCCCCTGGGGTGCAGGCTTGTAACACAAGCACTTAATGGGGTACATTTTCTTCTCTCCAGAGGAAAAACAAGACATTGCCATTAAATAGCACACTTAGACCAACTATAAGTGTTGATGCTATCTGAGGGCTCTTGTTTCATTTTATATGCTAGGATAATTCCTGGGAAGAAAAACATACTGCTAAAAGAGTAGGAAGACCCTCTTCTCCCTCTTGCCATTCACCAGCCAAGAAAACATGAGAAAGGGTTATCAAACAGTGGTGACAACCCCCTCCTACAAAACCAGACCAGCTGCTTCAGAGCACAAAAAGCCCACCTTTATTTCTTCCCCTTGTAGAAAACCCATCACTGGAGGTACAAAGACAAAATTCCTGAATTGCCAGCAACAGCAATGCAACTTTTCCCTATTCCAAAAGGCAGGGGCTAAGCCAGAACCAGGTGGCCTTGGTTGCACATGCCCCAGTAGCCCAGCTGCAGGGCTGTCCTGCAGCCCCATGCCAGCAGCAGCAGCAGAGTTTTTCCAGCAGATCAGCTCTGCTGAGAGGCAACACAGATGCTGGTGATGGCACAGCACAAGGTGGGGGTTGCAGGACATTTCAAGGGTAGAAAATAAACAGCTGGAGGGGAGGAGGATGCTGACTACACGGGTGTCCTACTGCTAAGACCTTTGGTTGCTTATTAAATGATGCCTGAAAGCTTCTCAACAAGCTGCTGCTCTGAAATGTTACTGGCATCTCCCACTCCCCCGTGCCGAGCTCAGGGCAAGGTGTCACGAGTGGCTCTGGGCAATCTCCAGCCAGGCATGCCAAAATGCACCGTGCCCCCTCGGAGGGCACCAACACCCAGGCAGCCCCACGAGCCCATGTGCTGATCCAGCTGGAAAATTAGGCATCCTCACTGCAAGGCTTAATTTCGGGTCAGATCATCCCACTGACCGAGCCAGTGATGCAAAGGAAGCGCATGGGAACTTAGGATGTCCTTTTGGACAATGGCCCAAATGGAGAACAGTTTTAATGGCTGTGAAACCACATCCCTAGAGGTTTTGCTTTCTTGCAATGTCAGGTTTAACTAAAGGCTTGAAGGCAATGCCCCGAGCCTTACAGCCTGCTGCTTACCACCTCCAAAAATAGGTGTGCTTCCCGGAGCCTGGGACCACAAGTCCATGGTATTTATGCTTAATTTCACAACTGTTCTTAAAGTGCTGCTGAGTCCTGGCAGAGGACTCTTCACGCTCCCTGTGAGCAGAGATGTGCTGTTCACACCTCTCGTTCCCCTTAAACATGTCTATTTAAATGGATTTGGGTTTTCAGCATCTCACACGGCGTTACCTTCACTGGTGCCATGTATAAGGTAACCTAATTGCCATGTAGACTGCTGTGGATCAGTTTCCCAGACCTACCACCCAGAGGGAAGCCTTGCTACTGAAATTTGACATATTTAGGTGCTGCAAGGAGCATGCAGGATGGGCTGCCAGGAGAAGATCTCCAGTCTCCTTTGTGGGTGCCCATGAGCTGTGCCCAGCAAACAATGCCAGAGCCCACAGAGAGTTTCCCACAATTAAATAGTTGCATCTCACGCAGCCCAGAAAGCACCAGTGCAGTCACACATCCTCACAGGAGCAGGATGACATTGGGTCACTCTGTCAGCTCAAGGAGGTGTGAGGGGAAGGCAAGAGTGGGCACAGAGCTCTGGAGGGACCTTGGCTGCCTGACATAAGCACAGGAAGGAGAGAGGAGGGAGAGGACTTTTTTGCATAAAACAAACCCCAAGCACATCTGAGCAAAGGGCACAGCTGGCACTGAAGGAGTTAAACTGCAAAAATCACAGCAAACTACAGCAGTGGGAGGGAGGGAAGGAGGGAGCACAGGGCCTGACCCCACTTGCTGCAGTCTGCCTGTCCCAGGGGTGCCAGGAGGTCAAAACTCAGGAAAAATCCCACCACGGGGGAGTGAGGCTCAGCAGGGCACAGGGAAAACAGCAGTGTGACTCACCCACAAGGCAACTGCCCTTAAAATTTGCAGCACGAGTATTTAGAGCACAATTTGAGCCCTTGTTCCCTCTGTACAAAGAGGTTTATTGGACTTCAGTTCCCAGGGAGGTAATTTCTGTACTCAGGTGCTTTAGGTACCCCTGATGCATGGGAACATCGCTTTGGAAATGGTCTCTCAGTGGCCACTGAGGCTGCTCAGCATCTCTTTGAGTACTAAAAGCTGTCACTTGAGCATGTGGAGAAATGCTTAGCAATCAGTTCATCCTTTGGAGTGCCTTTATGAGACATCCATAAAGCAAATCACCTTGGGTAAGTCCCCTGTTAATAGCTTATCCTCACCCAGCTTCCCAAAGCTTCTTGCACACAGATCAGCTCTGTTACCCAGGATCATCACTGTGCATGGCTGAGAAAAATCTAGTCCAATTTTTGTCTTCTATAGGAACAGAACACCAAGAGTGTGCAGTCAGCCTGTCAGGTGCAGCAGCAATGTGGAAGAAGTGGCAGCAGAGTTGTGTCATCATCACCAGCAAAACCACATCTGAAGGAGCAATAGAGATGGGTGAGCTCCAGGGCTGTCATGGGCTGGGAGGAGCAGTTCAAGATACATATCCTCTTTTGGGGCACTCCTTATTTAGTGTTATGACCATGGAAAAAAACCCAAAATGCATAAACTATAACATAATGACTTTTTCTGCAGGTATTCAGGACCATGAAGATACTCCAAGAAGACTCCCATGGCCATATGCAAAGCCTAGTGAGAGCAAGGGCATCATGACAGCCTTATAATTCAGTACAGCAGAAGAAACACCCTAGGTTTTCCATAACAAACCAAGGTAAGCCCTGCCAGTGCAAAGATACTGAAGGAATCCTGGATGTTGTCAGTATGAGTCAAGTGTTTGATAGCCCTACACTGGTGCAGACTGGGGCAGGCCCACCAGAGCCAGCCAGTGCTCTGTACCACCTTCATGGAGGGTTTTGACAAGGTGCATATCCTTGGTCACTTCCCAGTAGTGTCCAAACCACTTCAAAAGCCACAGTGGGGTCAGGATGCCCACAGAGCACTGCTTCAGCATCACTGTCCCCTCTTGTGACCCAAACACACCCTCTGCCAAACCACCCTGGGCACCCCTGCTGCTCTGGCATCACTCACTGGCAACCTGGCCAGTGCATACTGACTGGAGTTAATTCCCTGGGCATGTTTTCCTGAGCACAAGCCCAGCAGCTGAGCGTGTGTGTGTGTGTGGTATATCAGATTTTGGGGGGGTGATGTTTCTACGACCCTTCCCCAGCACAGATCTGGGAGGTGTCAGACAGGCAGCCGTGCAAGCACCCAGGCACAGGCAGGACGTGAGTGCTAAGCCAGCCCTGCACACCTGCAATGACAAATAAATTCTTTAACATGAGACAGCAGACTATAAAACGAAGCTATAAGCACATATCACCACACATGGAGGGAAATGCATTCTGCTGTTAATGCCCATAACTTCCCTACGGAGAGTAATGGATGCCAACAGGAGAACAGACATCTGAGATGCCAAAACGTGCACTGGGTTTTTTCTAAGCTTGTGCTGGGCACACCACTTGAAATACAGACTGGCTGAGCTCTTTTTTCTCCCCAAGCCTCAAGCCAACATAAAATGCCCATGTTTTAACGGTGTCATTAACTATTAGGATAAATTACCAGGGTTACAATGAATTCTCAGAAAAAATACTCAGTTGTTTTCTTCAGAGCTGTGTTCCAGTTATTCACCAGGTTGTATTTCAGTTTAAATAAAAAGCCAGTCCTATGATGGGTAGCAGATAAGAAGTCAGTTTAAATGATGCTGGAGGTCCTTCCCACCTTTGAAATAAAAATGTGTTATTTATGACCATCATATTACAGGGCCTGGCTGATCCTCGGGGGCTGAAAAGGAAGAGCTGGGTGATCTTCCAAAGGCAAAAGGGGAGGAAAAAAGCCAGTTATGTTTCCTGGCCAGGGCAAGAATTTATGGATAGGAGCATTCTCTAACTTCAACTTCTTCAGCAAGGAGACTGTGCACACACATCTTGCTGTTCAAAGGACATCTTGTGCGTATGAGCAAATTTATCCAAATCATTTTGGCTCTGGCCGAGGCAGCATGTTTAGTACACTATTTCCAGATGTGCTTTCTATCCCCGTCAGTCCGGCTGCTGCCTCAAGCCAAGAGAGTTATATAAGCTGCAAAGCTTAATTGGATTATTTAGCCCAAATCACTGGCCGACAGGCAGCAGGGCTGGGGGGCTGGACAGGCAGTCTGGAGGGGACCTGCACCCACACTGGCTTGGGGGGAAAGGGAGGAGCAGGAGGTGGCAAATAAATTAAAGAGTTCATAAAGCAAGACTGGCCTCCCCATCTCCCTCAAATGTTTTCTCACACCTCCCGTCTTTTCTGCAGAGGGGGTAGTAGATGGCATTTTATTAAAGGCATGTTTTCCTATTTTAACTACAATAAAACAAGAATGCAAGAAGCTTTCAGAAGACACGAGCATTTCCTCTCTGCACTTAGAAGCATTTCCTGACTGTGCAGCTTCACGACATGGAATAACACATTTAGCAACTTAGTTTTCCCAAAATAGTATTTTTTTCCCCAAACTTTGGCTGTTGTGGTGACTTACTTTCCATTTAAGGGCATAATCCTGCTTGTGGGATAATCCATCCCAGAGGATCTTCACAGATGTAATTATTAGGGCAAAGTCCTAAAAAAGAAAAGTGTTGCGACTATTCTTGGGAAGAAATCAGGAAAGAGAAGAGAGAGAAGCTGAAGAGTTTCCAAATGCTGTAGCTAGCAAAGTCTGCCAGAATGGTTTTATTCCTTTTATTTTTAATAGAACTGGACAGTTAAGTCAGAAGTCAACACAAGTATATAAACTCACACTAAACTTCGAGCAGGTCGCCTACTCCATTGCTTAAATAAAGGGTATGTGCACGCTTGACAGCTACTCAAAACCTTTGCCATGAGGCCCTGGGTGGACTTTGTATGGCTTCACTACACATAATAATAATAAAAAAGCAGCCTGGCATCCTTCTGTGCCACTGCTGACAACACTCCCACCACTCTCCACCAGGCAAAGTGCCATGGATGAATTCAACAGATTAAAACAACCAGAACAGTACAACAGGCAGGGATGTGCTCAGTTCTTCTGGAAGCAGCTCCATAAACACTACAAATCACACACAGTGCTCGGAGAGGGAAGATGCCTCTCACCACCCCAGCTTTGGTCCTCAAAGCATCACGCACACAATCCCCAAAATCCAGGGCTGGGCAGCTCCAGAGGTGGCATTCACACTGCAATTCATGGTGAATATTCCCATGAATGTGGAGCTGTGATTAACACACTGTACAGAGTCATAGTAAACAGCAGCAGTGACCAAAAAGCTCTTTACAGAAGGGCTCTCTGCTACAATCCCATGACTACCAGTTATGGAAATAATTTAAAAAAAGGCAGACAAAGAGATTTCCACAGGGCACAGCGAGCCATCCAATTTGTGCTGTGCTTGGACTTCGTAAATCAAAATCCAAGCGACGTTTACAGCACTCAGGCTGTTCCTTAAACTTTATTTTGCTTTACTGTGTGCATTTTGTGCCCTCAGTGAGCTGCAGCTAAAGCTCTGTGTGACTGATGGGAAGCAGAAAGCTGGCTCAGGCTGACTGGGCAAAGCAGCCTCATCCCCCCCTCCCCATTATCTGCATTAAGAGCTCCAACAAATTTGTGTAATACCCAGCACTATAGAAATGGATTTCCAACCAGAAGAGCAGTTGGCAGGATTAAACAAGTAGAAAAGCACATGCACATAAAAAATCAGGAGGTCTGCACACGAGCTAATGGAGCAAGCAGAAAATCACTGGGCATGCTCCCTGGGCTGGAGGACCGCTGCCTTTACGACAGACAGTAATGTCTCATTACAGGAGAAACAAATACAATAAAGATGAATATTCCATCTTCCCCTGGCTGCATTTTAAGTGTTAAGCCAATACAAATTCTCGGGTTATATTTCACAAAAATAGCTACTAAAAAAAAAAACTCCTGCTGGCAGCTCAGCAGAGCAAATTTCATTTGAAAGATAAATCCTACATTCTTCATAGGCAGATGTGAAAATATATCAGACTTTACCATAACAGTTCCTCCCAGGAGTCAAAGAAACCACGGAGTAAATTTGCAAC
>JAWWEE010000025.1:11156841-11170778 GCA_035221455.1 Xenops minutus
ACATCTTCCCCTTTCCTTCTCTCCACAAAATCTGTAAGTCTGATGCAAATGACCCCCATGCAGGCCCAGGACCACAGCGATCTTGGTCACCAAATGATGCTGATGAGTAGCTGTGGATTTTAAATTCTGCCACTGACAGCTGCCTCACCTACCTGGACCAACTCCTCCTAGCCCAGCCCTTCACAGTGAAGCTTTGTGGGAGGCTCCCAGTGCCCCCAGGACATTCAGGGCACAGCAGAGAGGATCCTGCTCTGGGGTCTCTGAGCACCATCAGGGGTAGCTGCAGAAATGGCCACCTTTGGTTTGAAGGCTTGAAGAATAACTAAACAGCACTCTGGAACAACAGGTGAGCGCTTGTAGTTTCAATCCCAGGAGTAAAACACCTCCTTTGATGATCACAGCTGCTACAAAGAGCTAAAGGTCATCATTTTGCCTGACCTTTAACTATTACAGCAATACTCCTTGACCTGCACTTTAGAAGTTATGAGCAGACAACACAACTCAGGCTAAGCAATCTGCCACTGCCTTGACAGATTTCCAAAGAGACATGAAATATCTGCCTTTCTCTGTGTGTGCATCGTGCAAGTCACTTGAGAGCTGTGCAGACATCCGGAAAAAAAACACCATTTCTCTCTGGGTAGAGCTCACCCAAGCAGGGGATGGCAGGAGATCGTTTATAATGCTCCATGGAGGAAACACTTGGCACCACAGCTCCAGGAATCACTCCATCACAGCATCAGGTTGAAGGAGACAAACTAGCAACTCAGCTAACCAGATGCCTTTAAAGAGGAGCAAGCAACGAGACTTCTTAATGAGTGGCTCATTTGAAGGGTGTGCAGTGACACAAAGAATCAGGTAAAAATCCCCATCAAGATCCCTCTGCAAGTCAAGAGTGTGTAGGATGAATGTCCTGCCTTACACAGGAATCAATGGATTTTTGGGATCAACTGCCAGACCTCACCAGACTCCTCTTGCAGAATGTCAGTGGTTTTAGGGGAAAAGGCTGCACCAGGTATCACTGCTGAAGTTCAGCCCTGCTCCTGGAGCCACAGGGGACACAATTGTGATCAGGAGGTGAAGAAACTTGATACTGACTCGTCTGTGTGAGCAGTTCAGTTTAAGGGCTTGCTGTTCAAGAAAAATGTCACCAAAACGAAAGGTGACCACATTTCTTACATGACCTGTTTCTTAAAGAGCCTTCCAGAGGCAGCAAGGATCCCACATATCTCCTTCTCTACACACAACCCTGCTCAGCAAGTGCCTTATCAGGGTGTGCCCAACTGCACAGCAGACCCTCGTGCAGACTGTCTGTCCCAAATTCAAGCCCAGCATGGAAGGGTTGCACTTCATGTGCCTCTAAGGACATCCTCCAGTTGGGACAGACAAGTGACAGCTCACAGCCATGTGAACAGCAAACCAAAGAGCAATTTCCAGTCCACAGCCAAGATGGACATGCCATCTCCTTGGATTTCAGCACAAAACTGGCCCTTGTAACCTCTCTGTGCGACATGAAGGAGATTGGAAACACAAGCCCACCTTGGACAGGACAGTTATTGCTTCTTTGATTTCTCACTAGAAGCAAGGAAGCCCTTCTGCACTTCCAAAAGACAGCTGAGCATTAATGGTGCTGCCATGCCAGTAAAGATGGGAACCTCGTGGTTTCAGAGGGTGTGCCACTGTGAGGCTACATTTGGGCACTCTCCATATGAAGGATGGGAGTCCTTCCCTGACAAGACAGCCACGAACAGCATCTGTCCTCCAGAGTGCAAAGGAATCCTGCTGACTGCCAATTCTCCTCTTCCAGCTGGAGGACAGCTCGTGGGCAGCCGTCTCAGCTGAATGTCCCCAGAGCAGCTCCCACTGTGGGACACACAGCCTGGATGCTGCAGCTGGCTCAGGGATGCCTCAGTTCACTTGGTGAACACCTGGTGTGAGGCTGGAGAGAAACAGCTCTCTGACAGCTGGAAAATGCAGCCACCTGAGCTGATGAGGGATAACGAAGAACCAGCTGCTTCCTAGAGGAGCATTTCTGACACCCACCCTCCTGAGAAGCTGTTTTTGTTGCCCATGCCTCCCAACAGCCAATTTCCTCCGTCCATGGGGTCACAGAGAACAGAGGTCCTGCAATGCAAAGCTTTGAAAGCTGTTAACTGATCCAACCTCATCCAAATGTCATGGTCTCAGTCAATACAAAACTGTTCCTTTCTCTTCCTGCCATCCCCCACTCCATCCATGGGGTGTCCATTAGGCTCAAACACAAAGGCAGCAAAGAGCCTACAACAAGAGCCTTATTAACTGACTGTACAACTGGATCTGTTTTGGAGCATGGTGCCATCCCACACACTGTAAGGTAGAGCTCTTAATGGGGGGAAAAAATAGACCAAATTAAAAAATATCTTGCACACCTTAATATTGCAGGCAGCTCTCTTGTCAGATTTAAAACAACAGCACTACCAGTTGTAAAAGGGAAAAAAAAACCAGGAAGTCTCCCAAAACAGCGGACCAAATGAAAGAAGAAAAAGATGAAGGAGGTTTCAAATCCGCCCTGGAGAGAATGTGTGTCACAGCTTTAACCTGCTGCGGGGAGGGGGAAGAAAGGAACCAGGACAGCAGAGACCAGAAATCAGATTTATTAGGACCAACCAGGTAGATAAAAGATATATGATCACTAAGCAAGGACGGCAAGAACGGCTGTGCTGGAATCAGCCAGCTTCTGAAAATGTCTAGTCAGCTTTAGCATTTGATACACATGAAATTGGTGTCCACACAAGAGTATTCTCCTGAAAGGATGGGATTTAATGCAGTCAAGATAATTATCTAGATCCTTCTTTATCCCATTAGTGGTTTTCATTCGCATCCTGGAACACCATAAGCGGATTGTTCAAGAATTATTTGCCATCCGCTGTTTCAATCCCGATTGGAATTATCTTTATACCTCGGTACGAAGAAAAGAGATTACATCCCTGCCAGGGCTTGCTGCAATGCCCTCTTTTCTGAGGCTCCTTTTGTCATTTCTCTTCTATCAGGTGATGGAACGAATCAGAAAACAATTGTCACGAACATGATTTTGCCTTCTCCGTCTCTTCCTTCCCCACACGTGTGTTTGGGAGGAGGAGGTGGTGGCTCTTCCCACCACATCCCCTGCAGGAGATGCATCACTGCACCTGCACAGAGATGAAGCTCAACGAGACTTAGTCATCAAGTTACCCACAAGAAGGATCCAAAAACGCTCCCAGCTTCCCTTTGCACCACAATCCACTAATAAAAGAACAAGGAATGAAACTGTTAAAACCAATTAAACATATCACTTGATGCATGAGGAAGAAGTGGGATTCACTGCACTAGAGATCCCAGGGGCGTACGCTAAACGTCACCTTCTGTGCTCTCTAGTAATATATGTCACTGTGCAAGCTCCGATGGAGATCAAGCCAACGTCATTCAAAGAGCCAACACAATCCCTTGCTTCAAGGCCTAAAACAACAAGAAGACAAAATTCCCCTCCCAGCCACTCCAAGTGCCTGCCAGGATTTGTATTGATGGGAGAATTGCATCTCTGTCCAGGTATGGTGAGGACACAGCTCGACTCCTCATGGGCACACACAGCTCTGCCCAGCAGTGAGGAAAGGTGCCTGGATGGCACAAAACCCACCCCTCCTCCTTATGGAAACTGAGGGAGGGAGGTATTCAGACCCGACATGAATAGGAATGCATGTATTTTCTACAGAATCATGCTTTATGGCTGTGTAATGAGATCTGTAGGAGAGGTATCTCTATAAACAAGTTATTAAAAGGGGGAGGAGGGACACAATAATAGCAGGTGCCAATTACTCAGCTCCCAGAAGAGACTTTCCAATTTCTCACCTTCCCCCAAAGCAAGATGTGCCACTGTATGGCAGCACATTCACTTGCAAGTGTAAGACCCTTTTGGAGTGTTGCTTCTCTCCCCCCAGGCAAAGCTCCATCACTGCTGTGCCACTGCTGGAGAGGGGCAGCCCATGGCCCACCAGCCCCGCGCCAGGGCTGAGACTAACACACCATGAAATTAATTTGGAAAACGAATACAATCATATTTTTCTTTGACTTCAGAATCTGGCCACTCCTCCAAGAGGAACAGCAAATTTGGGAACTGGCTGTGACTGCCAGGTTTGCATCTCTGCGAATCTCTGCTTAGTTTGAGGAACAAAACGCCAGTAATGGTTTTGTTATTTTAAGATGGCAGCATCATTTCAGAGAGTAAATGTCCACCCTGCAACTGGAGCTGTCAGAGAGACCATCCTCTCAGGCAAGCACACCATGGTAATGATTAATATTACAAAAGTAATCCAAGCCTCTAAATCACTTTTTCCAAAATCAGCAAATAATTACCAAGGCCTTCAGCAATCAATACCCAAGACAAATAGAAGATTAAATTGCAAAAGAAACAGAAGAAAGTAGTTAATATTTGCCAAACACATGCCAAACACACTTTTTCATGGTAACCAAATACTTCCAGTAAATAGATATTTTAGCTCACTGGAGAGACACTTTCAGAAAGTAATAAATTAATCCAATAAAACAGACAGACAGGGTGGAACCAGACATTAACGAAACACAAACTGATCTATACGGAGCCAACCCACAATCCATGTCCTGATTATGCTCATCCACCACTCTGGTTACTTACCTCCCCCACCCAGGTCAGCTCTTTAGCCTGGGGAAAATACATGTTTCATGCAGATTCACTGGCATAACAAAGTGGAGAATTTCAGCCATCAAATGATGAAGTGTGCTCAGCCGGAATTTGCATTTACAGTTGTTTTTTTTTCCCTAAATACCTCTTGCTCCTCAAAGTCAGCAAATTAATCTCTTTTTGGATGCAATTTTTGCTTTTCCTTCAGTTCCTGTGAGGTGCAGGATGAGCTCCTGCTGCCCATCAGCACCAACCACATGCCTGTGGAGACATTCCCACAGCGTATCCCCACTCTGGAATGAGGAGGGTCTGTCCTCAGGAGCTGCATCCTGCCTCACCACCACCTCTGGGACCCAAGGGGACCCAGAGCAACCCCTGACACCCAGGGCAAGGACCAGCACCATCCCCTCCCCAGGCAGTCCAACCAGCTTCTACCCAAAATCATTGTGTGGAGTTAACAAAACCATACTATTAGATGAGTATCTGAGAAAGTTCTTCAAATGCTGGAAAACTTGAACTGGACAAGATTAAGATAGAGAAGAGGTGGGAAGACATCCATCCTGGTCATTTTCTGCAACATCAAAGAAAGAAGAAAGGGAGAAAACTGAGGGAAATAGAAGACAAAGAGAAAAGATATCAAGATATCAAAGTCAGCTCCAGAGAGTGCAATGAGGGATGACATGAAAAAGGAATAGTTAAAACATGAAAAGCAAGATCAAATGAAAGATCACAGTCAGGGCACAGAGCAGAGGGAGGGGAGACCACCACACTGCTTTCACCAGCATTAACTGAATAATTCATTTGACAGGTACTTGTCTGTGGCAGTGGTTAAGCCTGAGAGAGTTCAACCACCACCCAGGTCCATCCATTCACCGAGCAAAGGATGCAGTCACTCTCTTGCTTTTTACGTGGGGACACACCTTGGGGACACTGCACAGCAGCTCTGTTCCCCTGAGTGTCTGTATTTTGGGGAGGGAATAAAGAAATTTACTTCTCCCCTAGAAAACTGATCCAGTTTCTTCTGTGTGAAGTTCTGGCAGGGTTGGTCTCACTACTACGCTTTCAATAAACGAGGCTACAGAAAAATGTAGTGCTATTACACAGATCTGAAGTAGCTCATTTCTCAGTATTAGGAGTGTTTCTTTGATTATTTACAGGAGCTTGTGAAGGCTACACAACCTTTTGGTGCCACTCTCCTCCTCCCTAAGCCATGACATTCCTTGGAACAGTGACAATACACAGAGAATTTATTGCTGCCTAAGTACAAGTAGCAACTGCAAAAAAAAAGGTCTCCAGCTTAAACCAGGTTAAACTTTTCAAAAAAACTCTTGCCATCACAGGGAGAGAAGAAAAAAACTAAGTGCTCTAAGGCAGACTTGAAAATGTGATCAGGATGGTCTAAAAACTCCTTGAGGGACAGGCATGGACCAGGCAACACCATGCTCTTCCCCCAGTTCAGCTTCCATCCCACCACCACCAGCTCCTAAGCCACCAGAGTGACAATTATAGTCACAAGTAAACGGACACTGCAACACAACAAAACTCATCACGAACATAAAAGACAGGTGGAGATTAATTTTTGCCCAGGAGCTTCTTTAAAGCCTAACGATTTACATTTTAATGCTACTGCTGTCCACTTTAATACCAGCAGAAATGAAAATACCTTGCACTAGACATTTTCCTGTGCATGTCTAGTCTCTTCAAAATACAGATTAACCTTTAGGTAAGTATTTATCCTGTACATAGCACAGAAGGATGGAATATTTAAATACTGGGAGAGGCACTCCAAGGCAGGGGCAGGCAGGAAGGAAGATGGAGTTACAGAGCTGTCTCTGGGCATCAGAGATGCATCCATGCTAATGCACTGATCCTGGAGACTTAATGTGTCTTGACACCGGGACAAAAACAGAAGGAGAAGTGGCCAGTGACACAATTAAAGCAGAAAGAGATTATTTAAAACAGGAATCTGCCACTCCCAGATTTTCTTGCTTTCCAAGGGAAGCCTGATATGAGCTCAAAAATAAACTCAAGCAGGGCATTGCTAAAAAAAAAGCCCCCTACCCTGTAGTTCAAATAGAGAAGGTGGAAAAAAATGTATTTCCCTCTAGCAAAGCCAACAATTCCCTGCCTGCATCAGGATGCTGTTGAGCAGATGCTTGATCAGCCCTCCCTGAAAAACCTCTCCTCCTAACAGCACTAACCTGCCCACTGAAGCCCTTTCATTATTTTAATAATTTCCAGAGTCCTTTAATTTGCCCAGTTTGTTCTGCCACCACAGCAGCCCCCATCACCCATGCAGCCCCACAACCTCTTGGGCTTTGTCCCATGAAAAAGAAAACTTCAACATTAAAATTGGCATGAAAATGCCATGGAAAATATTCATCTGAAAGATAAAAGCATCATCTCCAAATATTTTTCCTGCAAAGCCCTGGTGGCCATGGATGCCTGTGCTGAGTCAGGCACCCCAGGTTGGCTATTTGTTTGTGTTTCTTTATACTGTGAACAGAAAAACTGGTCCTTTGGTGACTGGTTTGGGTTTTTTGAATGGGGAGAACTGTGCATAATCCAAGCCTACCCACAGCAGCCTTGTCCATCTATAGCTGAAGTAATCTCTCCATCACTTAGTGGCTTCAAGGCTTGCTAGAGATGACTGGCAGCCTCACTTAAAGTAGCCAGCTATAGATGTGTTTTACACTAAACACTAAGTGAATAATCAATGAACATTCAGGATATAAGTACAAATCAATGATTTGTTTTAGATGAATCAAAGGGAATTGCAAATGAGAAAGAGTTTTGTTCTGCAACAGAGGTAAACCAAGAGAAGTACTTGATGTAATTGGGCGTGTGTGTGTTAACCTCCTCTGACTGCTCCCATCCTATATGCTGACACAGACCCTGCTGTCACAGAAGCCTGGCTGTGTCCTCCAAAGCCCTGTGACAAGAGATGTCACTGTCCCCAGAGAGCAGATGGGAACTGAGGCATTAAACCAGCCAGTTGACTTTTCCAAGACCGGGAGACAAATAGCATAGCAAGGACACAAATCCAAGTCTCCCACTCCAAGGCACACAGGGTAGGACAAAGCCCTTTTCCACTTCCAGTAACTTCAACTCTATCACACAACTGCAGCTCTTACTGTGGGAGCAGCACCAGGACACAAGCAAGTGTACATGCAATAGAGGTCAAGAGCCCATTTAAAGACCTAATAAAAACTGCAAAGAAACAAAAAAAAGAAATAAAGGTGTCTCTAGACAATGAAAGATTGATTTTGATAAATGCCTATCAACAGATTGCACAGTGCCCCTTGCTCTCGAGACGAATTTGGTCAAATCACAGGCAGGATAATCTTGCAGAACGCTGCTGCCTTCCCAATTCCAATTCCACACAATGTCTGCTGAGCACCACACAGGCCAAGTAAAGGCTCACAGAAATGCTCCTGCACGTCTTTTTATTCACCATGCCCTTTTTATGACAGACTTCTAACCTCCACAGTTCCTCAGCCAGGTCCCTGCACCTCCTCAGCCATCCTCAGCATCCCCTGGGTCTGCTGCTGGCATCCCTCCTCCTGGGAAACGCTCCCAAGGACTGCAGTGAAGCGACCCCAGCTCAAACCAGGGCTTGCACTCACATCCGTCTGCCTGCAACCAGGTGCCCAAGACCTCAAAGAAACTACAAAAACCCGAAGTCAAGCTGGTGCAAGCAACACAAATGAAAAAGCAGCAGGAGCCCCCACATGCCTCAAGATACAGCTCATACTTAGCGGTTCCACCAGCTTTGACTCTGCTGCTTCCAGAGAGGATTAGCGTTCACGGCTTTTATGCACTGTATAAGGAGACTTTGTAAACACACCCAGAGGAACATCCCTCTGGGACAAGGTTGGCTTCCCACAAAGGACACCCCCAGTGAGCAGAGCATCCTGCCATGAGCGGAGCATCCTGCTATGAGTGGAGCATCCTGCCATGAGTGGAGCATCCTGCCATGAGCGGAGCATCCCGCTGTGAGAGGCACCAAACAAACACTATTTCTTCTCAGAGATGCTGCCTGAGCATTCCCTGCTGCACCAGAGTAATGCCCACACTGCAGCCAGTGCCCCACAATCACCAACCCCCCAACATCCCACTGCCCACCACGCTCACAAATCAAGGGAGAGATCCCACGCTCAGACCTGCACCAAGATACCCGCCCGGGATGCGAGTGTTGAGTCCTTCAAGGAGCTGTGCACATCTGCTCTGAAGGGCTTTCACAACACCCACAGGGAAAACAGTCTCCCCAGGATAAGCATCCAAAACACCACACGATCACAACTGGTCTCAGGGGTGTAAAACCACCACATAAAGAGCAACCCCACTCTGCAGGCAAAGCTAGAGGTAGGCAGGTGCCTGCAGTTGGGGTTTGACAACAGAAGTCTGGAGCTGGCTGGCACTGGGTAACTACAAATCATTAAAATTTGAGTGGAAAAGAACTTGCCAGGGGAAGCCTGCACAGGCAGCATGGGTACAGAGCCTGCCCTGAGCTGTGTACTCAGGAGGTACAATCCCAGCCTCAACATGCAGCATTTCCAACAGGCAACATGCTGGGAGTCTCCTTAAAATGTTCAACACAAGGATTAGAACTTCCCATTCAATAAAAAAACAAACCCAAACACTTCAAACCCAAATATCCTGCAGCATTTATGGCTCTGGGCTGCAGGGGCAAAGGGAAGGGCTGCATAAATGGTACATGGCTGGTCAGTCAGTCAAGAAGAGAACAAACATCATGGGTGAGAACTGAATGTTGGAAAGAAAAAACACAATTTAATTTCAGGTAGGTTAAATTGTTTGCTTTCATCCCATCTGCTCTTGTGACTTATCTAAAGTCATGAAAGCTTCCCAGTTTTACTGGTCCCTCAGTAAAACATTCCTTGGAATCCCCATGTTGAGCACGTTAACACCAGAGCCTGCCTGTGCCTTCCCAAAGGCTTGATCCTCCACAGTTAAACCCTACAGGTCCAACACACGACACCAGGTTACAGAAGAGCTCCTTCCACAGCAGCTGTTTTTGAAAGTTAAACTACATTTAAACCTAGAATCAGCAAAGAGACAATACCAGACTTTGGCCAAGACACCCACCACCACGACGCATGCCACGTGGTCCACTCTCGAACAGCCCATGATGCTGGACATCAGCTGCCTGGGGGACTGGCTGTGCTATTTGAGGCTGCCCTTCTCTTCCCACTCCAGCAGACTATTTCAAACCTCGTTTATAATTGGAACAAGGCAGCATCTGTTTTTGCAGACCATGAGGTCAAAACTTTACTAATAACCACAGCACAGCGAAACGCCATTAGCAGGTAAACAAGCCCTGCACAGGTCACAGAAAAGCTACTCTAGAGAATGGTTTGTCCTGGTTTATTTTTCTTCAATTAATTTTGTCCTCCCAACACAGAGCAGGAAGACAAGTAGGCTCTGTGATGCTTTACATGTGTTTTAATATAATTTTATTCCCCACTGGAGGCAATGCAGACACCTTGCCAGCCTTCCCCAGAACTCAGTGACATGAGCAGCTCAGGATCACTGGGAATTGTCTCCAGTCACTCACAGGGGATGGCTGATATTACAGAGGACTGGCAACACAAAGCCTACCTTTGAAAAATACAGGGATTGGAATAAGGAGGAGGCAAGAAATTACAGAATAATTAGCTTAACTTCAGTTGAAATGCTCAGAAGACAAGGAGGACTTAAGCAAGAGACAATACCTGTTTATCAAGAACAAATCATATAAAATCTCTCACATTTCTTTCTGTGATGGGGTGTCGGGACTTGCAAGAAGGGGAGAAGAAGCAAAGATTTCAGAGAGACTTCTGACAGTGCCTAATGGGACATCCCCATAATGCAGTCAGGGATGCAGGGGCTAGACCACTGCTGGGAAGATCACCAGTGAGGTGGTTGCTGCTCTCTGAGCACAGACTGGGAGGACCCTGCTGAAGAAGGTTCCAGTGGAACCCACCCCACATCTGAAACCACTTGGTGTTTTCATCCACGACTTGGCTGATGGCAGAGAAAACATGCTGATTGCCTTGGAAGGCTACACCAAGCTGAGAGGGACTGCAAGTATGCAGGAGGACAAGATCAGAATTCAAAACAATCCTGACACTTTAGAAAAGCAGTCTGGAAAAAAAAAAAGGATGCAGTTCAACAAGGACAAACGTGAGGCAATGCAATTTGGTAAGAATAATTAACCAGGCAAACACAAGACAAGGAATGAAAAGCAATAAAGTTCTGGGGAGGAATGGTTGAAAGGTCGAGGGCATAAAAAAATTAAACGTGAGTCACCTGGGGCAAAAGTAAAAAGCAAACAGTGGGAAGTATTAACAGGATCATTGTATGTAAAAGACATGCAGTAATCCCTTAGACTTCTGAGCAAAAATGCAGTGGCAACTTCAGTCCTGTATCACAGGTTAAGCCTCACTCCTCACCAAGGATGATGGTCCAGAAGAGAGTCACAAGAACAACTGCAGACCAAGAATACACGACCTAAAAGGGATGACCCAAGGAACCAGGTTTAATCTATATCAGTAAGGGGAAACACAATAGCAACTGCTGGGCTCCTGCAAAGAAGGAAGGAAGGAACTTTCCTGGCTGTGCCCAGTAAATGGAAAAAAGAGCAATCATAAAACTAAACTGCAGATCTGCTCAGATCATAAGAGAAATCTAGTATAAGGGCAGCTAAATGTCAAACAGATTGTCCGGGGAGCTCAGAGCATCTCTGTCATGGGAGGTTTTTAAGAATGAACACGACAAACATCTGTCAGGAAGGGGTTGGTTATCAGCCATCCTGGGTAGGGCAGGAGATGGGCTGAATGACCTCCCAAGGTCTTCTCCAGCTCTGTATTGAACAACAGCCTGATACGTAAATGACCACAACAGCCGGAAACCTGCTGTGCTGACACAGCCCAACCAGTGTTATCTGTGACCTGCTGTAGTGACTGCTGTGTGCGACTGACAGTCTGTTGCTGTCAGAGGGAAGCAACTTCCCAGGGAGGGTCCTCCTGAGAAGGACAGGGACAGTGCCACCCAAGGGTGTTATTTTGGCGCTTGCAGGAGGAACAGGGAAAAGCTGCTTGTTAAAAAATAAAAGTGAGTCAAAGGAGGACACAGTCCAGGCAGCGCAGACTGCCCAGTGGGGTTGGCCACCCTGCTTCTGAAAGCAGGAGGGACTGCCCAGAGCCCACACAGCACTGCATGCTGTTTTCACTTTGTTTCTGGGAGGAAGCTGTGAGCAAAGCCACTGTTCAGTGCTAACCACAGAGCAGCATTCAGAGTGTTCCCCTGCACAACTACCACGGTCTGGCATTTCTGGCTGAAAGGGCATGCAACAACACCTGGCTGTGCAAACATTTGGGCCAGTTAAAAACCTCACCAGCAGAAGCAAACCAATCCCCTGGTACCCTGACAGCATCCCTGCACTGCAAATGCCTGTCACCAAAACCTCTGCAGAAGGCAGCTCTGGTGGGATTTAAACCACATTAGCAGCACGACAGGAGAGCCCTTCAGTGATGAATGAGGCACAGGAGTCCAAGCAGCCGCCCGCCAGACTCCCGATGCTGCCAGGAGAAAATGGCACATCCCAAGCACTCCTGCCCTGCTGCCAGGGAAGTGTCTGGGCTGGGTGGGCTCGTGTCATTCTGCCCATCAGAGCCAACAAAGCCTTTCCCCAGAGCTGCCCCAGCACCATGCACAAGCTGCACCTTGTGATGGTGCATGGTGTGCCATGGGATTGCAAAGCCAAATCACCAAATCACAGCTTATGCTCAGCAAAAGCTGCTTCTCACCTGTAGCAGAGAGAGACGCTTATATGGCAAATGGGAAGAGAGTCAAGGGGTGGTTCATTAGACCACACACCTTTAATGACCTTTAAAAGTGCAGGAAATGGAAGAGCTGAGCAATTACCATGGCCATGAGAGGTGCAGACCCATACACAGGACAGACACACAATTCAGAAGCAACTGTCAAGAATTGTTCTCCAGGCCAGGGTAAGTCTTGAGTGAGAGGCTGGGTAGGGAAAAGCAACTATTACATTGTCGGGAAAAACCATCAGTGAGCATCCCTATGGCACCTGCCCAGCATTCCCCCCAGCCTCGGTGGGACGGGGCCCTGCAGCCCTTCCCTGCACCCACCTGCTCAGTGCCAGGCCAGCACCAACACCTGAGTGCTGAAGCCACAGCCTTCCCACCTGTCCCAGCTCCCTGAAGTTACTGGAGTTGGCATGGAGCCACCGGAGCCGTGTGCCGGGAGGGCAGGGCTGCTCGGAACAACCCTCACCTCCAGCCTGCCCCAGGAACCCCCTCCATCCGAGGGCTCACCCCAATTGCTGCCACCACCTTCTCTCCACGCAGGTTTAATTCCACCCTCGTGGCTCCCACCGCCCGTGGAGGCTCTGCCCACGAACACGGGAGTCTGAAGGAGTGCATCCCCAAAGCCAAGCCCAGCACGCTCCGACCTGCCCGACACTCACCCCACAGCCCCAGCACGCCCCGGACACGAGTGGGGACCCCTGTCCGTGTCACCTCCCTCCCAGCGGGGCACGGGCGCTCTCACAGCGCCCCGGGGGTCCCACGGTGCCAGGAACTCCGCACCCTCGGGGCTCGGGCAGGATGCGTCCCGCAGGGATACCCCATATCCCGCAGGGATACCCCATATCCCGCGGAATGCTGCCCGGCGGGATACCCCATATCCTGCGGGATGCTGCCCAGCAGGATACCCCATATCCCGCAGGGATACCCCGTGTCCCGCACGGATACCCCGTGTCCTGCAGAGATACCCCGTGTCCCGCAGGATGCTGCCCACCGGGATACCCCACGTCCCGCAGGGATACCCCGTGTCCCGCAGGATGCTGCTCGGCGGGATACCCCGTGTCCCGCAGGGATACCCCATATCCCGCAGGGATACCCCGTGTCCCGCAGGGATACCCCGTGTCCCGCAGGGATACCCCATATCCCGCAGGACGCTGCCCGGCCCCGCATCCCCCCGCAGCCCCCGCTCCCTGCCCGGGCGGCGGGGCGGTGGCCGAGCCCCGCTTACCTTTGTGCCCGCCGAAGGCGCCGTACCAGGAGAGCGAGAGCAGCGCGCAGAGGCAGCCGAGCAGCAGCGTGAGCGCCGTGCCGCTGCGGAGCCTCATCGCCGCCTCGCCGGCGGGGGCGGCCGCATGTCCCGGGCGCGGCGCGGCCTCGGCGGCGCCGGCGGGGCAGGGGGGGGGACAGAGCGGGGCAGAGGGCAGGGCAGGGCAGAGCGG
>JAWWEE010000025.1:11170878-11187099 GCA_035221455.1 Xenops minutus
GGGACAGAGGGATCAGGGGCGGGGCTGAGGGCTGAGGGGCGGGGCCAGAGGGATCAGGGGCGGGGCGAAGGGGCGGGTCCAGGGATCAGGGGCGGGACTGAGAGATGAGGGGCGTGGCCAGATGATCAGGGGCGGGGCTGATTAGTGATGGGCGTGGCTAGAGGGGCGGGGGCAGGGACGCAGTGGGCGTGGCTAGATGATGATGGAGGTGCTGAGGGGGCGGGGCCATGGGGCGAGGGCGGGGCCATGGGGCGGGGGCGGGGCCATGGGGCGGGGCGGGGCGGGGCCATGGGGCGGGGCGGCAGCGAGAGGAGGGCGCCCCCTTGCGGGAGAGTGCGGGTGTGCATGGGGATGGGGTGGGGAGAGGGGAGTGTGAGATTGGGGGAGATCGAGTGAGATTGGGTGAGACTGGGTGAGATCGGGGGAGATCGGGTGAGTGTGACATTGGGTGAGTGTGACACTGTGTGTGAGATTGTGTGAGTGGGCGTGTGTGAGTGTAAGAGTGTGATTGTGTGTGTGTAAGATTGTGTATGTGAGCGAAGGTAAGTGTGAGATTGTGTGAGCAGGACGTCGTGTGACATTGTGTGTGAGCGTGAGAGAGTGTGAGAGATTGTGTGAGATTGTGAGTGTGAAATTATGATTGTGTGTGTGAGAATGTGTGTGTGTGACATTCTGAGATGTGTTAGAGTGTGAGATTGTGGGTGTAAGAGTGTGTGAATGTGCCTGTGTGTGAGACTGTGGGTGTGAGAGTGTGTGTCAGACTGTGAGTGTGTGTGTGTGTAATTCTGTGTATGTCAGCGAGATTGTGTGTGTGGTATTGTGCATGTGAATGTGAGGGTTTGAGTCTGAGTGTGTGTGAGATGGTGTGTGTGTGTGTGAGTGAGATTCTGTGTGTATGTGTGTGTGTGTGCATGTGTATGTGCGTGTGTATGTGTGCACACATGTATGTAGGTGTGTACCCATGCATGTATGTGTGTACCCATGTATGTGTGTGCACATGTATGTATGTGTGTACCCATGTATGTATGTGTGTGCACATGCATGTATGTGTGTGCCCATGTATGTATGTGTGTGCACATGTATGTATGTGTGTACACATGTATGTATGTGTGTGCACATGCATGTATGTGTGTGCCCATGTATGTATGTGTGTGCCCATGCATGTATGTGTGTGTGCACAAGTGCACGCTCCTGGGTTGCACATATAAATGTATATGCCTGTATCCTTGGCTCATTCCTATTGATGCATGCCTGCATACTCATGCACATCCATACATCTCTCCAAAGACACAGACCTATACCTGTGGGTGCCTGCGTGGGTCTGTGTCTGTGTATGTGTGTGTGTGTGTATGTGCACACCTGGGCTCACATGTCTGTCTGTCCACATGTCTCTGTGTGTCTGTGTGTGTGTGCACACACGCCCAGGTCCCTCTGTCCCCACTCAGTGTGGGTATGCAGGTGCCTCCCTCTTCCCTGGGCTGTGCTCAGGGACCCCTGTGTTTGCCTCTCTGTGCACCTGGACATGTGGGAATGACCCAGCCCCGGGGTGTGCACAGGTGGGTGCCATGGATGGAGGGGTGTGCTCAGTCCCTGTGCACAGGGGTGTCCCCACAGGTGTGCACAGGTGGGTGCCATGGATGGAGGGGTGTGCTCGGTCCCTGTGCACAGGGGTGTCCCCACAGGTGTGCACAGCTAGAGGGGGGTGTGCAGGTCGGGGGCAGCCATCCCTGTAGTCGTGCAGTGTGTCCTCACTGCCATTCCAGCAGAACAGTCTCATCTTGGTCGAGGAAACAACATCTCATGTTTGTTGAGAGAAAATCAATGCCAGATTAATATCACAAATGGGAGCTGCTGTCTGGAAGGACATCATCCCTCTTCCAAAGGACCTGGCATTCAGGGGTTATGACCTCAAGCTGCTTGCCTGGGTGAAGGACAGAAGAAATTAGATTAAAAAAATATTTTGCTTCTGTTTTCTTCTGTTAATGGGTCCAGGTTATTTCATTACAAAGCAGGAGGAGCTGTACAGTGAGGTCAGGCTCCACATGCATTTATGTGCCTCCACCATCTGACCCTGTTTCTGTGGGTGTGCGTGAGGTCAGGCAGCTCCTGTGCCCCCTATGTGGGCACATAATTCCTCCAGTGAAAGTTGTCATCTTCCATTCCCGAGAGCTTTTTTAGTAAGTAAACATTTCTCAGATGTGTAAATATTGTAGGACTGGCTTCCAGTGGTCAAAGTCTCTTGTTTGAAATGTTTGGATCTATCAGAGTGCAATGTACAGCAAAGGGTGTGCCCTGCCAGAGGCAGGAGCAGCAATTCAGGCGCTCAGCAATGCTGGGATGCAGCCCAGGAGCCATCCCAGGGGGCAGGCAGGGATGAGCTGGGAGCCAACCATGCCCCATGGGCACATCTCCTCCCAGCAACACTCCAGCAGATACGGGAATCCTTCTTCAACAGGGAAATCCTGCAAATGGGTCCTCAGGCCTCTGTTTCCTGCTGGAAAGGCGAGAGGTGAAGGGAGCTCAGCACCCAGGAGGGGTGGGTGAGTGATAGACGTGCCTTGTTGAGAACCACGCAAGGGCAGGAGGAAAAGCACAGGTCACCCATTCCTGCAGGAGATGGTCTTGTCTAACTGCATCCTTGGAATCTTCTCCAGTTCATAAAACAAACCACGTTTTTCAAATCTTGAGATGGCCTCTCCCAGGGGTTAGAAGATCCGAGAAGGAATGAGCAGAGAGAGCCCTTTGGATGGCACCAAAAGTTTTGCCTCCCTCCACTGCCAGAAGCCAGCAAGGAGCTCCAGGGTCCCAGTACAGGCTGCTGCTCACACTGGGCACGTCCCCAAGTGGGGAAATGAATTGAGAAACACCCCTGGGAATACTGAAAGAAACCGAGGGAGGCTGGACCTGTGCTCCTCACCTGGGTTTTGCAAGGCATTGCCCAAGCGACCGTCCCCATGAGAACACGAGCCAGCAGTGTGTCCCATGCCTCAGGACACTGAGCCCAGAGCACTTCTCCTGCTCCAGGGTGGGTGTCCATGTCCCAGCTCAGCCCCAGCCACCACCACCTCAGCTGCAGGTGGAGCCTCCACCACACCAGCAGCACCACTTGCACATGACAGCAAAGAGCACAAGCCCAGCAGCTCCATCCCACCCAGCCCGCTGAGTTCTCACCTCGAACACACATATTAAACCAGGATTCAGCAGTGGATTCCCAGGAATTCATGGCAAACCCCCTCCCCAGAGGTGGCAGACAAGTAGGAGCTGCTGGTGGGAAAGGCGTGTGAAATCCTGCTGCAGTCAGAGGCTTTGTAGAAAGACCATGTAAGGTTTTAGTGCATTAGATGTGGGCTGTTTATTTTCAGAGGTGCAAAATGCTCCTGCCACTCAGGATATGTGGTGTGTCTGCAGTGGAAGGAAACAGATGAACATTAATAATTTCTCCGAGACAATTAATTAGACTCTTTCCCAAGGATAAAGTTTAATCTAATTTCTGCTGTTGTACTTTGTCTTCATAAAAGTCTGAAGAAATTAATGAGCTTTATACCACTCTCTCATGAAATAAACCTTGGGTTCTCTTGGAAAAAAATGAGGGACTAAGGAAAATTGCAGCACTTGCCATTTTTTTCTCAGACTGCAAAGGTCCCTTGTATTCTTGAATTCCCTCCCTCTTATCCCAGTTTTGTTTTTTGTTCTGCTTTTAACAAGCAAGTTTTGAGCTTTGGCCCCTTTGCAGAGCAAAGATTAAAATGTGAACTGCAGAGACCCAAACACCCCACAGCAAATAAAGAGAGAGAAGATGGTTTTTTTAGGTGATCTCCTGCTCTTTGAACAGTTGATGTTGGCAACACTGAACACGCTGCAGCAATGAGGGCCTTCCATGGGCAGCACTTCCATAGCAATCCACAGGTCCTGAGGCCATTACGAAAATTAGACAGAGAAAGCATTTATTATATCTAGGTAGAAAATGTAATCCAGATTAATAGCTGATTTTATCTGGTGCTCCAAAGAGCTCGGCTCTGAAGTTTAGCCCATGTGTGAGCAGGTCAGGCTTGGTCCTTCCCAGGCTGCTTTAAGCCAGAAGCACTTGCTGTGTTTCTTATAAATGAAAATAATTTAATTTTCTACATGTTTTATAGGCTGCTGTGTTCAAACATCACCAGGGCTTGTGTCACTGCAGTGCAAATGTTTCCAAATTCTCCTTAGCCACAAGAGATGAAGATGACAACAGGGTGCTTTACCTTCAGCATGTTGACATGCTGATGCTTTAATTCAGGGAAAAAGCTACAGGTCAGGTTCTCAAAGCAACACTCACCCCAAGCAATTTCTGTAGGTTGCAAAAAGCTCTTTCTCACCTTCAGGAGCACGAAATCCTTACAGAATTGCATGACACCCATAGTGTGCTTGTACCTTGTGCCTGCTCTCCACCCATTCTCCCAACCTGCTCCTCTCTCTCAGTGCAAAAACTGTCCCAGAGTTTTCTGCCCTTAAAAGTTTCATGACACAGCAATGAGAAAATGCTGCTGAGCCTGTATAAACACCTGACGTGGCAGAGCCAACCTCAAAAATGAGACAGCAAAAAAACCACCCTGCTCGCCTTTCCTCTGCCTGTGCCAGTGAGGAAGGAAAGCTGCTGCTTCCAAGGCTGTGAGCAGTGGTTTTGCTGGGCTGGAGGAGGAGGGAAGCTGTCATGGGACAGGGCTGAGTCACCAGCGTCTGACCTCACACATCCAGAGGATCCTGCACCTCTCCAGAAGCCTCTGGAAGGAGCGTGTGGGTTCGTGGCATTGTGTGGGCTGTGGAACCCACAGCATCCCTCCATCACCACACGCTGTCCTGCCACAGCCAGGGGATGCCCAGAGGCCAAACCCACTCACCAGGAGTGCCAGGACAGCGGTGGAAACCTCAGGCTGGAGCGGGGATTTGAGGAAAAATTTCCTCTGGAATATCATGATCAGCCTCTGTTGTGGTTTGCAAGGAAGGAGAAGATTGGACACCCCTCGCCCCCTCATCCCTCCGAGTCTTTACTGTGAACATGGGAAGTTTGTGCATAAGGAGTATTTCTGGTGGTGCTGCCCTCAGAGCAAACATCTCACCAAATATTTTTAAACATTTCCCAACAGAAAGTGGGTGTAGAGAGAAAGCAGAGCAGTGCCGTGATGCTAATTGCTCCTTTTTGAGGCTTTCCTTTTTAACTTGAATTTTTGAACTCAAACAGCTTTTTTTTTCCCCATCCCCTTTGCTGTTCCTTTGCTACATCCATCTGTAAAGCTGGTTGCTCAGCAAGTAGGGCTGAGAAGCCACTTTTATGGCCAGGCATTGCTGAGCTGCTATGGGATTCCTAAGGAACTGTCAGAAAACATCCACAGGGCCAGTGCCTCATGCTGGGAATGCAAAACTCCACATCCACCAGCAAACAGAGGGAGAAACTTCTCAAGTGGACCTGTGTGGGAATACAGCCCAGTTTCTTGCATGGCTTGTCTAGGGAGCTGAAAACCCTCCTGGGGGCACATCCCGGGGCTGGGGGCAATGGGAGAGGGAGGGGAATGAGGTCTGTGCTGGGAGGAAATCCCCGACCTCGAGGAGGTGGCACTGACTGAGTCACCCTGTCCTGTGACCGCTGAGGTAAGCTAGCACAGGCTGGTGAAAGCCTGTTTTCCTTATGTTTTGTAAGAGTGAATGATGTCACACCCAGAAAGCTGAGCGTGACTCAGCACGTCCCACCACGAGAAGAGAAATTCCCCTTGGCATTTGGACCCTTCTTTATTCACCAGCTGGATTAAAGTTCATACAGAGGAAAACTTAGATTTCTGGGTTTACTGTGGTACATTGCTTGATAATTATAAATGAATTGATCAATTTACCTGGAAATAGAACCAACTGAAAGAGACCCAGCAACCTGAGGACAGCCCTCTGTGCCCCAAACACCCAGGCAGGGATGGAGAAGGGAGGAGGAACTGGTGCCATCTGGAAGCCCAAGGAATGAATGTGCTGAGGCTGGCTCCAAAAATACAAGTCCCTGGCTTTATAAATGAGACCAAAAGTGGCCCTTTTGGTTCTCAGAAATAGGACACGGGATGGACATGCTGGAGATGCTGCTTGGTGAGGCAGGTCCAACACTCTCAGTGTGTCCTGTCCTGCTTGTCCTGCCACCGCTGGTCCTGCCTCTGATTTTATGGAAGAAAAACATAATCCAACAGTGCCAAGTCATCAACTTTCACCAGCATTTTCAGACATAAGGATGCACACAACAAATAGGCCAAAGGGAAGGTGAATGCAACACATCTTTGCTGCCTGCCCCAAACTTTCCATGTCCCGTGCTGTAAAAGCTGCTGAATCATTTCCTACACGGCATCATCCATGCTCACACCTGAGTCTGCTGATGTTTAACCTTTAACTCGTACTCCATGGTGGAATATCAGCCACGTCATACCTAGAAATTGAAATTTCTAGAAAACTTTTTAAGTTAAAAGGGACAACCTTTTCTACTGTAAATACTATTTTCCAGAAAGGTGTTGCAATTTCGACATTGCAGCACATATGCCAAAAATGTCTCTACGTGAAAGGCCAAGTGTTTTAACATATATACTTTAGGTCAAGAAATAAACTACTTCTCCATCCTGAAAATTAAAATGTATGCTTCTCTTGATTACAGGAGATGGTAAATCATGACACAGTTTCTCCTAAGTTCTTGTTATCTTAAAGTAAGAAATACAGCACTGGGAGTCAGAGCGGTCAGGCCCTTGGGTGAGAGGAAATTAACACCAACAAGGAACCTAATAATCATTGATCCATCTTTATTTAATTATGCTTGGACAGCACAGGCGGTGTGTTCTGCCAGATGAACTCTCCTGTGGCCAGATTAAGAGGCCTGTCAACTGTATCTGATCTGCAAAAAATTGCTGCTGCCAACCAGCTTGGAAAGGCCCCAGCACACCCTCCTTTATGTCAGTCGTGTTTACACCAGCGCCTTTATTTTTAGCCCTCCCTTCCGAAACAGGGGGTTCAGGGAAGAGTTATTTATTCCTGCCATGCTGGGCATGCAAACCCCTCCAGTGGGTGCTGCATCCCCGGCACGAGCGGGGCGGGCGCGTGGCTCCCATCGCTGTCCCCTGGCCAGGCTGGCCCAGTTTGCTGTGATGGAGGGGCTGGGAAGGGCAGGTGCTGGGTTAGCACATGTCCTGGTGTGTCCCGGTGTGTCCCGGTGTGTCCCAGAGTGTCCCAGTGGGTGATGTCCTGGTGGGAGATGTGCAGGCGGGGATGGGGCTGGTCCATCCATGGACGGTGTCCTGCAGGTGGGTGGTTGTCTCCCCACCGCTGGGTCTCAGAGCCCATCGGGCACCCTCAGTGTCCCCAGGCCACACTCACTTCCTGCTGCCCAGGGGTGCTTTGGTGACCAAAACGACCCTGTGTCCCCCGGCCTGCCTGGCACTGTCCCCCAGGACCAAACTCAGGTGACACTCCTGGGTCCTGTATATCCACAGGTTTTCTTGGCTGCAGGAAACGTGCTTGGAGTGTGCTCCCATCTGGAGAGAATGAGGTTGGGATGGGGAGGGACAGGACCAGCACCAAGACCGGGACTGGGAATGGGAGCGGGAATGCGAATGGGAGTGGGAATAGGGCTGGGAATGGGACTGGGAATGGGAAGGGGAGCGGGAATGGGAGGAGGAGTGGAAATGGGAGTGGGACTGGGAATGGGATCAGGAATGGGAATGGGACTGGGAATGGGACCGGGAATGGGATCAAGAATGGGATTGGGAACGGGATCAGGAATGGGAATGGGACTGGGAATGGGACAGGGACTGGGAATGGGAATGAGATCGGGACTGGGAATGGGAATGGGATTGGGAATGGGATAGGGAATGGGATTGGGAATGGGACCAGGAATGGGACCAAGAATGGGATCGGGAATGGGATTGGGAATGAGATTGGGAATGGGACCAGGAATGGGACCAGGAATGGGATCGGGAATGGGATTGGGAATGAGATTGGGAATGGGACCAGGAATGTGACCAGGAATGGGATCGGGAATGGGATTTGCGAACCGGGGGGCGTGGCCTGTGCATTAAGAGGCGTGGCCTGTTCCACAAGGGGCGTGACCCGGTGCTGTACATGGGCGTGGTCTACGGGGGCGTGCCCTACGGGAGGCGTGGCCTGTGTCCTCCGACCCTATAAAAGGTGGCCCCGGCACCTCCCCCCTCACTCTCCCGTGCCGCCCCGCCGCGGCCGCTCATCCGCGCTCGCTGCCGGCCGCAATTCCTGCTGCGCCACAGCCATGGCGGCGCTCACCGTGAAAGCCTACCTGCTGGGCAAGGAGGAGGCGACCCGCGAGATCCGCCGCTTCTCGCTGCCGCCGCCCGCCCGCTACCGCAGCATCTACGACCGCGTCGCGGAGCTGTTCCAGGGGCTGCTGCGGGCCGGGCCGCCGCCCGCCTTCCGCATGCACTACCGGGGTGAGCGGGCCGGGCCCGCGGGCATGGGCACGGGGGGGACGGGGGGCGGCCGGCCGGGCGGGCCCTGACGGTGCGCTTTGCCCTCCGCAGACGACGACGGCGACCTGGTCGCTTTCTCCACGGACGAGGAGCTGGAGCTGGCGATGCCCTTCGTGAAGGACGGGGTGTTCCGGGTGTACATCAAAGGTGGGCCCGGCCCGGCCTTGGCCTGCCCTCGGGGCCTGTGCGAGCTGCGGCCTCGCCAGGGAGGGTCGATAAGGGGCAGGGGAGGGTCAGTAAAGGGCAGGGTAACACCACAGAATGTGAGCCCTCCCTGCTGAGGGTTGGGTGAATGGATCGCAGGTTCCCTCCCAGCCCTGTCAGCTGGGCCACTGTGATCTGCCCTTGTCATCCTGGCTCCCGGGGTGTCTCAAACACAGCAGCGTGTTAGGAAGCTTTAATTCCAGCTTTTTGAGCTGCTGATTGCTCCCCAGTGCCTTTTGTTCAGGTGAATACCTGCGGAGCTTTATCTGCAGCCCATCTAATGAGTCACGCCAGCCCGCGGCTGTTGTCCCCATTCTCATGTTGTGCCTCCTGGCATATGCCTTCCCAACAACCTCTCCAGAAACATTTTGTTCTTGCAGTGCTTGGGAAAGTAGGATGAGAAGCCAGATGAGGTTGTGCAGTGCTAATCTGAAATAAACATGCCAAGAGGTACTTGGGATAAGGCATGCCTGGTTTCGGGACCAGGTATCTTTGCAAAACCCCCTTGCACCTGGTCTAAGGTCTCTTATGTGCCCCCTGCTTGTGTTGGGCAGCCAGTGTAAAAATAAACCGACCTAGTAAGTTAATACTGCTCTGACAGGGGCTGTTTGTGCTTCCTCCCCTGCCTGATTTCCAGCCTGTAAATAGCAACCTGTTCTTGATGGAAAGTTGCCTTTCCTTACCAGAGAAAAAGGAGTGCAAGCGGGAGCATCGCTCGCAGTGCAGCCAGGAGCCGCCCCGCAACATGGTGCACCCCAATGTCATCTGTGACGGCTGCGAGGGGCCCGTGGTGGGCACCAGGTTCAAGTGCAGCGTCTGTCCAGACTACGACCTGTGCAGCACCTGTGAGGGGAAGGGCATCCACAAGGATCACAACATGGTGATGTTCCAGAGCCCGCTGCTGAATCCGTTCGAGGTGAGCAGAATCTGCAGAGGGGACGTAACGAGTTGGGTGTTCCTCAGGTTCAAGCCATGAGTTTTGTGTTAGTCAAAGCCTGGCTGTGTGAACAGTGTCACATGAATGCTGCCCCTTACAGTGGCTTCCCCGAGGACGCTGGCTCCGGAAAATGAGGCACGGTGTTCCACCCTTCCCATGGATGCACTGCTGGGGGTATCCTGGGCCTGCAGCTCCCTGCCAGAACCCCGGCCAAGCCGAAGCCCCTGCTGCAGCCCCCAGTGCCCCTGCTGCAGAAGGTGAGAGGAGATGCCCTGGTAAACAGGGTGGTGGCGGAGGTTCTGCTGCACAGGATAGAATCTGGGTGGGAAGATAGATATGGGAACTAACCTAATTTGCTTGACATAATTAGCACCTTTCAGCACAGGGTGGGATTACCTTAAGGCATGCTTGGGCCCATGCAAGCGATGAGGATGCAGATAAGAGTATCTGGAACCAAACCAAGCCAAGCAGTTAGGTCAAGCATGTCACTGCCTTCCAGCATGGCTAATGAGCCTTAACAACGCTAATGCTAGTTTTCTGTCCCAGAGGTAGCTCAGAGTTAGTTTTTGTGTCTGTATTGCCTTTGTTGTGCAGTGTATGTGAGTGACAGGAAGGAACACCAAGCTCTCATGGGGACACATGCTCTGTAGGTGCTCTTTCTGTCTGAGCTTGTGTGTGTGCTAACAGAAATTGTTTTTCTAGAAGCTTCTACTAACAGCCAGCCTCAGGACCCCAATGTCACCTTCCTAAAGAATGTTGGGGAGAGTGTTGCAGCTTTTCTGAGCCCCTTGGGTAAGTGGCTTACAGTTGTTACCCACTCAGTCCCCAAGATAGGCTTAAAAGGCCTGTTTGACAGGAGCAACAGTCAGCTGTTCTGACTACTGTTGGAACTACCTCATGCCTACTAAGCCTCAAAAGCTTAATTTATGCGTGGTACTAATAATGCCAAGGCTTAGAACAGCCTTTTCAGAGCCCTCCTTGGGTAGAAAATGAAGGAAGACTTCATTAACATGTCAGCACTGGAACACTGTCAGTGGTGACTCTGGATTTTGTCTTGCTTAGGTGGACATAGATACATCTGCCCTTTAAATATATGGCTTGTCTTTGTATAGCAAGATGACTATTTGGTGCTTAACTATGCTTTATTTAAAGAAAGCTATTTAAAGAAGGCTTTGCATTTTAATTACTATATATTTACATGGAAAACTATACTATTGCAGAAGTCTTAGAGTGTAGAGCAGGATTGATCCATGCTCATTTAGTACTGTGCTTTGGAAAAATCTCTAGGATTTTCTCCATTTCAAATGCATTTCTAGGTATTGAAGTTGACATTGATGTGGAACATGGAGGACAGAGAAGCAAAGTGACTCCCACTGCTCCCAATCAAGAGAACAATGGTGAGGCAAACAGCAGTGCCCCAACCCAGAGTGGTCAGACCAAGCCAGACTGGAATAACACAGACTCTGCTACAGAAGTAAATGTTGTTGCAGAACAGATACAGGACATGGTGATAGATCCTGTGCCCACACAAATGGAAGATGGCAGCTTCCACTCCCAGGTACAGAAACTATGATTACAATTTAACAGTGCTTGCTGAGGCTTTGCTAAAAAGGAAGATGATCACTTGGCATGCATTGTGGGTTTGAATGTTGTGATAAACAGCACCTTTTTAAAGGTTTATAGCAAAAGTGGTGGGATTTCTTGTGGATATAATTCTTTATATGCATCCTGCCTGGAAAGCACTGCAACACCTGGACCTTTTTTACTTTTTCCATTTCAGGAACACAGCGAGTCCAGCAGTTCATCAGGGGGTGAGGAGGATTGGACCCACTTATCATCCAAAGAAGTGGATCCTTCCACAGGTGAGCTGCAGTCTCTGCAAATGCCAGACACAGACGGTCCCAGCTCCCTGGATGGATCTCAGGAGCCTCCCCAAGCAGGACCTACAGGACTGCGAGAAGCTGCTCTCTACCCACACCTCCCACCAGGTAGGAGAATGTGTGCAGGTTTCATAGCTGAGTCACTTTCACTTGGGAACTGTTAACTTGCCTGACACAAGCAGACTTGTCTTAGAGGTGGTAGAAACCAAGGTCATGTTAGTTACAGCTAAACCTGGCCCTGACTTTTGGCAGCTCTAGCACCCTGTTAGAGAAGGTCAGGTTGTTCTTCTCCTGAATGTGGGCAGCTAAGTCTTAAATGACTTCTGACCTTAGGCTAATGTGCCCTTTGAGCAGCATGAAAAAGGTGCTGTCCTAAATCATATCCTTGCTGTGTACTGTTCAGGAGAGCCTTTTAATGCAGTATCTGGACTAGTAGTACATCCTGTGGATTTAGGGCAGCATTCTTCTCGTGGGAGCCAGTTATAGTATCCAAGGCCCTTTAACTAATACCAACAGCACAGAGTCCTACAGCAAGGCCAGCTGAACCTGACTCAGAAGTTAGCTCTGGTTACATACCATTTATCTCACACAGTGGGAGAAAAAGGAGGGCATGTCTGCTCTGCGGCATTTCACGGGATCAGTGCCACCTACTTCCTGTGCGGTATTAGAGCCTTGGCTGGTTTACCTATTACTTGAAATAGTTGAACTCTATACTATTTTTCTCTTACAGAAGCAGACCCTCGCCTCATTGAGTCCCTGTCCCAGATGCTCTCCATGGGCTTCTCTGATGAGGGTGGATGGCTCACTCGGCTCCTTCAGACAAAGAACTGCGACATAGGGGCAGCACTAGATGCCATCCAGTACTCCAAGCAGCCACCTCACTTGTAGTAGTAACAGCACTTTTCTAACTGAAAGCAGACAATGCAGCACAAGTCATTGTTGTTCCTCTTTTCTTCCTGCTAAGAGTTTGTCTCATGTTTTTAAGTGCTTGTAGAATGGAGAAAAAATAAATACTACTGCATGTGATATGTCTGTGTGAACTTTTCAGTATCACAGCTGTATTTTTATTTACTGTAACTTAGTTAACAGAGTGGAGGGGCAAGCTGAAATCAGCAACTAGCTCCCTGTGTGGCCCAGGGCTGCCTTTTTGCATGTACATTAGTGTACACTCTGGTCACTCCAATGCTTTGCTGCCTGCTCAGCGGCTCTGGAAGAAAGGGTTGCTATGGGAGATCTAAACAAAGATGTAGTACAGGGATAAAGAGCTGTGGTTTGTAAGGAGGAGTTAATCACTGAATTTAATTGTACTGGCAAGGAGTCCTTAAGGCCTAGGAGCTCTCTCCCCCCAAACTGACCTACTTCCTATTTCTAGCTGCTGAGGTTGCTAGACAACACAGTAACCTGAGAGCAGTGGTCCCTTCCCCCCAAACACAACTATAAAGCAAGTAAACAACTTTAATAGTGCAGTTCTAATAGTGGCTTAGAGTGAAGCCCACTTGACATACAAATACACTATAGAGACAAGAAAGAAATGCTAAAGATGCCTGAAATTCTCAGAGGTCATCATCAAACTCCTCACCTGTGCTGAAGAGCTGTTCACAAGAAATGTTGCTCAGCTTTGGCCCGGGGTTAGAGTTAACAAGGGTATTTGCCCTCTTGGTCTTACCTAAACATCCTGCAGTGGTTTCTGTACCAGATCCTGCCCTTACTAACTGGCTCTGAGGTTCTCTGAACAGATGCTCAGCGGAGCCACTGGTGCTGGGCACCACAGTGCCAGGCAGTTTTGAGGCCAGACCCTCAGTGCTGGCACCACACTTTCTAAGTTCAAAACCTGTACCTTGAGGTAGAGTTCTTCCAGCCTGGTCTGAACATCTGACCCCACTAGCACCTGCTGCAGCAGTGCTGTCCAGCCCCAAACCTCCACTGCCCTCCTGCAGTGACAAGGTCACCCCAGCAGAGTTTTCACTGGAGTTGTCAGACGATGAGAGAAATTTTCCCCACTTTGATGGTTTGGCACAAGCAGTTGGGGGATGTGTGTTGTCCTCTGGCACTACAGGCTCACAGGTAGCAGGAATCACACTGCCTCCAGAAACAGCATCTCTGTCACCTCCACCAGGCACTGCTGCACAGCATTTCTTGTGCTGTAAGAGGGAAGAGAGTTTGGTTATATATCCAGCACACATGGTCAGGCTGCACAGGAGCATTATTAATAATAATATATAAAATATTAATATATATATCATATATCCTATAAAATGTATAATTATTGATACAGTATTAATTATATAACAATAAATATATAAATTAAAATATTAAATTAGCTTTGCCTGACTAAAACCTTTCAGAGAGAAACCCCCAACACAACTTTCTTCTCCGCAGTCATTTAAATAGAAGAGCAGAAAAAGACTCATAGAAATTCAAAATTATGATGACACAAAAGAGGTCAGGAAACCACTTTAGTTTTACTGGTCAGAAGCATCTTCTACAGCTAAAATACCTCAGTGGTTTTAAACTTTTTGGCTTGGTAGACAGGCTGGAAAACCCCATTTTCTTCTGCATGCTCTGGACCATCACTAGAGAGAAAGCTCTTCTGGTGTTTCCTGGCCAAGAAACCATTCACAAAGAGGATAGATTAGTTCCACTGTAGGTTTTTTCACAGATCACCAAAGAGGTTCATTAAATGCAGGGCTCTAGCAACAAGAGAAGTTTTATCCCCAAATATTAAATCCCTGCTCAGCTCAGGCTGTACACTGCAACCTTTACTCCGTTCAGCTCTGAGAGATGAGCTGCCTCCCACACCTCCAAAACAAGTGTCACCACCCGGGGGCAGGAATTGCAAAACAAAGTTCTTTCTGTACCTTTGTTCTCCCCCAGGGTTCTTCCTGTGGGAACAGAACTGTTGCCTTTCTAGAGCTGCCTCCTCCTCCTCATCTTCCTGATCCTCCCTCTCCTGGTCCAGATATTTACTCCAGCGACTGACTGCTGACGTCTGACTTGCCTCCTACAACATTGGAGAATCACTGAAAACAGCAACAACACGGGGTTTTCATTTTTGGCATTGTTAACACATATGCTGAATGCCTCCAATGAGTCAGTTCAGACATGTCCCTGTATCACGTTCCCAGCTTCAGTTCCCAGTGGAGCAGAGTTTCTGTGTACATCTCATTCTCTCCTTGCAGGAGCCTCTTTGATTCTGTCACCATTTCAGCTGTCTGAACCATATAGAGGGATCACTGGTTTCGCTGGATTCACCTAGGACAGAATGGGTTGGTATTTACCTCAGCTTTGTAGGGATTTTACCTGCTGGACTGAACTGTCCTCACGTTGTGCTGCTGTCTTTTTGCTGTCATTTACAGAGTCTTCTACGCACCTAAAACAGAGGTTTAAACTACAATTTTGTCTGTCAATTTATAGGTTTCAAATCACACAGAGCAGCAGGAACTGGTTAGAAACCATGGACAGGGACACCAGACAGGAGGCAAGTCTGAAAAACCAGGATCTATAGAAAAGCTGGTGCCAGATGAAGAATTTGCAATACATACTGACAAATACTTGAAAAGTCTAGGTCACAGGAAGCCCTTCCTCCTTCTATACAAATAGTCTGATCTAAAGCCACTAATCATGAAATGGCAAATTCTAATTGAGCATAACTAGGGAGATAACTGCATTTCTTTGGGACAACAACTTAAACTCACTAATTATATCCCAAGAAACCAGACAAAAAGAAGTTTTTTCACAATGTCTTGAATTTCACAATTTCTTTGAGAATAAAAATAGCAACCCTTTTTGATAAAGTGAACAATGAGTTTTATTCCTCAAGGTTAACCCACAGCACTGTAACACACAGAGCTAAGTTATGTAACTACCTTTGACTGAAAATAACCTCCAGTAAAAAGGAAGCTGGATCAGCTCAAGACCAGTTCAAGATTAAATGATTTATAAACAGATTCAAGAATGAAATAAACAGGAAGGTGCTACTCAGATTTTCCAGCCCAGCAGGAATTTACACCAAAATCTTTGCGCTAAACAAGTTTTTATCAACAGCAGCAGTGATTACTCAACAGATTCACAGCATGAACCCTCTAAATGCCACCTTAGAGAGAAGGATGTTTTCTCTCTGAGGATGTAATCTGATGAGGATTGTCATCTGTAGAATGGACATCACAGTCAGCTCAAACGGTACATAAAAAAGAGCAAATAAACCCAAACAAACTCAAAACTAAAAAAGCAACAAACCCAAACCCTATTGCATATATATTAATGGGAAAAGGCCTGACCAACACATGCTATTGATCAACCAAACTTATCTGAACAAAGTCCTTGTCAAAAGAAAGGTGCTGGGACACTGAACTCAACAAAGAGCTTGTTCCTTTGAGGTGAGGACAAACCTGGGACATGTCAAGGCTTCACAAGAGGCCAGAAAACCCTCCCGTGAGTATGTGCACCAGCTGTAGCACACATTAAGAGAAATAAACAGACAAACGCTGTACCAGGACGTCCAGCCAAGAGCCTCCTCTGCCTCTCCCTGCAGCAGGTTTAACTTCTGGACGTGGTGCCTGCAGTCGGGGCCGGAGCCCTGGCCATAAATCTGTGGGGAGTGAAGGGGGGAGAGGCTGCAGGGGGTGAGGAGGGCACAGAGAGGGGTGAGGAGGGTACAGAGAGGGGTGAGGAGGGTGAGTAGGGGGGTGAGGAGGATGAGGAGGGTACAGAG
>JAWWEE010000025.1:11187199-11210895 GCA_035221455.1 Xenops minutus
AGGGCACAGAGGGGGGTGAGGAGGGCACAGAGGGGTGAGCAGGGTGAGCAGGCCGAGGAGGGCACAGAGGGGTGAGAAGGATGAGGAGGGCACAGAGGGGTGAGCAGGGTGAGGAGGGTACAGAGGGATGAGGAGGATGAGGAGGGCACAGAGGGGTGAGCAGGGTGAGCAGGCCGAGCAGGCCCGCCCTCGGTGCCGCCCTCACCCTCAGCAGCGCCTGCCGCTGCCCGCACACGCTGCAGCTCCACCGCCCGCTGCGCTTGGCCTGTGAGGGCACAGAGGGGTGAGGCAGGGAGCGGGGCCGGGAGGAGCAGTGCCCATCCCAGCCCATCCCATCCCATCCCACCTGCTGCACTTGGAAGCGGCGGCAGCGGCAGCACCGCAGGGCCCAGCACGGCGGAGCCATGGCGGGCAGCGCAGCGACCCCTGGCGGCGGGAGGGAGCGGCACAGGGACGGGGGCGGGGACAGGGAGAGGGACATGGAGAGGGGACAGGGATAGGGGACAGGGACATGGAGAGGGACAGGGATAGGGGACAGGGATAGGGGACACGGACAGGGATAGGGACATGGAGACACCATCCACGGACAGGGATATAGACAGGAACAGGGAGACATCATCCACGGACAGGGACAGGGATACGGACAGGGAGAGGGGACAGGGACATGGAGAGGGACAGGGACAGGGATAGAGGACAGGGACAGGGAGACATCATCCAGGGACAGGGATAGAGGACAGGGACATGGAGAGGGACAGGGACAGGGATAGGGGACAGGGACAGGGACAGGGGCATGGAGAGGGACAGAGACAGGGGACAGGGATAGGGAGACATCATCCAGGGACAGGGACATGGAGAGGGACTGGGACAGGGGACAGGGGCAGGGACAGGGACATGGAGAGGGGACAGGGATAGGGGACACGGACAGGGATAGGGACATGGAGACATCATCCACGGACAGGGATATGGACAGGGATAGGGAGACATCATCCAGGGACAGGGACAGGGATATGGAGAGGGACACGGACAGGGATATGGACAGGGACATGGACACGGGCAGGGAGAGGGGACAGGGACATGGAGATGGACAGGGACAGGGATAGAGGACAGGGACATGAAGACATCATCCACGGACAGGAGCAGGGATAGGGACAGGGACACAGACACAGGCAGGGACAGGGGACAGGGACATGGAGACATCATCCACGGACGGGGACAGGGATCGGGACACGGACATGGACAGGGACACGGGCAGGGACACGAGCACGGGTAGATCATCCACGGACATGGACACAGACACAGACATGGACAGACACAGACAGGGACGGGCAGGGACAGGGACATGAACAGGGACAGGGACACATCATACATGGGCATGAACACAGGCACGGACAGGGGCATGGACGTGGATAGGGACACAGACAGACACGGACACATCATCCACAGACACGGACAGATATGGACACGGACAGACACACCCATGGATGGACATGGACACATCCACATCCATGGACGGGCACATCCACTCTGCCCTCCCACAGGAACAGCCCCCACAGCGCACCTGGAGTAAGTCCCGAGGGCAGGTTGGCTGTGAGTTGATAAAGTTCTGCCAGGGGGGAGAACGCTTGGTGTTTGCAGCCACGTAGTCACTGGCCAGGTTTGCACCCGCCTGAAGCGCAGTCAGCCTGTGTTATGTGAAAAGTAAGTATACAGAGTAATAATAAAAAAAGAGTGAGGAAAAGAGGGAAAAAATGAGGGGGAAAAGAAAGGAGGGAGAAAAAAAAAGGCAGAAAAGAAGGGGGAAGAAAGAGGGGAAAGAAAGGGGGGAAGCGGGGAAAGAAGAAAAAAGAAGAGTAAAGAAGAAAAAGGAGAAAAAAGGCATAAAAAGAATAAAAATTAAGAACATGAGGAAGAAGGAAAGAGAAAACAAAAAAGAAGGAAATAAAAAGAGAACAGGGAGGAAGGAAAGGAAGGAATGTCAATCTTCAGTCACACCAAGTCTGCTCTTTTCAACAACCACCTTGGACAAAAAACCAGCAATATTCCAGGAACTCAGAGAAATAAAAGGCAGCCAAATAGCCTGTAGGATTCTGGGTCATTTATTGAATACATAACAGATAAGACAGACAGTGTAAAATCACATGTATTATTTGTACTTTAAAAAAATTACAATAAATTACTGAATAATTAGTAAAAGCAGTTTTACTAATGGCTGCTCTCCAGTGATACAGGACAGAGGAGGCAGAGAAATAAGAAATATGTACCAGCTGTGAATACACACCGAGAATGTCACGAGGATGAATTAACACTGAGTAGCACACCGAGTAGTGTTAAATGGGAACATCCACGAACGTGTCCTTCCTACCCTTATACTCCGAGTGCCAGCCAAAGGCTGGATCAAACCCTGCCTTCATTGTGGGCTCTGCTCTGGAGGAGCAGCAGCTTCTGTCACCCTGGCCCTGCAGGGTCACTGCCTGCGTGCTGAGATGAGTTTATCTGTAATAACAGCATTAATTCTACTTCCTTGGAGCACACACCCCGCTACCAGAAGGGCAACTTTTAGTTTCTTCTGGTTTTAATTGATTTTGAAGAGCACTAACTCAATCTCCCAGTTACTTTGTGTCTAACTGGAATGAGATCTAGTGTGGAGGTTTCCCATAGGAGGCTGATGGCAGAGGGCCACGCTGCTCTGAATTCTTCCTCTTTAGGAATAAAATGCCCCTGGATGAGCAGGAGTTTCTAAGAGCATGTCCATTGCCAGACTTCAGTAAGGACACACTGAGCAGCAGCCGGTGGCACAACACTCCTGCACACCTTCCTGCCCCAGGCATTTGTGAGGGCTGACTGATCAGAGTATTCTTAGGGGTCCACCTAAAAACTGGACCCATCACTAGCCAGTAAAAATGGAGAATCAGCAATGAACAGTGAGTGTACCGACAGGGAAAGTTCAGCAGACCAGTGTGCCACTGCCCTGGAACACTGAGGCTGATTCACTGACTTCTAATTTAGGAAATTATTCCCTCATTATAACCATCATGAGCCCACCGATTGACTCAGTCTTACTTCTGCACTGAAGTCAAGGAGCTTGTGGCTTCCCAGACAAAATAAAATTAATGGCTTTCAAAGAGTTGGAAAAGCAAATGCTAGAAAACCATGTTTGCCTGAAAACTCCTTTCTGCTGAAGGAGAAAGTAAGTGATCGTACACTATGAAAATGCCAAACCACATCTGAAAGAAACCTGAAGGTCTGAGCAATGTCTGTGTTTAGATCTTACGGTGCTGGGAGCAGTGGGACACATTTGCTTTATAGCTGCTGAGTCACAGAACAGCTCACAAGAAGAACTTACAAGATTATTTATAGGTCAGGGTCCTACAGCACTCGACTACACTGCATTAGCTCTCGGACTGGCAGCCAGGGGTGAGCATGGTTTCAAGCCAGGCTGCATCTGCTGTGCAAGTAACCCAGGAACCTACAGCAAACAAGGGCAGGCAAGGAGCAGTTACTGTCTGAAATAAAACTTCATTAAAATAAAAGATAGCAAAAGGCAGACATGCATAATTTATGGTGGTAATTCTATATGTCAGGGGCTATTAGGTTCTAATGGCTCTTGACAATGTAAATCTAATTCTGTCAGCCAGAGTAGCCGAAGAAGCACCTACACAAAACAGTCACTGTCAGAAGCCCCTTATCAATTGGAATCTATTGTAATTGTGTAGTTACTGGTCTCTGATTAAACAAAAAAACCCCAAACAGAAAATACCAAACCATCCTGCCATCTGCCACTTATCTTCCTGTTTTATCTCCAAAAGACAACTCCTGCTTTCTTGAGTTCACCCTGACACGGAGGAAAGTTCGTAGTCGCTGGATGAACTGAACTGCCTCTCTACCTTCTTCTGATCCTTGATCTTCTGAAGGATGTTGACCTTTTTCTCAAAGTAGTTTACAAGGGCTGTTTCTGTCAGCATGGAGGCCAAGATCTGCTCGAAGGAGATGGACCAGTCAGTGTCAATGGTGCTGCCATACCTGGCAGCTGCGCTGCTGCCTTCACAGCCCACCAGCACTGTGTCATCTGCAATGTCCTCACACTGCAGGGAGCCTGTGCTGACCATGGAGTAGGAGGACATGGACATATCATCTTTGGTTTCATCATCTGATAGCAGCTGTAAAGGAGAGCCTTGTCCTTCCCCTGACACATCTCCCAGAGTTTGGTTTTCCTGCTGTGTTTTTTCAGGCTGAGCATCAACGCTGGTTTTGTCCTCATGGTCAGCTTGGGGTTGCTGCTCCACTGCTGAATTCTGACTCTGTTCAGATGTTGGTGACTCCTCTTCACTCACAGGCTCTTGAGCATTGTTTACTTTGCAGTCCTCAGACTTCCTCGTGGGCCTGTTGGAGAATTTTTTCCCAACCTCCCCAATTCGCAGGAGGAGACTGGCCACGGTGGCGATGGCATGGTACAGCTCTTGCTCCACGGGGTCCTCGCTGAACATGTTGTAAAGGGTCTTGCATAACTCTATGAACTGTTCCTTTAAAAGACAAACACCAAAGAGTCATACTTCAGGCTGAAAACAGTTTTCAGCGGCTGATGAAGCAACAGGCCCCATCTTGAATGACTCATTGTTTATCTGCCTCCCCACCAAATAAGTGGCAACTTACTGTACTGACTCAGAACAGTCTGATACAGGCAAACTCCCCTCTCTCTGCTCTAGTGGCTAAACTGAGACACAGCTGGCAATTTAACAGTGGTGGGTTTTTTGCTGGCAAATGAACACCATAGTCACATATTCACAGCTGAGGAAACCTGAAGTTTTACTTCTATTCTGTTACTCTTCTGTGGTCAGCTTCTAAGCATTTCCAAACTGGTTTAAGTAGCACCCATAAAGGAAATTAGAGACAGAAAAGATCACACCAGTCATCTGACTCTCCCTTCTGTAACCACATTCTTCACTCTCCACCGAGCAGCTGTAACTTGAGGCAATGAAAAATCAAAAAAGCCAAACAAGTTTCTGTGACTGATGGCATATTTGAGACACCCTGGCCTGGAGGGAAAACACAGACTTACAGGAAAAATTGGTGTGAGAGGTAGAGTGGATCTAATATATTTGACTGGCTGAAACCAAGCAGTTTTCCTATACCCACTGTGGAATTCAACAGAAATGTGGAATTAGAGGTTCTAAAGTTCACCAGACCAGAACAGCAGGGCAAACCACAGGCAGGGACTGGGCATGCTGACACAATGGCTGCACATAGTGCTGAATTCCCCACCAAGCTGCCAGTGATCTAACTGGTAACCTTCGCATTCACTTCTTACCTGGCTCATTTTGGGGAGATCTTTAATGGTTTCTTTCTTGGCCTCTTTTTCCTTGGCCCACATTCTTAGGTAGTATCTATAGTCCTGTGGACTGGTACCCTTCTCTTCTGCAAGGCAAGAACAAGCCACTAGTGAGGTGGTTTATGGTTTCAGACTTAAATGTGAATGCTATGCCAGCAAAAATCAGGCTGGAAGCAGGTTTTATTGACAGTCCAGGAAAGCATCTACCCGGAATGCTGTGTTGTTTTCTGCTGGTTTATCTGATCCAGCTCAGTAGAGCAAAAATTTTAACAGTGCTGCATCAGCCTGACTTCTTATAAATGAGATGGGTAAGTTGACAACTTACCCAACATGATTTACAAACATTGTGATCTTGGTAGGTACAAGAGTTGGAGTAGTAAGGCATAAGAGAGATTTATTTCCCAGCTCACCTCTGTCCACAAGGGACACTGAAAGGTCTCCTTGATCAGCACAGGACAATGAATAGTTCATAATATGAGAGAGACAAGACTAGAGGGTGGTCTATTGATGGTGAAATTACCTTTTTCTGGGCCATTCTCATTTCTCCTTCCTTTATCTTCTTGGGTTTCTAAAAAATTATGGAATTATAAAGGAACAATTAATAGCTGATTTTCAGCAATACAACACACAAAGAACTTGACAACTCAATATACAAATGTAAATTATACAAGAATATATTTAATAGAAGTTAGATCTCACACTCCCACATCATGTTTAGAGGAGTGAATAGAACGGGATGGAAGGAAGAGGCTGACAGGGTGAGCTGGATAAAGAGCCATACTCAAAAAGTGGGCTGAAGAGCTGAGGAAGAGAGCAGAGCTCTTAAAAAACCCCACAGGTATGGAAGACAGCCAAGCAATGTGATGGCCTAAAGACAAGGAAGTTCAGTCATCCAAAGCAAGATAATGAATGGAAAAACTACAAACCAGTCCTGAGCACACATGTGACTAATACCTACACTCACCACTATTCACTGACTGAACGGACACTTGAGGAGCAATTTGCAGTCTAACTTCACAAACTTCTCTTCTCATTCCCTGCACTGTCACTAGAATAAATGGCAAGTCTTAATTTCAACTCTGACTCTTAATTTAGCCACCTAGCACCAAACTGCACAACTACCTCTTGTACTTACAGATTTTTTAAGCACCATCGTGTTCTGGTAAACATTTAGCGTGATTGACATACTTTGACCTTCTATTTGACAATTCCTAAAATTGTGTTTTAAAAATTGCAGTAAACTACTCTGTTAACAGTTTTACAATTCAGTGGCATGCACCCTTATTCCTTTAAAATAGAAGACTGTGTAGTAGGCACAGGTGTCACCTACACAGGCCACCAAGCCTAGCACCACCCCCCCAATCTGTTCTAAGTGTATTTTTGACCACCACTTTCTAGAGTGAGATAAATTCCATTGAGAGAAGCCAGACAAAACCTATTTTGACCAGGGTTGAAACTCAATAGGTAGAATATACTGGACGATATTTAATTACTTATAGCACTTTATTAATAGTGAGAGTGTCACAAGAGAGGACGAGCAGCAATAATTTCAGAGTATTTACATCAGTACACTGGTGCTGGCAGGTGGTATCAGCACCATAGTCATGCTTGATGCATGCACAGAACCCATGGACTGACCTTGAGACTCACAGTGCAGGCAGATATCCAGCTCTGAGACAAAAGGAGATACTTGAGCAGCAGAAAAAGGGGTTGAGGGGGCAATATTCCAGGTAAAACAGAAGAAAAGGCCAGACATAGACAGACACAGAGAAGGAAACAAAAACAAGAGAGACAATGAGACTTGCATGAAAAGCCTAAATCATGGTGGGAGACAGGGGCTGGTGAAAGCACACTGCTCCTCCTCAGCAGTCTGTGACTGAGCTTCAGAGCATGCTGTATCCTGCATGAAATGGGCACCAAGGAGTTTTAGCTCCAAACTTCTTCCCCATCATGCAACAAAGACAGCAAGCTCAAACACACTGGCAATCTTAACACACTGCCAGCACGAGACCATGCCTTGCACAAACCCACTGGATCTATGCTGCAACTCCTGCCTACACTGAGAGGTAAAGGCAGCAGTGTTGCATTACCTTCTGTTGTCACATCCTCTGTGAAATAACTTGTGGCCTCCAAAGCAGATTCTGTCTCCTCTGGATTCAGAGCTGTATTCACAGAGAAGCAGAGGTTAAGGTCTCTGAACTAACTGAACAGCAGTACCACCCACTTCATTAGCAAAACCACATGTCAGAACACACAGAGTTCAACAGCAGCAACAGACAGAATCAATCACTCACCAGGAGGCAGGTGCAGTTTGTAGAGTACTTTGAGTTTTTCAGTGAGGTCACCATGATACATCCCACCTGCAAAATAAAAACAAAAAGGTTAAGCAAAATAGCACTTAGGATAAAGAATCACCCTCTGCTCACACACTCAAATCAGAAGGAGTTCCATGCAGTGAGGAAACGCCGACTGCTCAGAGTCCTGTGCAGAAGCAATAAAGAAATCCACACCAAAAAGGCATATTTTGTCCAGCTTGAGGCTTCCTGTCACCCTCCCTTCATGACACACCATTATCTCCTTTTAGTTCTCTTCTTGGAAAATGACAGAAACGTTTTTTTTGTAGTATTCCATCTTCTCCAAAAACACCACTTACTCATTCCCGTCACAAACTCCTTGAAGTTGATGAGAGAATCCCTGTTCTCATCCAGAAGCCGGAAGAGCCGCCCTGCTAGGACAGGTGTATGTGCCCCACAGGACCAGGGGGTGAGGCTGATGAACAGGTCCTTGAACTGCTCCATGTCTATGCGATACTGCTCCAGGTACGGCAGGCTCTGATCCCGGCGGGCAGCGGCCGCACGGTTATTTCCCCAGTAACAGCTCATCAGGTACTTGGCCTTTGGGGGGAAAAGGATTAACAGGTGGGATTATAATGCACCACAGCAACCCACAGGAGTGGAGAGTTTGGTACCACTCAAGAATAGCATTGGGTAAGCAAAGAAGAGACATTTCATGCTTTATCTCCCTCATTATTCCTGGTGTTACTTCACTACAAAATAGAATGAAATGAAGAAAGAGACAGGGATTTCAGGAAAAAGGAAAAGAACATAAAATACAAACCATGATTTCACGTTATAACAAAATGATGCTCAGGCTTTGTCGCAAAGGGAATGTGCAGGTTTTAGAACTAAGCCTCTTTCTGAGTCTAAAGTACAGTGCAACTGAGTTTGCAGTGACTTTGGTAAATGCAGTTGGGTAATACCACTCTTTTAAAAATACATATGCTGACAAATAGAGGCAAAGCCCTTAAGAAATCTTGTCACAATTACAGAACAAGTAAATGGAAACCTTGAGACTAAAAACTGAGGTACAATCAGTCCTGGCTCCCTGTTCTAAGTGCTATGTGACTTCTTTCCATTGACTCCACCTTGTCTTTCTGAATAAGTGCAATTCAAATACTGTGAACATGTTTTGGCCAACTTTGGGGGAAAAAATTAAAAATAATCACTCGGATAGTAATGAGGTCAGTCCTATAGGCACCATGTATAACAGAATGTCACATTCTGTTCTGATAGGTTACATTAAGAATTAAAGGAAAGTCACTGCTTTCCTTTCAACTTATTTGTACTCTGTGTTACAACATTTTTCCTCACTGTTGCTTCTTACCTTGAACACTACATACAGCTCTTCTAGTTCTTCAATAGAAAACCCAATGTCACCAGACACAGCTCGGACCTGGAGGGATAAAATAGAGAGAACAATGTATTTTGAAGGTACAAAAATGAAATACAATTCACTGAAAAATCCGTGTAACATAGAAGAGAAGAAAACAAGTGCAAGGAAATATGACACAGGATGGGAAGGAAAACATAACCATTCTAATATCTCTGGAAACAGGCCAGGAAGACAGTTCACAGTCAAAAAGAAACTGCTGACGTTTTGAGTAGTTAGAAAAATATTACTGTGTTTATTTCCTCTTTGTGCAGACCTGACTGAGCAGACTGTTGCCCCACCCTCTTGTTTTTATCTTCAGATGTTTGACTCTGAGGTATTGAAAAACAACAGTGAAATAAACACCTGGATGATATTCTCCACTAAGACATGGGAGATAATGGCAATAGATAGTCACTCCCCTTTGGCCATAAACCCTTATGTAAAATTCTGTAATGCACTCACCTACTCTCTAAATGGCAGTAAAATAATTATCTACTAGCAAGCTTTCCTCAGAGATTCCAGGCAAGCAGTAAAACAGACAGCACCAGGCACTGGAGACCATGACAAGGCCTACAAGTGTTTGGTATCTCCCTCCTTGCCACAGCTACAGCACAAAGTTTCTCGATGCTCACAGAAAAAAAGCCATTCCATGAATGTGCCATTAGGTAGCTCATTCAGTCTGGGAGTCACATACCACACTCTTCTTGGCTGTATCCTCCAGAGACTGGATCACCTTCAGCCTTTGTTTAAAACGCATTTGTTCAATGTCATCTGCCTTCAGATTGCTGAATTTCTACAAGAAAGGAAGCAGATCAGGTCAACATCTTCTAAAGAAAGAACAACCCATCTTCAGTTACATGTTCTTTAACAAGTGTACTATGCCCTCAGAGATGATCTAAACCCACTAGAAGCCTTTTACCAGCTGTGAGATGAGAAAAAAATTGAGCACTATTCCCTATTCACCCCTGTCCTGCAAGAGAAGCAATTCAGAATTCATGAGAAATCCAGCATAAGAGGTTTCTACAGAACAGCTGAGAAAGAATCTGTCAGGAATGACAGAAATACAGATTCTGTACTGTGGCAGAGATAAGAGAATAGACAGGTTGTCGTGTCTTCCAGCCTTGCTTTTTTATCTCTAGGACCCCCATGAGACTCAGCCGGAAACACCAGAGTCAAGAGGTTTTTCTGCTGACTAGGTCAGACAAGTAATATGAATTTGGTGACACTCTTTATAAAAAGAAACCAGGAACAAATAGAGATGGCAGATTTGAAGAAGCAAACAGAATACGCAGTAAAATGACAGCTGCCTGACTGTAAACAGCTGGAAAGGGATGGGATAAAACCCAGGACATAAAAAGGGAAATGATCCCACATGATCCCCATCTGCAAAGCACAGCAGAGAACTGTCAAACACCAGTTCTCTTGCCTGTCTTCTTTCCATATTCAGGATCAAATTGCTTGTGAGTCTGTACTCCTTGAGCACCTCAAGCTCTGAACACTGCCCAAATTTTGGCTGCACAAGGTATAAAATGGGATGTTAGTAGAGAAAAATCTCTTGGGCAAAAACTAAGGCAGAACCTCACCTCATAGGATGTTTTGATGAGTTCAAAGATGTCAATTTCCAGTGGTGGGTCATCTCCACTTGTCAATAAGGCGTGCAAGTGTGGAATAGGGGGAGAGACACTCTGTCTGTTAACTACGTTGTCCAAATACCTGTGGGGAAAAAAGAGAACAGATGCAAGGCTCTGGGATTAGTGTCCAGGAAAAGAAGTAGTATCCTAAACACATTACTCCCAACTTCTTTGTATCATTAATCTAAACATGAAGGAAAATATAATTTTTTCCAGCTAATCTGCAATGCTACCTTTAAAGTACCTGAAGTTGATTTTCACACTATTTTTGGGGTATCTCCTCTTTTGAAAGTGGAATTCTAGTCATAAGCTGAGTATCTTGCTGCATATAGAAAAGGTTCCCATTTTAAACAAGAAAATCTTATGTTTACTAGACTTGGGAGATACCTCTTGATAAAGTTTTATCTTTCTAGAAGGCAATTCCTACCAGGATCTGTTCTTAATAATGGAGCAGAATTATCACGTGAATTTTGAATAAACAACCCTTAAGAGTTCAAATTCAAACTGAGATACAGGAAGGTACTATGCTGCAAAGCAAACAGTTCCAGAAATATGGGACTGCTCCACAGCTGAGCTAACAATTAATTTCAGCTCTTATAGAAAGAAATAGCAAACCTCTCTGGAGCTCAAGTTTCATCTCAGACTGTTATCTGTAACCTGCTATGTAATGGAATTAGGTGGAAAGACATGATGACTAAGAGGACATTGTTACTATTGAGTTATAAATAAGAACAGTGAATGGTACCTGCCCAAAATAGTCATGGCTTCACCTTCATCACAGCACTGTAGCAACTTCTCCATGTTGGCATCAAGTATGGCCAATGACACCTGCAGGATAAACTTGATTCCCTCATAGAAAAAACAGTCAACAATGACCACAGCACTCTCAAAGGGCATGACACTGAGGAAGAGAGTGAGAAACCAGGAAAGGGATATAGTGGAAATCACTCCCAAGTCCTGCATCTTTTCTGACAGCTGTGGAAGATACTCCCGTGTAAGTTCTTCAAAGATGCCTTGGTCCACCAATGCACCTGAAACAGACAAAAAGAAACAATGGTAGAACTCAAACTGGTGGTTTCATGGTACAATACCCAAGCTAATCAATTATTAAAAAAACCAGTGTGAATTCACTTAAATTTCATATAAGCCTCTGAACATCACTAAAATTGAGAATTTGTTTTTTTCCCCCATTCTCAATAAAAACAACATATTTAGATAACAACTGTTCCTACACTGGAGAGCATGCAGACACAGAATCTCTCATTGATAGATGCATTTTCTCTGAATGGAGGGGTGAAGGATTACTGATAGTATGGTATTTACACCAAACTATACTCTTTTATACAGACCCACTTCAAAAGCCCATGAAACAATACTTTCACTAACCTTTCCTGGGAGCCTATTCCAAAGATTGAATGCATCATTTAGGTGAGTAAAACCAAAACTCAATAATTTTCTTCTAGATATGCCTCTTTACTGCTAATGGTCCCTCCTGTTACCAATTTTTAGTTGCTTCATCCTCCTTGTTAGTACAAGGTAGTACTACTACCTTGGTAGCCTGCAGTGTGTCTTCCTATGTCTCTATCACACACCTGCAACTTTAAATGGAACAGGGTTGTGCTTCATCATCTTTAAAATGCATCACATTTAATAAATTCAGACCAGAATGCTCCTGGGAGATGCTGGTGCAACTGTAGCTGAAAATCCAGGCTCCAGCATGAATGTAACAAAGACTCACCCACTACTCTTGTGTTGTAGTAATCTGGCAACATCCGCTCACACAAAGCCACCAGGAGCCAGAAAGCCTCCTCCTCGTTGCAGTAGAGCAGCAGCACAGATGTAACAATGTTCATGGCCTGTGAGCCAGCACAGCCAAATACACAGGTACAGGAGAAAAACAAGAAGGTCTTCATGAAAGCTCGGCCATTACAGACCAGCTAACTTTAAAACCATGAATACAGCAAACTGTCACTAAGAGTCACATCTATTTCCAGCTCTTACTGGTATCTGAGTCAATGGATGGCCTTAAACCAATGTACCTTCCTGTTTTCAGTTCCTCTCTTTGTGAGGCAGCAACTAATATGGTGAGCTTTTGTCAAGCGCTTTCAGTGAACAATATGACTAAGAATCATTTTTAGAGTTTTCATAAAAAGTTTGGTAATGATTTGGTCACAACAGAGCAACATAATGAGACCCTCTAATTCCGCAGCAATACACAAAATGAACCTGAATTTCCACTAAGTTGTTTCACAAACCAGCAACTGCCTTAATTTTCAATATACTGCTCATGTGCAACGTCATTTATTTGACTTAATTGCTCTTTCTAATGAAACCAGATGTTTTTGCTGAACTGTGGAAAACTCTGGCAGGAAAACTAGTAAAGACTCTGACATTACATCTAACGGCAGTGTGAAAAGTCTGTTTAAATGCTGTATTCAAAGGATATCTAAAAGATGTTGCAACCTACTCTCCCACCACCACATGGACAGCATGAAGGAACAGCTTGAAACTGAACAAGAAACTGAAGAAAAGATTCCAAGTCAGTCACGGTCACTGCGTAGGATTAACAAGTTTAAGACTTCCTTCTTACCTGACAGTACCCAATTGTTGGATTTCTGAATGCATAAGCTGTTAGGACTCTCCGGAGGGCAGCGATTCCCAGCTCATTCTGGAAGGCAGGATGTTCTGGCATTGAGCGGTGCAGATCTCGCTCGATTTCCTCTGTAGCGAGATTGTACTTTCCCATTGACTTCTCCACAAGATCTGCATAGTAACCAGGATGAGTCACCATCTCATTCCAAGCCCCTGAAATGAAGAACAAATATTACTTTACCTCTGGAGCTTTAGAATACAGGTTTTATGCCTCCAGTTTCAGAGATGAGCAAGCCAAGAAGCACTGCATGAACTTATCAACTACAAATACATGTGAAAGTATAGCAACAAACTCATTATTAAATCACCCTGATAACAGTCTACAGCCCAACACTGAAACACAAAGGAGTCCAAACAGCTACCAGGCTCATAAAGCTGCATTTTTGGAAAAAAAAAACACCATGAAGTATCATTCAGGTAGAGTTAACTCGTCATTAATTTCTTCTGAAATTAGCTAAGGTTCATACCTTTTCCCCTGAGATGTGTAGAAAGCTTATTCTTGCTGTCAAAATATCCAGCCCCACATCCTACCTGAGAAAAGGAGCCACAGCTCTCCACGAAGATTCTCTGGGATTCCTTTCTGTACCAGCTCCCTAGTCTTGGCAGTGCGGTACATGCACATCCCTCGCCCATATTCAAAGAAATGAATGTTCCAAGACTCTTCCTTCATCTTCTCCTTTGCCTTCATAGGAACAAATATGGCTCTTTTAGGAGATTAATGCATTTTTGTATTTGTAGGACAGGTGATTTGTGCATATACTCAGGCCTGCACTTCACACGAGAAATGCAAAGTGACATTTAAAGCCTCTCCATTTTTCTGAAGGGAGTATATGCTAATATACCCTGTTCTGAATCATTTCTGACCTTGCTTAAAGTCAAGTTTTTACAATACTACCACAGGCTGTACAATGGCACTGTGCCTTGCAGATTTCCACATAAATGCAAGCAGAACCATGAACTATGATGACTAACTAACAAGCACAGATAACAGTTCTCCATTTTCTTGATCTGAAGAAAAGCAGTTCTTCATAGCCATAAATGCACTTCCCAGAACACTGGTAATACTAATTTCTCAGCCTCCAGTCAACCATCTCAAGGGTGTCAGTACTGACAAAGTAAGCTGATGGTCAGGTTCCAGCTATGCAGCACTATCCCTGTGACAGACACAGCAGTGATGCTGCAGGACTGACCAGGGATAAAATGCATTTTCACTCTTAGAGCAGGCTAGGAAATCTGCCACCTACTGCAAACTATTTCAAGTTAATTGTTTTATATTAAAATATTATTTACCCCTTTGGGTCCAGAGAGCTCCTCAGAGTTCCTTCTGAAGAGTTTGAGTAGTCCCTGTGAGGCTGTTGGCACTTCCCCAGCACAGAAGTTGACGGACCGATGGCCGAGAGCAGACATGGGGCTGACGGTCAGTGGGCTGCTGGAAGGCAGCTCTGGAACCTCCTGAACAACAGAACAGAAAGTGTCTGAGCTCAGGCTGCCTCCTTCTTCTGCTAATGGCCAACAGAGAGACAGCACTGGCTGGTAGCACACACAGCTAACACACCGTAAGGAGCATTGCTCTGAAAAGTTCCTCCCAGCTATTTCCTCAGTACCTCGCAACTGGGATCAGCCAAATTCCACTTCCATTCCCTGTCGATGCCGCATGGCTTCTTGGATGGTGTTCTCTGCAGGAAGTCAGAGATTCTCTGTACCAAGAAATCTCGGTCTTTCAGATTGGCAAAGAAGAAAGTCATTTTACTTTTAGTGCTGATGGACAGAGGGCTGGGCAAGACGCTGGAACTATCTGCTTTCTCAACTATTGTCACCTAGAACACAAAGACAAGGGCCATTTGCATCTAGCAGGTTCTCCATTATCTATAAAGCACAGCACAGAAGACAGAAGCATGCAGAAGACAAGGAAGGCCTGTAGTCTTAATATATAGCTAAGAAATTCCCACCTCCCTGAGAGGAATGATGAGATGACAGGCCTCCTCTGCCCTGCTGGCAAAACAGATGTAATTGTTGGAAACAAACATCTGGCCAGGAATATGTGTCTTGTTGAATGGTGTCCACAAGGTACAATCTGTATGTCCATCCAGGCATTCATCCTTGGGCAACCGGAAAGTGGCACGGTAGCACTCATTTTTGGCTCGAGCATCCAGGTCTCTGGGGAAAAGAAAAGGGTAATACCCACAGCTTTTTTTGCCTCACTTGAAAAACCCACTCAAACACTAATGCTAAGTGTTCATTCCAATCACAACCTTCAGATTATGGTGTGTATTCTTAGTATTCCTTTCTCTAACTAAGATGCCATCCCTTATCTGACTCCTCTTTCAGCTTTTCAGACAGGCCCCACTGACAAGGTATGTCCTGAAATACAAGATAAAATATACAAGTGTATCTGGAAAACTTAAAGGTTACATTAGATTCTGAAACTACAGAGAAAAGTTCCCAGTGGGAGGACTTATTACAATACAAATCTATGTTACTTTTTATAAATCTTCAACTTCAGACAGAGGGGCTGGTGTAATTTTCTTCTTTCACTTTTTTTACATAGGATTTTCAGCAGTTTCTAGTTGAAAAATCATTCTAACAGTGCCTAGGCATGCATGAGAAAATCACGAGAGTGTGTAAATTCAGCTCCAGTTTGGGATGGGAACAGAAGAGAGCAGGCAGAGCGCTAATGACTGAAATAAGTGATGCAGCCCTTAGAGTGCGAAAACCCCAATGGCACCTGGGAGCTACCAAGTAATGCAGATTTATTATTAAAATCCCCTATTATCTATCTTCTTTTCTCACTCCTGGAAACACATACCTTTTTAATGCAGAGATGTTCTTAAGAGGTTTCCTGGGTTTTGGGAGAGACTTGTCCTGTAGGAAGCTCTCGTTATCCAAGAGCTGCCGCATAGCAATGTTGGCCAACTGCTCCATCAGCTTGAAGGTCTCATTGATGTTGAGGAACATGGAAAAATAAAGTTCACTATCCCTTGTGTTTACTTTAATGCACTCAGGGAACAGCAGTGTAGCATTTTTTTCTAGCTGGGTTACATCCACCCACTGGATCACAAGTGTAACTGGGAAAAATATTAAAAATACTATTATTACAATTTGAGGCAAAACAACAATCAATCAGAAATGAAAGCTGAGCAGCCAGCAAGCTCTCAGTGTAGCAACATTTTTCCCTATCCATATTTTTCCCTCTCCAGTTTCTCTAAAAAACATCATCCCTCACTACCCCTACCCCAATAAACACTAACCATAATTAACTCTGCCGCTTAAAACCACTACCCCTAATTAACACAACCACATATTATCCTTGCCCCTAACACTAACCATAAGCCTAATCAAAACCCTAGCCCGAACCCTAACCCTAAAAACCATCACCCCTAATTACCACTACCCCAATAAACACTACCCACAATTAACACTACTGCTAAAAACCACTACCCCTAATTAACAAAACCACATATTATCCTTGCCCCTAACACTAAGCATAAGCCTAATCAAAACCCTAGCCCGAACCCTAACCCTAAAAACCACTAAACCTACAAACCAACACCCTATGTACCACTACATCAATAACCACAATGCATAATTAACACTACCGCTAATAAGTACTATCACTAATTAACAAAACACCATAGTATCCCTGCTCCTAACACTAACCATAAAAAAAACCCAAACCCAAACCATAAAAACCATTAGCCCTAAAAAGCATCACCTCTCATTACCACTACCCCAATAAACACTACCCATAATTAACTCTGCCGCTTAAAACCACTACCCCTAATTAACACAACCACATATTATCCCTGCCACTAACACTAAACATAAACCTAATCCTAACCATAGCCCTAACCCAAAAAACCACTAAACCTATAAACCACCACCCTCATGTACCACTATAATTCTTTTCTTCACACTTTTACTGAGTTCTCCATAAATACTTGGAAATAATCTTTGGAATTAACTAGACTAGAAATAATTCAGTTCCAAAAAAACTATTTCCCATCCAGTAAGTGCTTTCAACTACAATTACTGAAGTTCTCATTAATTCTTTCCAGCAAATCAGCTTTGGACTCAGGAGGCCAAGCTTTGCAAATACTGGGTCCTGGAGAGTGTTCCAGATAAAACTCATCACGGTAAAAACACTCTTTGGTTTTCTAATCCAGTATAAGTAAAACTTGTAAAAAGTAATCCAATTTGAGTAAAACTGGAGTAAAACCTCAGCACAACTTGAGAAATGTTTTGGAAAATGACTCAAGCATTCAGCCTGAACAGCTCTGAAGTGCCTGTGAGACCAAGAACCGATGTACAGACTGAGCTACAGCTCAAGGATTCCTAAAAAGAAAAAAACTTGCAGGCTCATAACTCACCCTCTTTGCCCAGTAGGAAAGAGTAGAAACAGAGGTGATTGACAGTGAGGTACAGCCAACCCTGCCTGGGTACACGGCCCTTCCAATAGCTGCAGGAATAGTAATTGACCAACTTCTCCACCTCGGGCATCCCAAACTGCTTCCGCATCTTCAGTTCAGCCTCTTTGAATTTACCTGGATCCTCTTCACTCTGCGGCTGCTCATTCTTGTTCTCTTCAGCAATAATGCCCTGAAAGGATATGGGAGGACAGAGGGAAGAAATGGAAGGGAGCCTGCCTGCTGACAGACATATACAGCAAAGGGTCACAGCAGCAATCTGGAACATTCAAAGAAGAAACATGACACAGCAGCCTCAGTCCTCCTGTCACATCAGACAAACAGCAAAGAATGCAGACAGGGCAGTCAGATAATGTGGGAGTCCATGATCTGGGATCTACTCCTGAGCACATGCCACAAGCACTCATGTTTAACGTTTGACTGAGTTCCTCATGGCTGGCCTGCAAACACTTGGAACACCTTGCAGGACAGCTGAAGCCTCTTTTCACTTGCATACTTGCTTCTTCAAGGGGAAGAAAATCATCTGCCAGGAAGGGCAGAACTCTGCAGTTTGTCACATCCTGACTGGCCAGAAGGAAAAACAAATGACCACAATCTCTCTCATGCACAGACACAACAGAAAACACAAAGAATCTGACAGCAGAGATGAAAAAGACTCAAATTTCTGCTGTTCAGTAAAGAACTGCATTTATATTTATATTGTACTCTGGAAGGTTTGTGGCCTGGGATCTGAAGTGTGTTAAGTGCCCAACAAGCAGTCACCTGTTTGACTCAAAAGACGGTGGAAGTTGGGGTGCAGGTGCTTTGCAACCCTGATGCCTTTCAGACCAGAGTGGCAGGGCAAGCACTTTGCTTGCAAACTAGAATTCTCTCTCCTGCATTTGTTGCTAGATGGACCATCATTAAACATTCTCCTTTCAACAATGATATAACCAGCAAGATTTTAAAGAGGTATTATATTGTAATTAGTAGGAGCATCATTAGCAGGCTGTTCCTTGAGATCCACTGCTCATAACCTTTTCCCCCAAATGCATTTGTCCAGTTCTGACTGTGACCCAGTGTTGACAATGCTGTGTGTGTTCCATGACAATTTCCTATCTACGTATGACTGAAAAGGGTAAAAAACTATTAAAACCATCTCCTCATTCTTTCTCGGGATCTGGAAGTCCTGAAGAGAAACATGTCACTTACATGTATCTTGCCCTTGACAAAGGTGGTGATATCTTCCTCATTGTCAAAGATGGACAGAGTCTGCAGTAAGTTATTCTCCAGCCATTCCCAATGCTTTGTGATCTCTTTACGAGATGATCCTAGTTGAAGGGGAGAAAGACGATGGGAAGAGCAAAGAAAAAAAATGGAATTAGAAAAAGGGTTTTTTTCCTCCAAGTTCACAGCTGGAAACTAATAGTTACTGAACAGTGATCAGGACAAATCAAACATACCAACTGTGTGCATGTCAAGGATATTTTATGTACACCAATATTACATTTCTAATAAAATGTCTCCACTGCCACCAAGAATAACGAGCACACAGCCAACAGACCATCTCATTGCCAGTGCACACCAAACACAGCTTTTTTTCCCAGACAAAAAGCATTCTGATGTTCCAGTCAAGAAGCACTGCTTTATTTTCTGGTATTCCGGAACATAAAAAATGAGCTATCAGAAGAACCTTGAAATTTCAGAACAACTGAACTTTTTACACCTGCAAAGAGGTTCCATTTCCCAGGGGCAATGGACAGCAGGGAGCATACAATTCCAAATCAAAAAGCAACCAACATATTTATGTCAGAGTTCTCTGCTTTCTTAAAAATATCCCAAAACTTCTCAGTAAACTTTATATCAAACAGTTAGTTGCCTTTAACCATACAGTCCACAACAGTTCACAAGGGATAAGCTTCAATCTGTAACAAAATTGAAGAACTTTCCTACAGGAAGTTGTCTTAGTTAGTTGCCATTAATTATTTCAAAGATTTGTGTTTACTAAAAGGTTTCTTCCTCTCTACTGGTAGCTATCACTATATTGTTGGCATAAGGCCTCCCTCCACAGGGCTAAGAATTTGGGTTTGTGTGCACAGCCCAATGGATTAGACAACAAATGTTTGTTCTGTTGCCTCTGTGTATAAGTTTACTGGACAACTATCCCAGCATCTGACAGTATTTCTAGAGCATAAATTACTTTGAGTAATACAGAATGGTTTATTGAAAGAGCACAGAATTATCAATTATAGGATGCTTTGCTTGTGGGGAAAAAACCCCAGGTTCAGCAACAACAGCAGAGGAATGAAGTCTGTGTCCTGTTTTGTTTTATGAGCTGAATCTCCCACCAAGTGACAGCAGAGAAATTGCTAAAATAAGCCTGGCCTCAATAACTGGCATCTTTATAAAAACAACATTAGAACAACATGCATGAAGGAGTATAAGTATGCAATTTCTATAAAGAGGGTTATAGAACAAAGTGCTGAAAGGCTGAATATGTGACCAGATTGCTGCCCACCAGCATTTACACACAATAAATTATAAATAAAATATTTGTACTTTTCAGCCAGAGAGCCTTATAAATGTATAACTTCAAGTGAATGCCAGTATTCTTACTCTGAGAGCAAAATGAGAACCAGATATGATAAAGGAATACTTTGGATGAAGACAACATATTTACTCCAGTGGAATCATTTACCAAGCTCCATTTGGGTGTTTCCCAGCTCATCTCACTTTTCCATGCTGCACTGCTTAAAAGTAACTGAGATATAGAAGGTATCAACTAAAACTCCTGAAATTGCACAAAAACAATACACTGAGTGTCAAAATACTATAAATTTATAGATCTGCTCCACATGTGGCCACTAAATAGTCTGCTTTTTTCTATGCAGTTTCTGACCTGCCATTCTGTTTTCCATCTTTCTTACTCTCTGCCTCCACCCTTCTTGAAAAGCAAACTGAGTTTCTGTGAAACATAGCAACTTCTAAAGCTCCTGTCTGCAGAATTTAAGCAGCTCTGTAGGGGAGAATATTGTGTTGGTTGCCTTGGGAGAAGGTGGGAACAGGAAAAACAAGACATCAACATCTCTGGGCTTAGCAAATGATTCTTTCATGACCAGATTTTATGACTCAACCACAAAGTGAGAAGTGAAGATTCTTATTATAAACAAAGTTGTTCTAACAAATACGTCTGAAGATATTTTCTCTTTAGGAAGCATTAGGACCTAAAGCCTTAATCAAAGTTCACCACCAGATATGAGAAGGTTGCACCATTATATTCTAATACAGCAGTTATGTATCTCAAGGAAAAGATGTCAAGTATCCTTGATGCTGAAAAGAATACTATTCTAATATATTTTACAGGCCAGAAACACAGAAAAAGAAAATTGGATCAAGAGAGTAAAGAGATTCCCCAAGGAGTGTCTGGCCCCTTGAACATTACATGTTCCCATCTTGTGCCATGCTCCTGGTAAACAGGTTTGGCACAACCCTCACCATCCCACAGCACTCTTGCCATCATGGTTTTACCCTCTGAACAATCTCAATATGACACTGCAAACAGGTACATCTTGAAAGACAGAAAATTCCTGACATCTGCAGAAACAGAACTTTTTGCAGAGCCTTAAGTTCCTCAACTACAGTTTAAACAACACTGAGAAGTTCTGTCATTTTTGGCATTTTTCACTACCCCATCAGAAACTTTGCAAAGTTTCCAGAGGCGTCATAGGATATTCCTGTGTGAGACAACTGATCATATGAACCAAAAAGACAACGGAGTAACCCAAATCCAGTCCCCAACAAGTCACACCAGCACATACCACATGCCACTGCCCAGTACACTTGAGAGTCCTGAGTCTGGTGCAGGATACGGTATGGGGCAACTCTGGCACTGGAATCCAAAACCACGTCTAGTGTTCCCACAAGAAGGCCTAGGATGCAAAGAGAGAGAAATTAAAGCAATCCAATACCAAAGAATTAGGTAAAGTAAAAATACAGGCCCATCACTGCAAAAAAATGCTGATGTTCACAGTCTGCAGCTGTGACAGAGATGTGGTGCTTGGCAGAGAAAATGAAGACCCATATCCAGTCACTGCAGGTAAATTGCCTATAAATCAACTGCAGCCCGTCCCACTGGTAAAGGAAAAAGTTTAGATGGCAATTAAATGCTTACTAAACTTCATTATAACCTTCTGCCTTCCTAGGAGAGTTTTCTAATGAAAGTGAAATGTCTTTTCCTCTGTGGGGTTTCTGTTGTTAATAGTGATTTTTAAGCCGAGTAAACTAAAACACATAAGAGTTTTCAGTGCTGTATCTTTCAGCATCATCTATGCCAACGGTAGGTAAGATAACTCATTCAAAACAGAATCAAGTAGATCTAGAAAAACTGGTGCTTGCAGATTTCAGGGATGTTTCTAGAAGTACTTTGATTAAACAAATATGTTAATGACTCAAAATTTGTAATACAGAAGTTAAAATAATTTTTATATAAAGTTCAATAAAAAGGAGGCACTTTCAGAGTAAACACTAACAATCCCCAGACTTTGCAAAGCAAAACCATTTATATCAATTAAGTCTATTTACTAGATAAATATGCAAGATGATGCTTTATTATTCTAGATAATGTACTTTGAGAATCTTTAATGCAAATTAATTCTGCAACACACTCTCATGATTAAAGTCTTCTAACATCAGAACTTGAAGAGGGAGGACGGTTGGCCCTCTGGCTCAGCATCTGGGAGGCCCAGCCTCAACTCACAGCTCTCATGGTTTGGGTAAGCCTGAGCAAACTGTACTCAGCCATATCTCTTTCCTTATCATGAAACATGCCACTTCTTCCCCTTATCTTCCTTGGCTACCCATGAAGCAATTAAGAGATCAGGAATATACTACTGATGGCACTTCAGGAGAAACACCATCCACAGGAAGCTCAACTGGCAACCCCTGAAACAAACACGTATCCAGTGTAGCAGGATGTCAGCTTGGGCTCTGGGTTTCCTGTGTAGTTTTAGGCAGGATATGGATTAAAAGGTCATTTTGAATCCTTCCTGTGACAATACTGAACGTGTCAAACATTGACACACAGACCAGTAACAAAACATTTAAGAATCTGAGTCTGACTGAAACTTAAACACCTTTCCAGCTTGGCTGAATATCCCACTCCAACTCTGAGATGTCACTGTACAGTTCCTCAAGGAGGACACGTGGGTTTTTTAACCCACTGGAGCTCTGAAGAGACTCACTAAGCTAAACTAGCTCAAGAATTAAGCTGGCTCAAAGCTTCAACCATTCATTTCCGTATCAGTTTAAATATCTCCAGAATAGCACCACATGTCATTTCTTGTAAAAACCTGGGAAACTGTAGAATACAAGCACAGGCCTACATGCAAAACTGCACAGGTAAGTTATGCTACATCGGAGCACTTCAAAACAAATCTGAACACCGTGAAAGGATAAATATACTAAGGATGTTTATCAGCTGTGTCCTTTCTGTGTTTGGTTAACTGGGCTAATACGAGGTACTGGCACATAACTGTGCAAGCATTTTGCTCGTAAAATGGGGTGTTTCAGAGGAGAGGGGGTTTGCTGTTGTTGTTAATGCTGTGCCTTGGTGCCAGTTATGTTATGTTCAAGAGTTTCTGTCACACACTCGTGCTGTCCCCTCCCCACATGGGGCTCTTTCCACTGGGACACTGGAACCACCCACAGCTTCGCCCCCGGCCCAAGCACAGCGCTGCCACCCCCCAGACACGTATTAACACCGCCCTTTAAATGTAGAAAAACCACAGACACACAGTAGTAACACACAAACCAGCCCCCCCAGTGCCTCCGGCGGGGCTGAGGGGCCCTTTGCCAACGGGGCCTCCGCTATTTGTGTGCGGTCCCCGCAGCACCCCCCGCACCCCACAGGGCCCAGAGAGACCCCCCTGCACCCCACAGGGCCCAGAGAGACCCCCCTGCACCCCACAGGGCCCA
>JAWWEE010000025.1:11210995-11287680 GCA_035221455.1 Xenops minutus
AGAAGGCTCAGCTTCTTTATAGCATGTCTGCATCTTAAAAGGGGATCCTGCTCTAGCAAATAAATTTCTATGTCCCCTTTGCAGAAATAAAAAATGTCAGGTTTCACTGGAAGGAGGGGAGTGGCAAAGACTGCTACAAAGGATGAGACACTTCCCATTTTTATTTTGGGAAAAAAACAAGCCAAAATCACAGACTTCCCATGTATCAGTTTCAATTCAAACTCTCATTCCTAATGGAGGCCATGTTGGGGATCTTCATGTTTTCTTGTCGAAAATCACATCACAACAGACTTTTATTCTATCTGAGACTTAACTGGGTAATTCCAACAGATCAAATTATTGCACTAGCTTTGCCAAAGGCAGTAAGTGATTTTCAACATACAAGCAAATAGATAAATAGGAGCTTGCAGGTCTGACATGGCCTTTGCCATCTGTGGAACTCAGCTGGCACATACTTAGGACTTGTTTGGAAATCAGTGGTCCTCTACTGTATTGAGAAGCTGAGCCATTCAAGAAGCAACTCATAACCCAGGGACATGGGTGCACCAGAAGAAAAGGAGAGGACAAGAGGGTACAGTCCAAGTCAGGCTACGGGAGAGGAGGTTTTGATTTCCCATCTGACCTCATGTAAACCATTTGTATTCCTCAGAGCTTCTTCACTTAATTCTTGTAACTAAACTTTTCTGTATCACAAATATTGGGATGGAAAATACCCAAGAGGATACAAGGTGCTTGTATTTGAAGAAAGATGGGATTAAATAACACCAATAAACCACTCTCTTCTCTGCTTCTCCAGTGAGGCTGGGGATAACCTTGAGGTGTTTTCCTTGAGCAAAGAAATGTGTAACTCTAAAAAGGCTAGGAAGAGAAGAGTAGTATTTCATCAAAGGACCTGTAGTAGCAGTGTAACAACATAATCTCTTGAAGGGAGCCAAAGATTAAAAGTTGGTGTGGAAAGACTGAGTAGGTAGTAAAAATCCAACAGCTATCTGTCTTTCAAGATTCCAAGGGTGAAGTTGTGGTAGGAAGAGGGAAGGGGGTTGTTCTGCCCAAGAGATAAAGTTGTGCCTTGATTCCTCTGTCTGCATATTTTTCCACTTTTTATTTTTGGATCTTGCAACATTATACAGCATTGGATGGCACATAGCTAGAATAACAGCCACCATGCCTTGCTTTGGAGCACAGTGGGAGCACCAGAACTAACTGGCAAAGGAGGATGATGAAGTGGACCTGCAACATTAAAATGCACCTTTCACCTCTGTTTTACTCAGGAGGATTTGAAAACACATCTTTAAAATTTTACAGGAACCAAGACCCCAGAAGAACTCCAGCAGCAGATGAACACCCACGTAACCTCATCAAAATGCTATGTGGCAGACAGGGCTGTCGTGGCAGAGCCCTGGTCTACGAGAGCCCGGCACGAGTCCCTCACAGGCCAGAGAAGGAGTGGCTTCCCCAGTGCACCCACGCTGTGCCTCGGGGCTGTGCCAGCACAGCCACGTCACTCAGGGATTGCACCTCTCCATGTGTTTGGCCAGCACAGCTTTGCTGGCAAAGTCTGTAGAGTAGGCACGGCTTAACCCCAAGCTATTTTCAGCAGAAGGTGGGATGCGAGCTAACTTCCCAGCATACAGTACAGCCTGTGTTGTAATGTAAAATCCAGTCTTTCCAGAGCTGCTCAGTCCACTGGAGGCAGGGGCCATCGGATGCTGTCACATAAGAGCCAAGAAACTGATGCCATGAAATAAAATGTTTTATAAAAACCCTGACAGACAGTTTTCATTGATACACAGCCTCTAGATGAGTGCTGTATTGGGCTCTGTTATGTCATGTTAGTGCAGAAGGACCCACTTACATGAGCAGGGCAGTCAAAAGGCCAGTTTGTACTCCTTAAGCCAAGGCAAACACAATGCATACACAGCACTAGTGGCAAAAAATGCGAAACAAATACACCTCAAAGGACAATTAAACTTTTCTGAAAAGGCCAGGTTTAGCAGGTCTCCCAGGACAGCTTCATCTCAAACTCAACCAGGAGCCATTTTATTTGGCTGGCTGATCTGTTCCCCCATTTCTGCCCATGAGCCAGTTTTGGCCTTTTTTTCCTCTTAATTTTAGGCTTGGATAACATTTTCCTGAATCAGAACTTACCATGAACCAAAGCAGCTGCTGGCTGAAGTACCCACCAATCTAAATGCACATGAAAATTTAAACTGAACACTTCTAACCCTGTGTATGGCCCCTGAGGATGCAGGCAAACACAGATATAGCTAATGAACAGCTTGTTTCTTTCAAAAATGCTGGAGACCCAAAAGGAACCACTAGTATCCCATGGATCACCTAGATATCAAGACTAGATATCACTTTAAAGGCTAGACTTTACAAATCACTATTCATGAGTGTGGACAATCATGTTTATCTTGACAAGACATGACCACACTGCCAGAAAAGGAAAATTAATAATGAGATGGAGCGTCCTCTAAATCACAGTTCAGTTCTCAGTCCGAGAGTGTTGAAATCAGGAATCTGCACAAGACTGCAGACAGACATGTTTCTTCCTTGGTAATGGAACTCACAGCTGAGCATCATGCAGAAGACGTATCTGGAATTTCTCTGCTGCCAGCCACTGATTTAGTTCACGTTATGATATTAAGAACTGAAAGTTGATGTCTTGACAGAGAACCCCTCCTTCTTCCAGTTACTTCAGGGGATACAGTAAGTTTCTACTTACTGAAAGTGTTAATTATTGCTGTGTTTTCTCATATGATTGATACTTGATCACTGATGCCTCTGGCATAGATAAGACATGGCCCCCAACATTTTGAATTACACTGATCTGCTGCTGCTCAGGAACAGAGATTTTACAACATCTCTCACCTGTGATTCAACCTCAAATTTGGAGAGGAGGAACAGGGTCTGTTTTGGGTAGCAGACTTCTCTTAACCAGCAAAGCAGAAGTGAGGAAAGGGATCCCAAAATTTAGGCTGAGCTTTGTGCTGTTGCTGAAATGAGGGCCAGACCTTCCACAAAGAAGAAAGCAGCTCTATAGATGGAGAGGTAACAGCACAGTTGGTAACTAAAAAATACCAGTGATCTGCTCTGCAGCCTCCACTGCATCTATCTCTGGAAAAGCTGCACCAGTCAACAGACAGGGACTCAGTTCTTGCATTTATCCATTTCCCAGCTTTTGGAGGAATTGATTCAATAAAGACTGGCAAGTGTCACTCAAGATTTGGATGGTATTCTTGTAGCAGCAGAGTCCCACAAGTCTTCTCCGGAGACTTATTATAGTTTTGGGGGCAAAACCAGATGGCATTCAGTATGCTGCTGGAATATTCCTGGAGATCAGCATGACAATGGAGTCCCACCAGCGTCTGCTGCAGTCATACGGGGCACAACATGACCATGATCTATCACTAAGTTGTGGCTACGACATTCATCTTGTCACAGCAGTGTGAAATCAAGCTGTAAAGATAAACCCTGCTACAGTGAAGGGTTTTGAAATTCTACCCTGGTTCCACCATAACTTAGTTCCAGCAACTAAAAGGAATGACTCCAGGAAAGAAACCAAGCATTCCCCTTGCAACCTGATATAATGTGGGATAAAATATTCACACTCTGTAAGAAACAATGAGAAAGTTGTACCAGGGAATGTTTCTGATATAGATTTATTTTGCCACCTGGCTCAACTTGGGCACTGCATGCAAGCTCAGCAGCTCACACAGGCTGGTTATTCCTGACACACCCTACATCTTCCAAACATAAAGGAGGTTTTTTTACTCTGAAGGCCACCTGCATATGGAAAAGATGTTCAACACTGTACAGACCAGTCCTCACTCCTGGAGTTATACCTGTTTTCTTCAAAACATATATCCCTATTTTACAAAAAAATGTCTCCCAAATGTATTTGCACTAGTGCTCACTCCACAGATGGCTGTGTGAAAGAAATACAGATTTTAATCTGCCTGGGTCCCCACCAGCAGAGCTGCAGTTGGGATTTAGTGGACAGACTCTTTACTGCCAGTAGCTATAAGAGATGAGAAGTACACAATTTTAGCTCCAAAATCTGGATGGAGGGGAAAAATGGCTTCTCTGCTGCTTCTCTGTACCAGAGGGAGATAAAACAACTGGCACCTTTCCAGGGAAAACACTACTTAATGCTGCTCTTTGCAATCATGTAGGAGCTCTATTTGGAATGGGATGGGAATGACTTGGAGCAAAGGCTTCAGATGAGGCTTAGCAAGTGTCCCCCTCTTTCACACTAGCCAGACCTCAAAAGTAGCATTACAGTGCTGTGTAAAACACTTCCATCCTCTGCTGGCTTTCCATTGCTTGGCTCCAGTCAAATTGTTCAACTTTTGTGCCTCAGTTTCCCCATTTCTTAAACACGAGTAATAAAACCTCCCCTGGAGATATCAATTGCACCTCAGTGCTTGTAGAGAGGATGCAAAGGAAGGCACTACAGGAACTACAGATCATCAATCAAGCATCCAAGATTCTGCCACCAATGCTTTAGCAAACCACCAGCCCACTCAACCCCTAGAGCCAGATGTGCAGCGCTAGCTTGCAAAGCCAAAAAACAGACAGAAGCTGCCAGCTTCTTCATATTCATGAACTCTTTAATAATGCTCAACAAAACTTGGAGGCATGTTCTCTGCTGTTGCTCTTGCCCTTTTGCACAGCGAGCAAGTCATAAATATTTCAGGGGAAGAGTCCAGAAAATTTGCAAGATTGGTCCTAGCCTTTTACAGCATTAATGAGCAGGCCATTAATAGTTAATGAAGCAGCTGCTGGCGATCTCAGTGGTAAAGGCAAGATGAGAACAGTAGTGTTTGTCCATTCACTACAATGTGATAATGCACAGGTATGGCTTGATCCTTCCGTCAGATTCTCCCCATCATGGCAAGATCCAGAAGCTGATCACAGGGCCTCCAGCAGAACCACATGCAACACCTCATGCCCTGCTGCTGGCACCCAGCAGGGATGGAGACTGCTGCAAATGGTCTGAACCGACCCTCCTGATGCTCTGGGCACATCTGTGGGAGTGAGGCCTCAGTGCTGCATCGTTCTTAAACACAAGTGCAATGTTCCAAACACCCAGGTAGGACCATGCAATGCCTATGTGCAGGTGCGTGTGTGCACCCTGTAGTCATACATATGTAACAATGCCAAGAATGGGGATTTGGGTCTTTGAAAGGTCTCAACTGCTTGTTTGAAGCTGCACCTTGAAAGCCAAATTCACAATACAATTAGGCAGTCAAATTCAAAGAACAATTTTTGTGATTTCAGCCCCATATGCAGAGAGGACTCTGGTGAAAAAGTATTTTTGCTGTACTTACTCTTTCATACCCCTGAACTAACATCGCCAGTAACTTTCCATTGGTCTAATGAAAACAGACAGCATGTAGAGGAGAGACCCTTATCATTGGTCGTGTGGAGAGTGGTTAGTCTGACCCCTCTTTCCAGTGCACGCAGGAATTCAATCTCACAAGTCAAATGCACTAAAAGCTGTTTGCGTCAGTCCTGCTGGCCCCAGGAATAATCAGTCTCCTGGATTTCAGCTCACATCACATCTGGCTTTTCAAAGATTAAGCTTTTTCTACGGTTTTCTGATAGGAGTATGCACAAAATGTGAGGACGAGTAACAGAGAGGCTCCCTGGAGACCCCCAAGTGGGCAGGGGCTGCACAGGCACATCTTCTCCCACAGCAAACTGAGTGGGGTTTGTATTCAACCTCAGTATCTCCCTTTTATGTAAGTGTCCTTAGCACAGAATGCAAAAGTTCATCTGTTCCAGACGTTCAGAGCTGGCAGTCATGAGCCTTGCATTCAATGGGAAGAGAAAAAGTTTAATTTCAAAGTTACAGTCTTAATTCTACCCTCCAAACCAGAGATGTTTAATAGTGCAGGAGTCAAAGGCAACTGCAGCACTGGGCCCTCTGTTAAATAATTAACTACGATTTGTCTAATCTATCTGCAACTTTTCACCAAAGAGACAAAAAATTTCCCTATCAACACCCCACTGTCACCTAAGTAGTAGGTTTCCTACAAGCACCTCCTGGGATAATTGTCCTCCAGTTTTTAACAAACCTGGTCCTTGGCTTTGCTCACCTTCCAACAAGACTCTGCCTGCTACTTCCCAAGCAGATAAAGGTGACCTAAGTAGATCTTTACAGTACTAAGACCTACAAAAGAAATTTATTGTGATAAATTTCAAGTAATTATTTTATTCTGTAATTTGATTAAAAACTATCATTTGCCAAACATGCTTTGGAAAATAAAAAATTACTCCTCAGACTTAATAATAAAGTACATAATTACCAATAAATGTATAGTGCTTCTTTTTAAAACCCACAGCATGTAATGCTCCTTCATGCTTTAAGTAGGAAGCATCTTAAAGTTGTTATAAACCTTGATTTAAAGACCTAAATACCTTGAACTATTTAAATCACATTAAGGATGAAATTTAACAAATTAAGAACTCTGCCAAATCCAGATGTGCATTGAGCTGTTCCTCACTCTCATACCATTTATTTTACATAATTTAAGAATGGCTATTTTAAAACCATGGACAAATTAAAAAAAAAAAAAAGAAAAAAGTTTTATGACCAAGAAATCCTACCTGATCTCAAATGTTTCTAAATCAAACTCCTATTAGATGGCTGTTTTATTTAAAAAAGAAAAAAAAATTGTTACTTTTACCTTTTCCTCTAGCTACAATGTAAAACTGTCAGTGCTAAGTGTGTGTTAAATTTCCTGTTTCCAACCCTTTGAGTACTTATTTTTATTGATTTTACAACACAGCAAAGGGACAAGGGCCATTCACGCACTAGCCAAAAACTAGTCAAGCTGCAACTCCAAACAAGCCAAGTGGCCAGAGCAAGACGTGAAGAGTGTTTTAAAGTGAGCGTCTGTAGGTTGTGAAAGACCAATAAAAAACGGTAGCAAATCACACTCTTTCTGAGCTGCTGTGCAGACTAGAAACCACAAATTTGAGCAGAAGAAGAAGGGTCTGTCAGTCAACCTGTGCCAGAAGCTCTGCATGGAAACTCCTGGAAAGATGTTACAGCAGTGCTTTGCTGCACAGACCAAACAGTGACCTTGCAACGTGCAGCACCCTGAGAGTCTGTAAAAGGGTCAGGACAAGAGTGCCAAGGAACAAATAAACCCCCTACATACATAGGGATGAACAAGCTACAGGCAGATTAAAAAGTGAAATAAAATAACTAAAGCATGTTAGATGAAAACACAAGCCAGTCTAAGTGGTCTTACTGCTTGTACTAGTGAGAGGCAAATAGAAAAGGATGCCTCAAGACCAAGGCAGATAACTGAAAAAGAGGATCAAATTCAAGCCTTGGCTGCAGAAATCAATACAGAGAGGAGACTCAGGTACAAATTCAGCTTTCCTGTGCAAATACACCATGTCCAAAATGAAACAAACTACATCTCATATCGCTGTACACAAAACATCTAGAAGTTCAAAGCATGGCAGAGCCCAGGTGGTAATCACCACCCCCTTTTGCTGTCTCCTACCTTCTGTAAGTAAAGCAGCCTGCAAACAGTCACAAATCCTTTGCTATACAGTACTACATACTGGTTACATCACCACCAATTTTAGGATGCAGGAACACTTGTGTTAAATTCCCAGTATCTCCTTGCAAAGTATCTCACACACTCTTCATGGAGTGCTTCACATTCAGTTTCAAAGCAGATCCCTCATTCCATCAAACATCTCAACAGTGCTGTCCTTGCAGATGGAAAGGTGCCTTCCTTGTCCTGCGAGCACTCGGCCACAGCAGGCTCCCTGTTGGGATGCAGACAGAGCCCTCTAAAGGGATAGCAGAGTGGGAACAAGCAGGTAGAGGGGAAGGATGAGGACACCACAAAGAAATGCAAAATGCAAAACATGAGCTCAACAATGTATTTCCTTCTAAACTGGGAACAGACAGGGATTTGTGGCCTTTTTTTTTTTTCTTTTAAAAGAGCTCTATATTTATGTCCCCTAGAAGTTTTGTGGGAGGGGAGCAGAGGGCTCAGCAGGGAACTGGGCAAAGGGTATCAGGTGCCCAGTCACCACATGCACCCTAGGGCTGTAGAACCCGAGTCTGAAAGCACTCACCCTTTGTGGTGAGAACAAGACCATCCACTGCTCACCAAGAAGCAAGAAGAGAGCAAGCAAAAAGGAGTACAGTTTTCAGGAGATTAACTTTAAATCCAAGTCAGTGCTCTGACTTGCTGCTGGAGATGAGATGGGCTGGAGCTAAAATCATCCCTATGTACAAGCTCTTTTCAGCATAAATAATATATTGTGACACTCCTCTCCTGGCTTGGACATGCACCCAGTGTTCGCACGCTCCTATGGACCATCACACAGAGAGTAAACACATAAAAATAAGATAAAACATGAAAGTAAGGCACTTACAGATAAGGCTAGGATCCAGGATAACAGGACAGGCAAACAGAATTTAAGGCAATACAAGCATATTTAGGGTTGAAAGGAAATTCCTTCACAGAGAACATTTTTTTTCCTGTGTCTGGTTAACCGTGGATTTTGAAACTTTTGTTCACCTTGAGCAGTATTTCCCAAACACCTCATCCCCTTCACAGTACCACCAAGCACACAGATGAGATGCTTGCAGATATGTAGAGGAAGAGCATCCTGTGAAAACTGTTTTAGCAACAGAAAAATTGTGAGGATGCTCTAATACTAAAGGAAGAGAGGATGCCAATTTAAAAGCAGTTAAGAAAACAGTCCCCTCCAAACAAATCATCCTTCCTTGTCACTCCATTTGTTTTAAAACACATGTGGAGCTGATTCCCCTCTTATGTTGAAGAATCCCAGACACGCAGAGGAAAGTAAAGGCTTCCTAAGGCAGCACTTTCCTCTTGAATTTATTCATCACCATTTGTACCTGGGAACTTCCTACCCACGGCGGTTGGGAAAAATCCTGCTGTTCCTCAGTGGACACCAGCCCCTGCACTCAACAGCCTCCACTGGGTGTGCCAGGAACTCTGACGCATTTGCCGCATTTGCCGACTCCCCCATGCAGCAACCCCAGGTACTTTCCCTGGATTGAAAACGCCCTGAGGCTTTCTCAGCATCGTATCACTGCTGGCTTCTCAAAGAAAACTAAACTTAGCCCTCAAAATGGTAACACAGTGGAGTTGCCACCTTCCCAGCAGGATGGTCATACCTGAGCACAGGTTCGGAGGACCCGTGCCTTAGGTCAAAGCCCTGGTTAAAAGGGCTTTTGCCTCCCAAAAGAGACTGTCTGTCTGCCAAGTCCTGAGAGGTGATGAACAGACCCCAAAAATCTGCAACCACAAGGTCATGACTCCTCCTGGTACCAAGTACTACATGACAATAATGAAAAGCAGCATCACAACTGTGACAGGCTGCAAGAGATTACATGGGGATGCCAGATGGTAAATAAATGAGTGATAAAGGACTACAACTACCTGTGGCTGAGCAAAAGGAGGGTGTTGGTGTAGTGGTCCCAAGGGTGGGAAGACTGACAGTCAGGTGGACTTCCAGCCAGGAAGCCAAGTGCTCTCCCCAGGAGGGAGCTGAGCACTCAAACACCTTCCACACCTTTCAATCACATGGAAATAAATAGGTCTGACCCAATGCCACTCTTATCAGAAGACCAGGAAGGGGAATCTCTTTGGAAAAATGCAGAAAAAAACAGCTTCAGGGAAAACTGTGATTCTCTGGGATAACCCTATCTTTCACAATTTTCAAGGAAACTGTACCAAAGCCCAGAAAACAACAAGCACCAAAGCCTGTAACAGCAGCGTGCTCCCAGCATATCATTTAAATAAATCAGTTTCTGGAGAGACAAAAGACAAGGAAAAACTCCCTGTGGTGCCTGACAGTTTGTGCTCAAGAGGATGCTGAAAAAAACCCCCACAACAAAACATATTTGCTTTTGAGGTGGGTGGCAGGAAGAGGGGCAGGCAAGGCATATCCTCAAAAACACTTCAGGCCAGAACCACCAAGACTTTCCTTCATTTTGTGTGAAAGTGAATCAGCAGTGCTCCGCCTGCCCGGCAGCAAAGCTCGGAGATGCTGGCGCTGTCTGCTTCATACTGGATTCCACTGGCATGAGAGGAGGCAAAACCTCTCAGCATCACTTCCCAGGCCTCCATCCCAGCACTCTTTGAAATCCTGCAAAACTTAACTACGTTCAACTAGCATCCTCCTGGATTTTCTTCTTGAAAATAAGATTTTAAAAAAAGAACAGGTATTTTTCCACTTCTGCTATCTAAGTGAAGTGTAACATTAAGTAACTGAAACTAATCAGCATGAAATTAGGTTGAGAAAGAAAAAAAAAATGTCCAAAACTAAGAATGAGAAAAAGGAACACATACACTGGAGGCAAGGGAAGGGGCACAGAGTTCTTGAGAAATACTGGTATTTTATTAAGCCCCTCTGAGGCTGCCTTCAGCAGCAGCTCAGGACCTGCTTTTTTTTGGGTGTTATTAAAGAAAACCCCAAACCACAAATAACAAGATTCTGTTTAGAAAGAAAGGACTCACATTGTTCCCTATACAGTTTTGCTCGCAGGATGTCTCCACTCATCACACTGGACAAGAGGTTAAATAACACTGAACTTGAGGCTTCCTTAGTTATGGTCATTGACTCAAAAAAAGTGAGAAAATCCTTTTCCATTTGTTTGTTTGTAGTTTTTTGTTTGTTTGTTTTAAGCTCCAGTGAGTGAAATATGCAGTTTTAGCACTTCCTAGAAAACTGTGGGAACAAGACAATTAACTACAAAAGAGAAGCCAAAATCAACAGGTAATTTGAGGCTGTGAGTTTTTAAAAAAATATTTAAGAGGGGAAATAAGGTCAGGACAGGAAGAATGGGAAAAAAAAGGGAAGGAAAGCCCAAGATTTCAGGCCTGTGATGGAGCATGAAAACCAGTGCAAGAAGTTCCCATCCCACCCTTCCCAGTTCTCACATGAAATTAATTGTTCCCTCCATTGATGCCAACTGGGACCACACTGTCAATCACAGCATGGAAATGCTGCAGGTTAAAAAATAATTCTAAAGATACATATCTCTGTATCTCACTTAAGAAGGAAGGGAGAGAAGCAGAGGGCTGTTTCTGTGCAAACCCAAAGCTAAGGGTTTGCTCAGTGGACTAAGACAAGACAAATACCTTTTCTTTTCTTCTTGCAATATTTTTCCAGGAGAGAAGATGAATTTCAGGTTCTGGAAGAGTTTTCCAAGTAAACTACACTGGGGTCAGGTAATACCAGTCTGGAGAAAACTCCCTAATGTGCACAGAGACACTTGTGTTTGGGCCAGGATGCGCCTGTTCCTGTGACCCAGAGGCTCCACTGCCTGCACCTGCAGAGAGGTTTGGGTTTAACTTGGGCTTAACTTGGGCTTAACTCCAGCAGTAAAAAGGGTTTCCCAGAGAGGCGGGCTGATGTGTAGACAACAAGAGCTGAACACACAGATGACAACAGGCACATCTCATGTCAGGTCTGTACCAATAAGGTTTACCAGTTGTATCAGCCCAGGGCAGGACATGTCACTGATGCAGCTGTGCTGGCAAACCCACAAGCAGAAAAGCAAAGGGGAATTTTTGCCAATGTCGCTTATTGTGACAGGGTTGGGAGGGCAAACCCACAATCAGCACATTCACCTAAGGAGAAAGTTCTTGATGTGGTCATGGATGCTGGCCCGACCAAAATGCTTGTATGTTTCAAGGCTCTGGGTTCAAGGCTCTCTGTGCACTGAGATACTAAGTAGTCTGAAATACACGCATGCTTACTTTTTACCAAAGCCTATAATGTTGCGACAAGGAGCAATTGAAAGAGTGTAGGTTTCCATTGGACATAAGGAAGAAATTTTTTACGATAAGGGTGGTGAGACAGTGGAACAGCTCATAACTTTGCTCAGCAAAGTTACGGATCCTTCATCCCTGCAAGAGTTCAAGGTCAGGCTGGACAGAGCAACCTGGTCTAGTGCAAGATGCCTCTGTTCATCACAGGCAATGCTGGATGAGATGATCTTTAAAGGTCCCTTTCAACCCTCAGCCCCAGGGGCTGGGCAGCCAGCAGCCTTCCCCCAGCTGCAAGACAAAGGGCAGCACAAGACGGAAAAGACTACGTGATTTCAGAGCTTGTGAACCACAGAGATGGAAACTGAGCCCAAGGCTGTGCATGGCCCATGGCCGTGTTTAACCTGTAGTCTATGTGGGTGGAGGTGAGGGGATCTGCAAATTCCTCTCAAAATGTCTGTGAAAGTTAATTTGAGAGGCAAGCAAGTTGTGACCAGGCTTTGCTTAGTCAGATCAGGTCCCTCTGGACAACAATCTGGAGAAGATACAAACTGCAGATGTAGCTGAGGAGGGTTGTTGTCAAAGTGCCTCACCCTTGCCCTGCTTTCACCACTCAGCACGTACCTGCACACCTGGACAATTCACAAAAGGTTGTCAAAACTCGCTGAAATCTCACACCCTTCTGCTCCTGATGTGTGATTTCTAACCATGCAGGTGTTACAGATCACTTTCTTCCCCATTTGCTTCCAGACCCTTCCTCCCCTGTCTGTTGGCCCTCCCGATGGCAGATGCTCCCCTCTGTCAAGCACCGACAGAGCTCCCCACCACCAGTCCTGCCTGGGGCACTGCCCCACTGCAGGTCAGCTTGGGCATTTGCAGTCTTATCCATGAATTCAAGGGGATCTGGCACCATAATCCATTTCCTCAGATATCAGAATAAATCCCCCCAGGAGAACTTTTTATAAAGTCCCCTCCTGGTTACCAACACCTAAACCTCTTCTGCTTGCCTGTGTTATTCTCTCTCTGCTCGCTAACAAAAAACCAGCCATCTGAGGCTTCTTCAGTGCTAAATACACAAAATCACTTCACACCTCTCACAGTGTCGCTCGATCTCCTGGTTTCACCAGCAGACTCACAATACTGGTCATTCTACATAAACTCAGCTTATGAAAAATTCAGTTTTCACTTTAGAAACCAGTTTAGGGTCTCATGGTTCTGAGAAAACCATGCCAAGTGCATCATCTTATATACAAACTCACAACATTTCTTGCCACAATCTCAAGTGCATATTTTTTAAAATAAAGCAATCAACAAAACAACCCTTCTAATTTGCAAAGGCATGGCAGTTTCAGGGAGGGAGGGCTGGCTTGGTGATTTCTGAACTGCCTCTGTAAGATGAGGATGGAATTGAACTCTCTTCCCCTCATCTTCCAAGGGCCAAATTCATTTTAATTCCATTTTGCTACACTTTTGCAAACCAAATTCTCAAATACTACTACCCTGTATGAAAGATATTTGGAACGTTCTGGAAATTAACAAGTCTTTTGACTTTCAGAAAAAAAACCCAAACAAATTTACTGCTACCCTGGGACTGAACTGTACCATGACATCCAGAAAACTTCAGATCTATTTGTGAAGGATTGATAAAATAAACTAACCACAAATATTAGTTCCAGCTGACCTGACACATGAAAACACACCTTGATAGAAGAGCAGCAATTATTTTAATGGCTTTATGTTAAAGACTTTACAGATTATTTTAATGCCTATTTTGTTTATTACTTAATTTCAATACAAACATGTCATCATGCAGACTGCACTAACTTTTAGGGAAAGAACACACTTGCTGAATTATCCTCACACTTGAAAGAAAGTCAAACTACAATTACACTCCACACAGAATGTAAATGCAGCTTTACTGAAACCTGACAGCCACATTGAAATCTCAGGGAATTCAGCTGTGACACTGTCTGTTTCTGAAAAAAAATCTAATTAAAATATTATTTTGATTTATTTTCAGTATATGTTTTCATTCCTTAAGTGGACACACAAAAAAATAACTTAGACATGCGTCAAAACATCTCAACCAGAAGAGACTCCACATAGCATTTTGGAGGATGATCCAAGTTAGAGCAAAGCAAAAAGGAATAAAACCTGAAGATGTCGCACACGCAAATACAGTGATGTCATGCCTGGCATTAAAATCTTTGTCTTTTACGAGGATGAGCAAAACCTGCTGTGTTCTTATTCCAGCCTGGAGCAGTTTGAAACCGGTTTGAAAATGCAAAAAGAAGCCATTAACTGTGCTATATTTAATGCTGATTTTCTTTTTTTGACTCGTAATAAAAACACAATAGAACTTCCCCTCTGCAACAAGAAAGAACCAAAATGTGACGCTTCCAACTAGGGCTGTTTCATATAATGGATTATTGATTTTACAGAGACACTGTCTAGAAATTGTTGATTGTAGTTAGACTAAAAAGGAAAAAAGAAGTGGTACTTTGAGAGAAAGTGACTGGAGGGAGTGTGCTACTTTCAAACACTGGCAGCAAGAAATGTCCTGAGTGATGAAACTCTGACAGAAGAACTTTTGGGGTGAACAGGCAGGAAAAATGTCATCTTACAAAGGTGAGTAACCACAAAGTCTTTGGCCTGATAACTGAGCTATCCACACCTATATGTGCTTTCTGGCACTGAATTCATCCCAGATACAAGGACAAACATGGGAGAGCTCTTGGCAGTAAAATAAAGACCAGCAACAACTTTAAAAATGCATGGGCTTCTCAGCATTTATAGTCTTCCCAACTGCTGGCCAGTACCTTGTGTTCTGTGACCCAGAGACTGATTTGCAATTCTGTGTTTCAAAGAGCTGTTGAGTCCATACAACATATTGAAGTCACATCTACATTAGAAAGGCTTCACTGGGACAGAAATATATTACACTGATGAAACACTTTGGTCACAGATACCTCTTTAACAACAATATTACTCAGCTACCGGTATAATAAAACCACAACAGCACACAGTAGTCTTACTTCACATGCCACTTTCCAGTAAGGCTGCATGCATGAGGCTTCTGCTAGACACCAGACTTCCCTTGGTCACATATGCACCTGAACGACCACCCTCGCCCTAGCCAGGAGTGACAAACCCCTCACAAAGTTTCACCTGTAGTTTTTTAATAAAAAAACAACTCATTGATCAGCCATGTGTAGATTATTTGTAGGTGAGCTAGATGAAAAAGCAGTGAACAGCAATGATTTATCATGATTTATCATTTATCATCATTGCTGTAAAATAATTATGTTGAGGCACTTGACATTTCAGTTCTCAGCCCAAATTTAGAAAGATTTTGCTGTCACTGTGACGACTATCATTGCTCCACTGAAGGATGTACTAAAATCCCTTCCTGAACTGAGACTTGACACCTGTGGGACAAAAGAATCAAATAGGAAGGACAAGTTTTGCCTCGCTGACAGCCTTATGCTGTGACCCTGGTATTGCTGTGGGAGACTGTGCTGCCAGAGGTGCAGCTTCTCAAGGCACTGCACACTCTGCCACTCTCTGCACTGCTGCGGGACCCAGTGGGCAGGAGCTGCTGATGCCCAGCAATCCTGAGCACCATATCACCTCCTCACCCAGCAAGAGTCCTCTTCCCTCCCGTTCCTACTTCTTTGGATGCTTTTGCCACTTCTGCTCTCCACCTTACAACCCAAAACTTTTGCTGAGTTACGCTGCACGGCAGGACCCTCGCAAGTTCAGGGGGTTTCAAAGGAGCACCTGCGCTGAGACAGGATGGGGTGTCGCCATGGGAGAGGTGCCTGGGCAGCCCAAGGAAATCAGAGCCATGCCCCGCCCCTTCGGCCGTCTCCCTCTGGAGGGATTCCCAGACTCTAAGTGAACAAAAGTGCTCAAGAAAGAGCAGGGCATAGGGATACCCCCAAGTCAGACAGGTACATCCCTGTAGCATTTCCAACTTCTATTGCTACCAAAGAGGGGGGAAAAAAAGAATCTGTCTTTTCCTGTCGCTTTCATATCAAAGGGAAACACAGAAGGGGGAAAAAAAGGAGACGGCTCTGTGATGGTTTTGGAAACCGGCTAAAACAAACGGGAAAGTCATCCCTCATTAGGAAAAAAAAAAATAAAAAGAAAGTGGATGCAGAGTACCAAACACCGAGTTTCCCCAAAACTCCCCATTCCGGGGAAAATAAAATGCTAAGGGAAGGCAGAGCGTTTCTCCGAGGGTGGAGGAGGGATGGATGGAGCGGGGCGCCCGGCCGTGCCCCGCCGCGGACCCGGCTCGGTGCGGCCGCTCCGCTCCCCGCACGGCGTCACGGGCGGGAGGGGGGCTGGCAACGACGGCGCGGTGGGGGCAGGGGAAAAAGAAAATAATCAAAAATTAAACCAGAAGAAGCCGCTGCCAAGTGCGGCCGCGGGCGCGGAGCCACACGCGGCGCCGGCCCCTCCTGCGCCCCGGGGCGGCTCTGCCCCCCCGGCCGGGAGCCCGCGGAGCCTCGTCAGGGACCGCGCTGACAAAATCGCCCTGCTCGCCTCTACGTAACGCCCTGTCGAAAGCGGACGCCATATTTTGTGTTGCTGATGTCGACATAGACAAACGTAGACATGTTTCCCCCCCCACTCCTCCTCTTCCTCCCGCTTTTCCCCCCTTCACCCAAACTTGCGAACGGGAGGCGGCGGGGAGCGGGAGAAGGGCGAGGGGAGGGAGGCTGCATCGCCAAAAATTAAAAATACAGCTTAAAAAAATAAAATTAAATTAAAGTGCCCACCCCGAACAACCCTCCCGGCTCCCACCTCCGGCAGTGTCCCCCGTCCCCCGCTTCCCCCCCACCTCCCGGCCCCCGCCGAAGTCCCGGGAACCGCACGGTTTCCTGCGGCAGGAAAAGTTGGGAGCGAGCGGCCGGGGCGGGAGCGGCGGCGCGGGGGGAGCGGCCGGGCCGGGACTCGGCCCGCACGGCGCCCCCTGGCGGCCCGGCCCCCTCCCTGCGGCCCGGGCGGCGCGGGTTCGAGTCCCGCCCCCGGCAGGACAGCGACACCGCCCCGTGTCACCGCTCGGTGTCACCGCCCTCTGTCACCGCCCCTTGTCACCGCCCTCTGTCACAGCCCGCTGTCACCGCCCCGTGTCACCGCCCTCTGTCACAGCCCTCTGTCACAGCCCGGTGTCACCGCCCTCTGTCACAGCCCGGTGTCACCGCCCCGTGTCACAGCCCTCTGTCACCGCCCCGTGTCACCGCCCTCTGTCACAGCCCTCTGTCACAGCCCGGTGTCACAGCCCTCTGTCACAGCCCTCTGTCACCGCCCTCTGTCACAGCCCGGTGTCACAGCCCGGTGTCACCGCCCTCTGTCACAGCCCGGTGTCACAGCCCTCTGTCACAGCCCTCTGTCACAGCCCGGTGTCACCGCCCCGTGTCACAGCCCTCTGTCACAGCCCTCTGTCACAGCCCGGTGTCACTTCTCTGTCACCGCCCTGTGCCACCTCCCGGTGTGACCGACCTGTGTCACTTCTCTATTCCACCTTCCTGTGCCACTGCCACCTCCCAGCACCACCACCCTGTGTCACCTCCCTATGCTACCTCCCAGTGCCACCTCCTCGTGCCACCTCCCAGTGCCACCCCTCTCTTCCCCCCCCAGTGCCACCTTCCACTGCCACCCCTCTTCCCCTCCCACTGCCACCCCCCCAGTGCCACCTCCCAGCACCACCACCCTGTGTCACCTCCCTATGCTACCTCTCTGTGCCACCTCCTTGTGCCACCTCCCAGTGCCACCCCTCTCTTCCCCTCCCAGCACCACCACCCTGTGCCACCTCCCAGTGCCATCTCCCAGTGCCACCTCCCAGTGCCACTTTCCTGTGCCACCCCTCTCTTCACCTCCCAGTGCCACCTTCCACTGCCACCCTCCCAGTGCCACCTCCCAGTGTCACCTCCCTGGGAGCAGCCAGTCCCCTCCTCTGCCTCTCGCTGGCGCCCTGCACTGAAACCCCTATAGCTGGGGCAGCTTGATTTTGGTGAGAATGGTGTGCGTGGACAGCAAAGCATCGTCACACAAATGAAACCTCTCCCCGTGGGACCCACTGGAGTTGCCATTAACTATGACAGGTTATTTATGCTACAGCCCCCTCCAAGCTGCTGCCCCTGCAGATGCAGAATCATTGAATGTGAAGGGTTGGGAGGGCTCTTAAAGTTTATCTGGTCCTAATTCTCCCCTGCCCTGGGCAGGGACAGCTCCCATAGACCCGGCTGAGCAAGTCCTTGTCCAACCTGGCCTTGAACACTGCCAGGGTTGTGGCACCCACAACCTCCCTGAGCAACCTGTGCCAGGGCATCACCACCCTCACAGCAAAGAATTTCTTCACAATAGCTAACTTAAATTTCCCTGCTTTCAATTTTTTCCTATCACTACAGTTCCTGATGAGGAGCTCGTCTCTGGCTTCCCCATAGCCCCCTTCAAACACTGGAAGGGGCTGTGAGGTTACCACACAACTTTCTCTTCTACAGGCTGAGCAGCCCCAAATTTCTCAGCCTGTCTTTGTAGGGAAGGTGCTCTAGGCATCTTATCAACATCGTGGCCTTCTCTGAAGCCCATGTCCTTCTTATCTTGAGGGCACCAGACCTTACAGCTCTCAATAGGTCCATGGACCCCACACACCAGGGACGTGCCCAACCCTCCTGCCTGGGCTGGGGATGCTTCCACCTCCCCTCTGGGGAGATGGGAATTCACTTACCCTTTTTGCTGTGAACCACGTGCACCTCCAGCATCTCAGCCTCACGAACCAGCCCTTGCCCCACCAAGGTGGGGGGGTCTCAGCATCCTCCTCCTGGCAGCCAGTTCATTTTGGTCCTTGCTCTGCAGCTCTGGAGCCCACACGGAGCTTGTGGTCAAATCCAAGGACGGTCTTTGCATCAAACAGGAGAGCAGGAGTTGCAGTTCCTTCCCATCTCTTGGCCACAGAGCAGCTTCCCAGTAATAATTAAGCGAACCGCTATTCTTGTTTCAAAAACCATTAGAGAGCCTCCCAGCAGATTTTGGAAGTGTTACAACAGCAGAAAATGTTGACATTTGCCATCTCTGTGCTTACTGCCCAGCTCCCAGGAAGGCAGGAATGCCATGGTTTTTCGAGGCTATAAATCCTTTAACCCCAGGATGATCTATCTTCTGTGTTAGTGCAGTGCCCTAATCCCAGCTGGAGCCTTTGTACACTACTGTAATATAAATATTTATTAGCTGGCTCAGCTTTCAGGGCTGTGCCTTCACCTCAGTGTAATGGCTGTGTTTGGGAGCAGCACGGTGATTACTGAAGGCTGGGTGTGCTGTGGGGAGGGTTTGAGCACCGGGAGAAGATGCTGACGGATCCTTCTCTGTGTTACTATCCCTGGTCCTGCTCAGTATGTGCCACCTTTGAGGTAGCAAAACCTGAGGGAAGATGAATATACTGGAAGTTCTCCAGTGTAATCATGAGCCTTTGAACCATGTGGCCTTTAATGGCCACATTTAGGGACTAGTACAGCAAAATAAAAAAAATATTTACAGCAGAGTGGGAAAAATCCTCTCTGCAAATGGATCTTTTGACAGTGTTCCACACTGTCCTCTAAGACAGGTATGTAGGAAATACTGGAGGGGCTGGAGTCACCAGGTGATGCTCACCTCCTCCTGTATTTTCAGACACCAAACTCACAAAGTCCGTATTTTTAAATTGCTTTTTATTGAAATGTAGTACATTAGCAAACCCTAACTAATCAGTATACACTATTAACATATCAGCATATACCACGCAACTACAATACAGTGTTATACTTACATCAAAACACGTCAACAAGTTCTGCTGCTGGCAAGCTACACTTTCACAAGGGCTGGAGAGCTCTGACTGTCGGGAGGGCACCACTTCACCTGCTGTGCCCGTGTCCCCACAGCACCCCAGACCCCTGGGAGCTGCTGGCGTGTTTAGGTTACCTGGTCACACCGGTGTGACCCACCTTGCAGCAAGCCAGTGGAAACAGACTTTTTCCTTTTACACACAAATTAGTTTTGTTTTTGTTGTTGTTTGCTGCAGTCTCCTGTGCCCAAAGGCTGGGGTGTCCTCTCTCTGCTGAGATAAAATGATCCCGTTTTGGTGGATTCAGTGCATAGTTAGCCACGGCCTCGAGCAGGTGATCCTGGACAGGCACAGTCATACAGAGAAGCTTTTAGTATTTAACATCTACTTGCAAACTGCAGCAGGGACAAGCAGAAGAGCAATGCTATCACTCAGTTTGCTCCAAAAGGTTATTATTCCCCTTTACAGGAGTAGCGTGACAGACCTTACCAGTGCTGGGAGGTAAGCACAGACATACAGGGTGGGAAAAGTCTACCTGCTGATGCAGTGGCAACTGAGAAGGCTTCTTGTTGATGTAGCACCTTCCAGCAAAAGCAGAAAGCAATAAACTCAGATGTTGCCACACTGGGACCGCATGAAGTTGCAAACAGGGGCTTTGCTTCAACAGCCCCAAACGCTCCATTAAACATTCTGGCTTTACAGCAGCAAAGAACAAGTTTACTTTCAAGCCCAGACTTCCCTGTGCTGGCACATGGGAGGGTTGCTGAGCTGTTTTCTGCATCACCCTCCTTCCCAGCACAGCCCAGGTCCGTGGGAAGGCTGCAGCCCTTACTGCACGAGACAGCCTGAGGGTGTTCAGACACAGGCAGGGGTGGGTGGGATCCAGAGCAAATCTGGTGATCCATGCCTTAGCACAGCCCAGCAGAGCTGCTCTGCTGGGAATTAATGGCTCCTGTCCCCTCTGGGCGTTCGGGCAGCTGAAGGTTAAACCACAGCCAAGCAAAGAGGAGCCCCAGAGCATGTGGGAAGCAGCAAAAAGGAAAAAAAAAAAGAAAAAAAAAAAAGAAAAAAAGGCAAACAGCAGTGCAAATGCACACAGCTGAACTCAGGGGAAAGAATACAAAGCTCCTGGATCGTGAGGGGCTTGTGGATGCGAGTGGAGAAGGGAATAGCCCAGCAGGAGTGAGGGAGCCTTCACATGCATGTCCAGCTGCTTTTTGGGCTGTGAAACCCCAATGCCAGCTATATGACATTAGCTCGTGTTACACTTCAGCCTTGCACTGAAAGCACTCTAAATAGCTTCAACTTTCAGTAAAACACTATATACTTCTTACTTTGCAGGAATATTAATACCTAATTATTAACTCTTTAGGAAAGGGACTATTTTTGGGCAACACCTTATACCACAGGGCCCCCAAGCCGAGAGACCCTGGACATTATTGCCATAAAAAAAGAATAAATATTCAGATGTTATTGCACAATCTACACATCCATCTCTGTTCACGTGGGCATCTCCATGAGGCTTCTGGGTGGAGGAGCAAAAGGATGCTCCATGCAGGGATCCACAGAATCAGCATCCCACAACAACAGCCCAGAGCCACAGAGCCTGCTTTGGCCAAGAACAACCCACCAGGAACCACTGTGCTCCCACGGACCGTGATGCTGGTTTGGAGCAATGAATGCCCTCCAAGGGGCTGGCTGGCATGGTGATGGCACAGTGACATGATGGCACAGTGACGAGGAAGGTGCTGGAACACAGGTGGACAGCAGTGCCTGCACAATGGGGACCTTTACCTGGCTCTCCAGAGGAGGAAGCAGGCAGTAATTGATCGAGTGGGATATGCAGAGGTTAACTGGGGAGAATGAAGAGTGTTTGGGAACACTGCAGGCTTTTCAAAAGAGTGGGTTAATGAAAGGATCAAACCACTGACAGCTAACTAGGTGTTGATTAGTGCTGCTTTGCAAAGGCTCATGCCAGTGGATTTATTCCCCCTAATGCACTTCACAAACACCAAGTAAACCTGACAGGCCCCTGTGCGACTGGGGGTTTGACCAACAGCTCAGGACATCCTGACTGGGGCTTACAGAGCACCATGGCTCCACACCAGGAGAAAATCCCATCCAGAGCCCTGCTCTTGTCACTGCATCCCACAAGGTAGGGGTAGGAAGTACTGCTTTTTCTTTTAATTAATTCAAAGCCACTGGAAACACAGCAGGAATGAGCACAATGTACAGATGTACAGTCTACCTTTCCCCTGCTTTCCCCCCAGTCTGTTTAACTGGAGCATCTTTCCCCTGCTCAGAGGTTGCCACCGAGTGTGCCAGAGCTCAGGCTGCCCTGAGCAGTGCCCTGTGGTGCAGCAAGTCTAGCAAGGAAAGGAAAAGGTGAAGAGATCTTTAAATATCACAACACATATGCAAGCTGTCATGGCACATCATGCACTCTTCTGCACCGCTCAAGACTGGAAAATTAGGTCGAGTATGGCTGTGTAACACGGGGTGAAAAAGGAGTGAAAGCTTCACTTGGGGAGTTGAAGGTGTTTCCTGAGGTCCCTGCCCTGAGTCCTCCTGCCCTTCCCTCCTGACCCTGCAGGGCTGGCAGCAGCCCTGTGGCTCTTGCATTTGCCTCAATGTGCCTTGGCTTGCGAGTTATTTTCTATGCTGTAAAAAACAAATGACTATTAACTAAGCAAAATACTAAATATCTTTAATAATCAAGTCAACTCACCAGTAATCAGGCTGCAGAGCTTCCTGAACTTCAGCTCAACCCCGGTGCCTTCATCCTTCAGCTCATGACCTGACTGTGGCATTATCTCAAACCTAAATTGGACAGAACAAGTCGTGGAGCCTCAGTGTGACCCTTGCTTCCTGCAGAATTCCCTCTGCTTTCCAGTAGCTGGTAAATAGCTCTTGGCTCTCCTAAGCCTTTGTACTATTTTACATGAGTGTGTTGAAAGAAAACAGAAGATGTGTAAAAACTAACACAGTCCTAAACACATTTCTTGAACTATTTTTGGTCTTTCTTTGGCTAATGTAGGATACCTGGCTATTCCTGTAGCATCCTCAGGTGCCAGGGCAAGCATCCTAGAGCAAGGGGACAAGTGCAGATCTCAACATAGGAGCTCACTGGAGAGAGCAATTGTGAGGGTGTTTAGGAAATTTTAACATGCTTCAAATTTAATATTTAATGTTGCATTGTAGGTAAAAAGCATACTTACAGTCTGGTTTTTTTTACTGGCAATTAGCCTCTAAGAACACAAGCAAACCTTGATTTTACAAATGTCTTACGGGAACATGCAAAACTTTCATAGAACAAGAGGCCAGGAAAGAGAAGGTGAAGTGTTGGGGTTTAAATAGTTTGGGGAAACACTTGGAGATAAAAGCTTTTTTCAATATGTAGAAGTCATAAAATGAATGTTGCTGTTAAAAAGCACTTTTTTTTTAACCTTAAAAATGATTTTCCAGGTTACTGGCACTTACAGTCCTTGTTAGATTGCCATATGTTTTACTTCTGTGAAATGACTCAACCACACACAGCACCACTGCAGCAGAACAAGAACAACGATGCTCACCAAGCTTTTTTTATATACTGATTAATATTAAAAGGAAAACCTCAAACTTACCAGCACAGCCCAGAAAAAAATCACCCATGTTGCTGTGGTGCCTCCTCCCCATGCTAAATATGACTAAGTGGGAGAATGCCTGCTACAGCACGTAGGGATCAATTGCTTGAACAAGCTTTTAATTTTTCCAGTGTTGCAAGATTTTCCAAATCCAGGATGTCAGTTATAAACGTCAGCTCCCTTTATCCAAGATGCTACAGCACAAATCCATTTTTATATCACTATGCCAGACCCTGATCTCACCAGAGGCAAACCTGCACTCCCCCTGCTTAAACCCAAGATGTTCGGTTGGAAATAAGGAGATTTAACAAAATACAAGTGACATTATTTATTATTTTGTCTTTGGGGGCTTTGTGCTTTCTGGTTTCATTTCATTTCCATGCCTTTTCTAGCTTTTCTGAATATCCTGGCATGGATTCTGTGTATCTGTACAAACGGGCTCAGTCAGAGCTGAGAAACCACCAGTTTTGGTTTTGTGCCGAAACTTGTGCCCCGGTGACATTTCTGGTGGCCTTGGGGGAAATCCCTGTGTCGGGCTGAGACAGCCCCTACGAGAAGGATTTGCTTGGAGCATCAGCACCCCATGCAGTGCTACAAGAGGCTGTCCCACCCCAAGCCCCACTGGAGCAGCTCTGTGCCCTGCACGTGCAGACACATGGACATCTCTGCCTTGACCCCAGGTGTCTGTGGCTGACCTGACTGCCCTCCACGGACAAAAACAAGCCCTCTAACACCCTCAAGAGCTGGTGACTTTTCTCTCAGATGTCTGTTTTCTGAAGGTGCCTGCTCCCACGTATCTGCCTGCTGCGGTCTGGCAGATTAATTACGAAAACAGGGGTTGCTCAATCAGCCCTTCTGCTGCCCCCTGAGCCCTGCTGGGTTGGGGAGCCCTGCCTGGGCTTGCTGGCACTGTCAGGAGCTGTCCCTGCCCCTCTTGCACATCCGCCAGCACAGGAAGGATCCTGACCACGACCCGCTGCTGCTCGAGCCACTGCTGGCACTTTCTGTGACCTTCACTTCTGCTTTGCAGGAGAAAGCGGGTGTCAAAATTGTGCTCTTAAGAAGTCTGGGGCTTCAGCACATTTCTGGAGTGAGCTGAATGACAACAAAAGTGCATTTGGTAAATATAAATGTGGGTATTATGAGAAAAACCTCCCTACACTTCACACCACCCACTCTCAAATTATCAGATTAAATAAAGCTGACACACAGCAACAAAAGTCAAAGCACGCTCGGCAAAGAGGATCATTTCCTCATTTTACAGAGCTGGTTTTTCTTTTTCCCTTAAACATCCATGTTAAAGACACAGCTGAACCACACTTCAGAAAAGGATATATGTTAAGCAGACTGCTATACAGTTAAAAACATTATAAAGGAAGGGAAATTCCCCTGCTTGTAGCAAAAGCAGGTGAAATTAAAGCACGGCAGGGTATGTCTTACCTTTCTTTTTGGCTTAACTGATTTCTCAAGATTCCTATACAGAGGGTGAAACTGTGTTTCACATTACAAGGACACAAATGCGTTTCTACACCTACAGTAACTTAGACTGCAATGGAGAAAAATCCAAACATTCATTAACAGCTGTGCATTGTCCAGTAGGAAAAGGTGGAGCAGAAGCCCTCGCTCCTCCACGTCGGCCCTTTGAGGAGCTCTGTGGATGGCTCAGCTCCAGAGGTTACTCTTGCTCTCCATTTCTGCATTGTTCTCTCAGAAGCCTGCAAACAATATCCATTTCCCCACCACTTTTGTCACATGCTGGTAAAAAATTGATTTTTCCTGCAGCGTGTCAAAGCAGCAGCTGCTTTGCTTTCGTCTCCTGCTTTCTGCATTCCCATTATTGATGTCAGTGGGAAAGGGCACAGCTCAGAGAATGCGTTTGTTAAGTAACTGTTGCAGATCTCAACGGGAGAATGGGATAAGAAGCTTACCTCTTTTCTTCTCTGTGTAATGCCAACATGCTGGCTTTTAAAAAACCTCAGTGAAAAATTCGGTGGATATTTTACCCCCCACCCCCCCAAAAAAAAGTTAAGTGAGAAAGAAAGCTAATTCGATTCCTGCATATTTCAAAAAGTCTCATGGTTCTCAGGTAGATCAAGTGCTGGTTCTGTGAATGTCCTCTCTACAGAAAGAGACTCACTTGACTTGAGCACGCGGAAGGACCAAAAGTATATTCTGTGTATATCATTTTTCTCCTTCTTCAATCAAATTGGAGAAAAACCACCAAGCATCAAAGTTCCTTGAAATCTCTCTGCAAATGCAAGTCCTCTCTGCAGCTTGAACGTCAGACTGGCTCGCCATTGTCCGGGGTTAGGTGGGTTGTAGGAAACTCAATGCACTTAGAAAAGTCCCTCTCAGAAGGGGCTATTTCACAGTAAGGTTATGGATTGACTGAGATATACGAGTGCTTTTACCAGTCACTGGCCATCTCCTCTACAACCAGTTCCCTTTCTGACATTGCCCAACCATCTGGACAAGTAGACAATTGGAAACAGCAGACGCCTCCCAGATGCATTTGCAGTCCAGTCCAACACAAACTCTTGGGACCACCATAAAACCTCTTCTGCATCGCCGCGGCTGGACCGACACAGCTCCCCATGCTGTTACTCAGCAATTTCCATCAGACAAGCTCGCTTGAGCGCAACTCTTTGTCAGCTCAAAGATGCCACCTCAGAAACCTCCACAGCTGGTCTTCGTCTGTGCAATCGAGAAGGCGGGTTCGTGTTCTGGAAAAAGCAGCTCTTCTTCAGACAAAGGAGATCCATGGAAAGAGTACACAACAATAGGAATGAGAAATGAAAAGAACGGAAAAAGGGCCAGGAAGGAGCATGGATTCCTTTCAGGTTTTGTTCTCGTCGTACATGTCCAAGGCAGGCTCGATGGTTGAGAACTCGCTCTCGTAGACCAGGCTTCGAGGGGACAGAGAGTTACGATGGAAGAAGTGACTGCCTGCAAGAGGTGGAACAAAACCACATTAGGAACACACAGGAACAACGTAGGAGCTGAGCAAAGCATCCTCATAGCTGGGTGCTGGCTGCAAACACAGTACACAAGGAAAAAATAGCCACCCTTTAACACAAACCAGTAACAACCATATGAAATATTTCACCTCTGTTCATGTGCTCCCCCGACAGTTCAAAGCAACTGCTTTCCATATGCATGAACAGGCCCACCTCAAATGGCTCTTTCAGATAAAACAGGTCAAGTCTGAGCAAGGCTGGGGGCAGGCTGGAGTTTTGCACTTGGTGCTGGCTGTTGATTTACAGCCTTGTAAAGCAGGGATGTGCTTCCTTGGGAAACCCAGAAACCTCTGGTTGGCTCCAAAGCATTGTGCTGTGTACCAGCACAGAGCACTCCAGCACTGGGTTGAAAGGAACGGGCAGGATGAGCAAGGGGCTCCCCAAAGATCACCCAACCAGTGCTGCTGAAAGCCTGACCTCCCCTCCAGAGCTCAGTAACCTTCATCCACCCGAGCCATCTCCTAGAGAAAAGCACCTATGTATTCCCTTACACGTAACCAAAAGGAGACACAACCCTCTTCTCCAGCAGGGGCAATACCCAAAACAAGCACCAAGCAGCTGTTGATAAAGCAGGGAATGGAATTTCATTTTTCTCCTCGGTGGCCTGGCATTCCCGTGGCTCTCTGAACCCACAGATGTGTTTTGCAAGGAGCCCAGCCCTCCTGCTACACAAAGGGTTCTCTGAAAGCATCTATCAGATCAGGCCCTTGGCCAAAGCGCTTCATTACCTGGTTTTTCGATCCCAGAGGGGAATAGCTGGGAGCTGCTTAGATTACAATACACCAGGCAGCTACATGAGCCAAACTGGAGGCAACTGAAAAGCTTCCAAGTTCATCAAGAAGGCACTCAGCAAACCAAGGTGCCTCCAGTTTCAGGCATCAGTGAAGCAAGATGCTTATGGGATTGCAGTTTTGGCCCTCGTGGATTTTAGGAGCTTAAATCCCCCTTTCTTGGCCAAATTTTGAGCCCAGCCTGCAGCATTCTGAAAATAAAGAGCTTACAGAAGATGTGAGAAAAGAATTCAGCTGCTACTGTCCAAAACACCTTTTCTCCTTCCCCACACACCCAAAAGACACAGACTCAGAAAAGACAAAAAAGTCCTTATTATGATTAAAAAGGAAAAACTAGTTATAATCACATGCATAAAAAAGCAGAGGTGAATTTTACACTTTTCAAAGCAGAGGCCTCACAATGGCCCTGGCTGGAAGAGCCAGGGGCTCTGGAGATGAGCTCCATGAAAACTTTAGCATGCTGTGCCAGCCAGTTGCCATCTGGGTCTGCAGCAAACTCTGTCCTGAGCTGTACATAAACTGTGTGTCTGGGTCAAATCCTTGCTAAGAACAGCAGGAAACCGGACTGGGCAACAGATCTGCTGGTCTTTTACCACCAAAAGCCAGGGCACACACTCACTCCACCATTTGAAAGGAGAAGGGGAAGTTCTCACAAGCAAATTAATTTATTTCTGACCTCAGTTAACTGAAACAAGAGTGAAATTCCTAGTCACACTGTATAGAAGTGAATTGTTGACTCTGCCAGGAGTACATATCCAGGCTTTAAACAAACAAAAAAACAAACACACAAACAAACACACAAACAAATAAAGGTTGAGAATTTGACAGAACATAAACTTGGAACTAAAACTTCCAGATGATCATAGTTTGTCTCCAACAATTGTAGTCGATGATCTTAAGAGGTCTTTTTCAACCTTAACAATTCTATAATTCAAACAAGAAAACTGAACCTGCTTCAAAATTATATCAGATAAAAGTGATTTCAAGATTATGTTATGGGTCAGGATAATTTAATTTTTGATGAGCGAGTCTCAGCTTGCAGTTGAAACAAGCCTTGGATATTGGATGCTTTGTCTCCCTTTCCTCCACCTGCTGCAATGCTACACACAACCAGTGCTCAAGCAAACCAAAGGGGATTCTAAAAGCTTGGTGTTGCTTTTGGTTTTGTTACACAGAAATCAAACCCGGCATTAGGAAGCAAACAGAACAGGCCATCATTTCCTCCATGTGCCCAGACTTCCACTCCAGCAGATTGGAGGCAGAGATTTCATCAACAGGCAGACAGGTCATCTGGCAACAAGTATTTTATATTAATCTGGAAATAGGTAACGCATATCCAACACCTTTAAAATTCTTTACTGCGATGTTTTGTCCTTGGCAGAAGAAATGTAAGCCACCCACTTCCAGGGAGGCTGAATGTTTCCACACAGATAGACATCTCTTGGCTTCCATACCACTTCTGGGACACATCATTCGTTCTTTTCCCAAATGTCTCCTCTCCCATGCAGTGCAGCCTGCCCAGGGCTGAGGATCCAGCTGCTGCTTGGTGTTTTCCAGAGCTCAGTCTTCAGGTGCTCTATTACTCAGGTCAGGCCCATTGCCCACAGCCCACGGCTGGAGCAGCAGAGTCAGCAGGGTACAGTGACCCAGCCACGCTCCTCTTAATGCACAAAATTGCTACTGTTTGTTTTAAAAAGTGGCATCAGTCCAGCTGATAAATTTACTGAATAAATGTATTTTAAGGACAAGTACAAACATCCGCAGTTCCAAACTCAGCTTATGAATCTGTTCTTCCTATTTTGCACTTACCAAGAAAGATCAAGATATGCCCCTTAGGTATGGAAAACAAATGGGAAGGCAGCATGCAGTTTTAATCCATGGAAATGAATCCTTCAGCGCTCTCTGTTACTATACTTTGTTATATACTTTAAAAGAACCTTTTCTATAGCTTGAGTCTGAAAATAATCAGATTAGTCTGGAATTGATCTTTATACGTACCAAAGGGTGTCACAGAACTGGGCACAAAACCAAGGCCAAAAATTCAAGAGACACAGCACTGCAGGTGCATCAGGACTAAATATTGCCTGGTGTTCCCTTTCCATCTGAAAGTATTTTAATGCCCTTAGTCGTTAATCAGGGCAATCTTCTGCCACAACCTGCAGTCCCTCCACAGCTCCTTTGGCATGGCAACTTCTTGCTGTGGAAATCTGATCAGATTACTGCCTGCCTCAGACAATCTGTTTTAAACACCCTCTCAGTTAAGGAACAACAGAGTGGGATTATTCATAAAGCACCCTTTCCTCAAAACCAGGTTAGCAAGAAAACTATGACATGTTTGCCGTGGTGGGATGACTGGCACAGGTGGAGTGCTGCAATGGGTGGCTGAAGACTCTTCAGAAGGGACAGGCAAGGAGAGACACTGGAGTAGCCCTGTGCCTTAGGGATTTGATTGTCTGGAGTTTAATGAGGGTTGAGTGTTTATGGGTAAGAACTGGAGAAAGGCCAACAGGGCAGATGGAAATGGTCAATGGACCTGCCACACCACTCAGACACACACAAGTCTATTGGGCTGGACAGGATCCACCCAAGGGCACTGAGAGAGCTGGTGAAGGGCGCACAGAGCCACTTTCCATCACTTACCAGCAGTCCCAGTAAAGTGGGGAAATCCCAGCTGACGGGAGGTTAGCAAAAAAACGTCTACAAGAAGGGCTGGAAGGGGGATCCGGGGAACTACAGCCTGACCTTGGTGCCAGGGAAGGTCATGGAGCAGATCATGTGGAGTGTGATCACACAGCATGCACAGGACAACCAGGGGCTCAGGCCCAGCCAGCACAGGTTAAGGAAAGGCAGATCCTGCTTGACTAACCTGGTCTGCTTCTACGATGAGGTGACCAGTTTAGTGGATGAGGGAAAGGCTGTGGATGTGTCTACCTGTACTTTGGTAAGGCTTTTACCTCTGTGTCCCAGAGCACTGTCCTGGAGAAACTGGCTGCTCATGGCTTGGACAGGTACACTTTGTTGAGACAATTGTCAGAGGCTCAAAAGAAAAATCAGAAAAGATGGTACTGAGCTATTTAAATCCTCTGTGGAGGGAAATTCACTAAAAAGCCCTGTCAGCCTTTTCATTCCAAATATCACTCAACTTCTCCTTCTGCTGCGGTTCTGTAGAAGAAACAAGAACTTGGAGCTGTTATGGTGCCTTTTGCATCTGGGTCACCACCCTGCTCAGGCTGTCTCTGCACATCCCTCCAACAGCATTAAACAGCACTTAAGGAATTTTGTTTCAGGAGACAAGCACAAACTTATCAGTTCTACTACTGCTGTTGAGAGATGCCTGAAAAAAACACGTATCATAACCTGCACCCTAAATCGTGTTCTAACCACATTCCTCCATTTTTGGCAACAACACTCAGCTGACACACACTGTACTTTATAAGCAGACAGGCCTCAGACACAGTATGTTTCAGGGTTTTTTTCTTTCCATGAGGAAGTCCAATGGGGTTTTCCAGTCTTTCAAAATGCACTTACTGCTCTATTGATTGTTTTCATATTTCTTTCAGAATTTCACAAGGACACACCGAAGAAGAATTCTATTAAATGCACTGAAACCATCACACACTTAATTTCTTATTATAAAAGCTGCCTTCTCAGCTGAAGCCTGATGGACAAATAAGAATTAAGAAACTATTTTAATGCAGCATCTGGCTGTGTTCCTAACTTCTAAAAGTGCCTATACATAAAAATAAAATTAAATTAAATCTTCTAGTTCCCAGTACATAAAAAAATTAAATCTTACAGTAAAATTGCTTCTCTCTGCTCATTTAATTAACTTAGAAAGCATTCAGTTTCAAACATCTACATCTTGATCCGAGAACAACAAAAACAACCAAATGCAGAATAGGCTTTAACTTCTGTCAATTACTTTTTCCTTCCTGACTTGTTACCTCCATCTAACCATCTGATTAACTCAAGCATTAGCACTTGGCTACGACTCAGACCCGCGTGTTTTAACTGACTGTTGCGAAATTACTCACACAATGCTTGCATAAGTCAACTTGTGTGAAACAGGAGCAAGGACAGCGAGGAGAGATGTTTTCCCTCTGCCTCCTCCCCAGGAAAGAAGCCATGGCAAGAAGGGACATGCTTGCAGAGAGTTTCTACATCAAAGAGCATCATCAGTGATCTGAATTTGAACCAAAACTAACCCCTGTCACTGGAGGCTTCACATGTGACAGTGGAGGAAATGCAATGTTTTCACTTGTTATTAGGAAGGAAGAAGCGGTTTAGAGCAGCTTCACTTTTATAAAAAAGAAGGGTGGAGTGAAAGTAAAAGACAGAAAAGGTTTGGTTTGTATTTTGAGACAACAGCATTGCAAACCTTCAGGCAATGCCTGACCCCAAGGCAAAAATTCTTCTGCAGTGCTCCCAGTGCGACACGGGAGCATTACAGAAGGAGAAACTGAGAAAATGTTCTTATTTTAAATTAATTCTCAGCAGGAGTCAAGGTAAGTCCATTATATGGACTTACACAAGAATGCTCATCCCAGCTTTTTTCCCCTAACAAGCTGATATGGAATGATTGCTAATAATCCTTGTTAGTCACTTCGGTGCTGGGTGGCATCATAACAATGGCACTGTGTGAGATTTCCACTTGTGTGTCCCGAAATGGATGGAGAACAACAGAGATCTGCAATGATGAAATCACTCAAAGGAAATAAAGCACCTTGTAAAATTTACAAAATGCTCTCAGACTTGAGTACGAACGCAGAAAGCCCAAGAAAAATTCTCACAGAATAAAATTTCATAATTAAAGTTTTTTTTTTTATTTCTTCACTTTTTCCTTAATACAAAGCTTTGGCATCAGCAAATTTCATGAAAAAATAGAATGTACTAAATAATTGCTTGTGCTGCATGATCGATAAATGATGCATAAAAATAGGTGTCTCTCTCCAAGGCAATCGGCCGGAAAGCGTTTCTTCAATACCATTCTGCTCTGTGGGGCAGGAAAAAAAAGGAACAAAATATTTATGTTAAAGTTAATACTGCCAATACTTAAAAAAAAAAATAAAAAAAAAAATCCTGTAAAAGTAAGCTAGTGAAAAGTGACTAATTATACAAGGCCAGAGCATTAAGAGCATGTATTCGTCACATTCTTACAGGACAGCCAGAGGTCTGAGCTCCTCTAAGCTTTTGAGGATGCTGCACCTGCTGCTGAAAACTCTGAATGGTGCTACCCAACATCTGGGATTTCTGGGCTGAAACCCACAGTTATACAGTAATTTCTGACTGTTCCCTAAGCAGCAAGGCAAAATGTGCTGCTTCTGTTCCTTTCAAACACTGCCTACATCTTTTAATAGTAATATTGCAAGGATATTTTGAGACCAAGAGAAGGCAGCTGATTCCTTATTTTCCTGTTACTTAGACAATGTTTACTTTTATCACAACTATTTTAAAATGCACGTATATATATATATACACACACACACAAACATACACACAGTTATATATGTACATACTCACAACTCCAGAACTATCGCTCTAAATAAATATGTTTAAACTGTCGGAAGGACAGAGAAGTAAAAAGAACAGGATATGGGCTTAGGTGAGTTTTAAAACAGAATATTTGGCACCTTTTACTTGCATCAGCACATTACGTGACCTCATTCTTGCCACTGTTGTTTTCTGATAAGAAAAACTCCTCTGCTTCCTCTTGAAACACTACCATAACAAAGGAAGGGTATGCCACCACTGCTTTTTATATGGAGAGCAGCATAAAAAGCAGATATGCTGTTATGACATTTAATAGAAATTGCAGTGAGAAGGAGCTACCATATATCTGGCATGATATTCAGCACAGAAATGCTTTGTCTGGCACTGGGGAACACAAGATGCCAATGAAACAATAAATCTAAGCATTAGTGTCATTTTAAACTGTCTAAAACGAGTAGCCAAACACAGTAGCACTTGTGGAGGCTGCTCAGATCCCAAGGGATTCAGATGAAGGGCTGCTGAGGCCAAAGGCTACAGCAAGGTGCCTCAGTTACCCAAATAAGTGATTTTGACAGCTCTGGTTTCTGTGGTTGTGAGTTTTCTTAAATCTTCCTCAAGTACACACTTGCATGAGCTCGCATTTCACCTCCTATCACTTGGGAAAGGGGCTCTCCTTGTATTAGCACACCCTTTGTTTGTGCTGAGGGAACATCACTGTGAAAACACTTTGCTGGAGGCCCAAACTCCCTGCCAATGTGAAGCAGCTTGTCCTGCCAGTAAAAACAGACCAGCTGAGAAAAGGCAACACAAAGAAGAGCTGCAAGGCAAGGCAGGAATGCAGCTGCTATCGGTGCCCACATCTGGATGACACTGCCTGGGCTGCAGCTCCTCCTCCTTCCCAATGACGTGCAAATGCCCAGAAATGCAGACATTCCCGTTTCACAGCTCATCTTGCTCCATGCTTTCCCAAGCTACTTTTCCGGGCAGATTAACTATGTTGAGCTCCAGCTTTGTTGCCAAGTTGCTGATTGATGGTTGCAATTTCAAGATTTTGACAAATGGGGACAAAAATAATAATTGGGAGACTTGATAAGGCTATTTGAACGTCTAAAAATTTCTTCATGAAGCCCTTTTGGAATTAGCTTGTGAAAAGAGGAGGAAAGGCATATTTGCAAATTAGTGGTAATCAAAGATCCCTGATGAGTGATATTATGGCCTCTCCTGAAGATGATTAGCTGGAGACTGTCTAAAATTTTATACTGGAGACTATGAGACATGCTTACATCTTATTGAGAAGGACACCTTATACTTTCCAAATAGCAATAAAACTAATAAACCTCCTTCTTTCTTTTATCTCAAGGAAAAAAAAAAGAAGAAAATTGTGTTTATAAAGCCACACTTCCAGGCTGCAGAGCAGACTGCCTTTGAATCTCACTCCACGTCTGGCAGAGAGAGCAACACATTAATGGAAACTCAGCTGTGTCAAGATGTTCTGAGATAAAGAAAGATGTTGACACTTTGCCTTCTCAAGTAAATAAATTATAATTCAACATATATCATGAGCCCAGATATTCTGTACACCTATATGAAAATAGCTAGATGCACCTAGCTAATAGATCTGCAGAGTAGATTTATACTTGCCCACACATGGAACTGTAAAAAAAGGCTGAAAGTCATGTGCTAGGGTAATCTCTTGTCCAGCTTGTCTGAAGGGAGGCTGGAGGGTTTTGTCTAAATTAAGAAAGCATGGAAGCAAGGATCTCTTCATTTTAAGAGAGAAGAAACAGTACTGCACTTATTGATTTAATCTCTCCCACTTCAAAGAGCAAAAAGGTAGTTTTCTATTTAAACACCTGTTTTTTTTCTGAGCTGAAAGTGTGCCAACTAGCAATTCAGATTCTTTTTATTTTTTTTTAAATATGATTTTGACTAAAAAAACTGAGGTAAAAATTCTCTAGGGTAACCACTGGCTCTGCCAGGCAAATTTTGAACATAGGAATTTAATAGCAGAAATCTAATGTTTACACAGACCATTTATTAAAAACTGAACATAAAATATTATCTGTTTCCCCTATTCCATGTCTCCACTTAGCAAGGAGATTTCCTCAGCCAATCCAGCTAAATATAAATTAAGAGGGCCTTTAGACGTTACCCTGAAACCTACAGTTAACACACACTTGCATTTGAGAGAGGCAGGAAAGGAATTTGATTCCTTGACAACTGTGTTTTCCCCCTTCTCTGTTCTCTTGGTATGTATTCCCAACGTTGTCCATGACACACACCCACCAGAAATATACAGAAACATCTGAATATTTACTTACTCATTAGCATTCAAGCTAGCTGTGGCTTTGATGATCATGTAGCAGAGTGTAAGGGCACTGAGGAGGCCAAAACTGGCAATAATAAACCATTCTTCTGTTGACAAAGGAAAGGGAGGAAATCACTCGTGGGAGAAGGCTTATGTCAAAGCGATGCCAATATTTCCCTCAAACACCACTGGCGGAAGGCAAGAGGCTTCTAAGCCATGACTGGCCCCAGGAGGTGAAGCAGAAGGAGGTTAAGCCACAGAGTTACTGACGGGAGAAGGCTAGCAAAGAAGAAGTGGAGAGAGGTGCAGAAAAAAAGCATGGCACAACAATATTTCCTGGCTGAGCCCAAGGGTTAGTGATAAAGAAAGGTTACTTAACAATGTAAAGTGAAGTGCAGGATCAAGGGATAATAACGTAGTGAAAACCATGTCCACCCCCAAGTCAGAAAGATTGTCAAGGTGGGTTAGATTTGGTGAGTTGTGGCTCTTCACATAAGCACACCAAAGTACTGTCACACTTCAGTTGTGTCTTTGCCCCCTCCCTCCTGAATAAATGTTATAGTGTTACTTAAAAACCAAGAAGAACCAGGATAGTTCGCCCAAGGGTAAAACATAACCAGAGTTTTCTATTTAATAGACAGAAATACACGTGGAATAAATAAATTCAACATTAGTGTAGACATACAGACACATTAAAAAAGTAAAACATAGTATAAAGAAGTCTATTAAAAAATCTTCACTATTCAAAGTTCTCCCTCCTCAAAACGAATTTGGCATATAGTACCAGTTTGGAATACAAACATTGCTGTTGAATGTGCCTTTTGGTGTACCTCTCATGCATCAAAGAATGCATGTGTCACCCATAAAACCCAAACATTTCAACAGCCCTTTCTAAAGCTTTATTTTATAAACATTGTCAGAGTGAACTGTTGCTGATTATTTCTTGTTTTACCCTGGCATCCCATCTGTGCAGGAACTGCACTACAGTTGGGAACAGACAGTAAAAACACCTCCTGTAAAACCAATTAGTGAAAAGTGAAAACTACAGAGGTTTCCCACCCATGACAAGGAAGCAACACAGCCACAGATCTGCCCTGGTTCAATAGAGCTGAGAGCAAGGTGAACCAGAGGTCAAACACCACATGGCAAAGTGACTTACTGACTTTGTGGAGAATCTAGACTTTGTATGTGGATTTTACCTTCTCAGATCAGGACATTTCTAAATATAGACTATATTTTCCGTAAGATTTTTTTAAGTGAGGCATTTACTTTGCTACAGCATCTAAAGAGACACGCTAACAGACTGCATCAGTTACAACATGTCCCTAAATTCAAAATCCAGATCATAGATGCATATAAACAAAATACAAGGAGAAAATTAGACTGATGCACATGTTCATAGATTCTGTTTTTGCAATTCAGCCAGAAGAGCAACCACTCATGCATCAAGTTGAGACTGTACAGCATATGGAAAAATGATGCAATTGTACACATACTGTATTCATTATAGTGCTATTGTACATTAAGAACCCTAGGTAAAATCCAGTGAGTGGAAATTTTCCATGCTGCTCTTACGGGTAAGAGCTTGCAAGCAATGCAGGAACAGTTTTCTGATGTTATAGAACACTTGGACAATACTCAAATGTTGGTACATCAAATGCTTTTTTAAATTCACAAATTTTGTAAGAAAAAACACCTGCTAAGTGACATCAGAATTCCAGTAGCAATGTACTCAGAGGAAAAAAAGTGGAGGAAAAAAGTCCGCAGAAATAGTAATGAACTAAAATATTTATATTTGTGTAAATTATTGCATGCAATGTATTCCGAAAGGATAAATAATGGTTTTGGCAACCCAGCCTCTTATCCTGGTTACCGAATTCAGGAAGGTTATTTTGGTGCCATTTTAGTTCATCCAGGGTCCTTTGCATGCAGACCTAAATGGATATACCATTAATAATGGAAGTGTTGGCACTGTCTTACCTAGAGCTATTGGTTTCAATAAGGAGGAGCATATGCCTCTGGCAGAGACACCGAGGTCACCTTTGTCCCTGCGGGGACATCCATCACCACGGCCCTGCAGCACAGAGGGACAGGGAGCCCCAGAAGGGTGCTGGGAGCCCAAGGACACTTACTTGTCACGGCGATGTTGATCTCTCCCGACCTGGGAGTCAGCTCCCCGTCCTGAGGCAGCTGGGACATGCCCGAGGTGCGCAGGGGCTCCAGGCTCAGCGAGCTGTCGGTGGCGAAGTCGACGAGCGCCGAGCGCCGGCTGGCCGGCTGTCCCCGGCTGAGCCGCTCCATGTCAAAGGCTACGTTGTCCGTGCACGGCACGTTTGGCTGGGGGGAGAAAACCCGACTCCAGGTTAAAAGGGGGGGTGTTCTATGCACAGCAAAGCTGTGAGTTGAGTAAAACCACACATAGGCACTTTTTCAGCCGTTGTGGCTGCCCTGAGGTCACGCAGGAGAGACACACACGAGTTACCGACTTCTACCTGAAGTCACACCTCAAGGAGGTGGAGGGAGAAGCAGAAAAAAAAGGATTAAGATTCAAGGAAGGGACTCAAACACACTTGTTTCGTGGTCTGTGCCTGTGTGTTTCACCACAATGAGCAAGGAGGATGTGTTCTGAATTCTACAGTATCCTCTTCTAAAAAGCCAGGTATGTTATTAATTGAAAAAACAGATCATCCACAACCTAAGTGCAACTATTTCTTAGAAATCTGCAACTTCACTAATTTGCAACTGACACAGCTAAAAATGGAGGCCTGATTATTCTCAGTGCCTTGATTCAAAAGTCACTTTAGACAGTCTCTCCATATGTTCTTCTCTTCCTTCTGAAAAGAGCATCGCTCTCACTTTAGGATTTTTTTTCTCATAAGGGAAAGATTGAAAAAATCCTCTTTGAGGTTTTTCACTGCTATCCCTTTGAGAATTGGTCTACAAAAGCTGTCCTCAGGAAGCCATGAGCTGCTCAAGGAAATCTCACTGGCCTCAGCTAAGGCATGGCTTGTAGTGGGCAAACAAATTTAAGATTTCCTACAGCAGACCTCAAAACCAAATAATTTACAGAGTAAATTTAACAAGGAAGGGCTGAAAGGACTTGAGAAAAAGAAGATTATGGAGAAATGAGTAGAATACCAGTAGATAAGAAATTGTTATAAACGCAAATATAACAGTATATTCTCAATGGCCAAGCAGGGAAAGGAGGAACAAAAAATCAACAGCAAAGAAATTAGTAAAAAACCAAAACACTTTCTGACTAAGGATGCTGGAACACCATTCCCCCTCTCTTCCCTACAATTATTCCTCCTGTTCTGGGTCTCAGACATGGGAGGAAGAAGAGCTCACAATAGATCAACTTACCACAATTCCCAGTGCCTTCAAAATATTCAGTTTACACATTGGACATGTACAGTGCTCACTGAGCCATGGATCCACACAGACTTTGTGGAACACGTGCCTAGGAGAACAGAGGGCATATACATAGTTTGCAAACAATTCTATTTTATACAATGAGAACTACTTCAACAAAATTTTACATAGTTGTTTTTTCAATTAAGCCAGCAGAAGAAATTTTAGAATTGCCAGTATTCTGTGCTGACTGCAATAATTTAAAAAAAAAATAAATAAAAAACTCTTGCTTGCTTTCACCATCCTTTACTAACAGTTCAACTAGGAAGAAACACTTTAAAACAAGATTTGTAAAATTATTTTCATCTTTTTTGCAGGTATGAGTATGCACATGAGCAGAAGAATTAGGGTAATACCATTTCCATCACAATCTTATCTGAAGTCAGTGGAAACCAATCCAAACACATTTACGTTTGACTTTGAAAGGGTTTTTATAATTATCACACCAAAGCAAAAAGAAAGCTGTTTTCTGCAATCAGTACTTCTTGACATAAAGAAGGAAAACATGTCCATCATCATATGATGGTCATAGAAAAGAAATCATCTTTCAAAGATGGAAAGGCAAACAGGGTTGTACTTGCACAGCAGGGAACTGCAGTAGATAGCAGTCTGAGTTGCCACCTACACTGCATTCAAAATCTTATTCACATACATGAATATGAATGTAACAGTGCTGGGATTGATATAAACCAGTATAACAAGCAAGAACCATGCAGAGACCAAAACAACTCATCTAAATTAAAGGAAGTAAAGGAAATGCCCTCCTAGCTTTTCAGAAAGCAAAGAACTTTCCAGAGCATATTCATGGCAGAAATGGGTATCACTAGTCTTTCCACACAATATAGCTTTAGTAAATATTCATAATAACCTAGTCTGAGTAACTGCCTATGATAATTCCTACAGTCAGAGCCCAAATATTTCATTTCCATGGCAGTGACTGCAGAGCAGGAAGCCAGTCAGAGCAGGCACACCCGAACACACAGACTGGTGACCATGACAAAGATCAGCAATTATAAGGGCTGCTTAGTCAGCGAGGAGATGTGCTCTGGAACCAGCAGGCGAGGGGGCAGGGGCAGAACAAGGAGTTCTTGCCATCTATTTGAGGCACCAGCGTGGTCTGGAGGAGGTCATGCATGCCCCTCAAGGCAGCATAAAGTGGATACACCCTCCATATCCCCTCCTTTCTTGGGTTATGCTTTGCTGCTCTGTGCCTCAGTAAGCTCATCGTGGGGTCTGGGACTTCTTTGCTCCCTATCCCTTGGGACTTCAAACCAGACACTAAATGAAGCATGTTACCAGATAATTCTATTTTAAATCTCTGGAAAGAGACCTGAGAGAAAGACCTCCTGAAACTGTTAACAAACATGGAAAAGGACAGTATATAATGATGTTCTGTCTGTGGCTATGCAGACTGATGGAGGGACTAAAGAACATCAACATTATTAGGTTCCAGGCAGCTACAGCAGTACAGTGTCCCAGCTGTACTAAGTAAACATGCACAGACTTGGAGTGTAAAAAAATCAACAGAAAATGGACAGGAAGCAAAAGAACTTTGCTTATCTATATCCCAGATAATGCAGGAATAGAAACTCACAGAATAGCTCAGCTAGACCCTTGGCTGGCCTGTGTCCTCTATCAAGATGGAAACGACAAAAACCAGGATATGTACAGTGCCTTCTGTTCAAATAATTACCCAAAAGAGACTCACTTCTATTATTATTACTAAGTCTTCCCTTTATTATTCACAAAACTACATGAGATAATGTTTAGAAACCCTGGGTGATAGAAAATGGGTTGAAACCTTCTGTAACCAATACAGATGCTATTTTTCTATGTTTGGCAAATTATGACTTTCATTTGCTTATGTTTTCTTTTAAGTCTCTGAAGTCTGTTTTTTTAAAGTAGAACAGACCTGAAAATCTAATATTTTGGAAAATAGCAGACATCAAGACTCCACAGAAGTATGAAAACAGCTTTATTATATTGTTATCAGCTATTCAGTGCTGCAGAAGCACTCAGATCAAGTGAAGCAGGCAACTGATATGGATGCCAACATGCATCCACTGAATATTATGAGTTATTTTAAAAAGTCATTAGCAGTTTGATATATACACACAGAGCTCAATTATTTTTGTGACCTCCTAATTCTTTGCTTTTAGTCCCTAAATCTTCGAGGATGTTTATTAATGTGTTTCAAAGAAGTGCAGTTCTCCAAAGGTTATTGATTTAGATGAGCATGGCTCTGCCTACTACTTATACAGTTTTTCTACTCCTTAAAAAGTTTGCTGATAGCATCACTGTGGCTCGGGCTCTGCCTGGAATTTTCTGTTTGTAAGAGTTAAAAAGGAGTTATACAGCAACAAGGACAGTAAACAAGAATTACCTTAAAAACTCAGCCTGACAAAGGAAGCCCTTGCAATCTCCACTGTCATAAACCTCCACCTTCCTATTTCTGTCATTTGTTTTCCAAAACTATAAAAATGAGGAGTTCCTAGTGAGCTGCTCTTGGTCACAGCAGCTGCTGATGTTCCCTCAGGAGCCACACACTGGGGAGTCAAGTGTGACACAGCTTCTGCTGCTCCTCCAGCCTCAGGGCTGCAGGAAGCACAGCCAGCAGCCAGGCTGGGAGCACTGACGGAGTCTCCCATGCGGGCACAACTCCAGACAGGTGATCTGCAGGTATTTTTCCACTCTGTCAGCACACCCAATCCAGTTGCCCTCCAGCTTGTAATAAACACTGTAACGCCAACTCTTGTACAACACGGCTCCTTTGCAGCATTTCCCAGGGAAAAAGAGAGCTAGCAATCTCTTTGGGTGGTGTAATGACTCCAAATTCACATGTCACATAAGGGGAAGGGTTTGGATGAGTTTACAAGTGCTGTTTCTCAACAGCTCACTACACTTCCCTGCTCTCAGTGCAACATCCCATGGAAGGGCCCTTTGCTGCTGCAAAGTGGCATCTTCAGCTACTGCTGGAGGCAACTCCTTCCTTAGCCCTGGGGTCCAAACCTCACAGCAGAGAGCACACAGGTCCAGGACAGGAGCACAGCTGAGGAGGGATGTCTGTCCTACTGCAGAGAGGAAGGTGCCAGGTCTCCCCCCAAGCAGGCAATGTCAGGGTAGAGCTGCCTCCATGCTTCCCACAATCCAGAGAGAGACTGTCCTTGCAAGCAGGTAGCAGAGAAAGGGGGGGTTATGCAGAGGCATTGCAGTAAGCAGAAAGGATGCCATCAAGATACTCTGTTAATTTGGTCTTAAAAAGAAAAAGGCAGCTATTTGCAGCAGGACAGAATCAAACATGAAAACATGAAAATCTGGCTTACTCACTTTTGCCACTTTCCTCCTTCTTTTCACGTACAGGAATTAAGAACCTGGCTCAAACCCCATTTATTTTAAAATATTCATTACTCCTTTAATTGTTTTCCTACCTTGTCAATTCCTTCCTTCCCAGGTCATCTTTCTCCCCTTTCCAATGTCACTCTCTGCTTTTCTCTAACCTGTCACTTCAGTCTCCCCTTCCCTTATCTCTCACTAGTCTTTCACACTACCCTCTCCTGATCACTTTTCACCCAGTGTGATGGTAGAATAAAATTATCTGAATAAAAGAAATTGTTCATGAGGTTTGTACTTTGCTAGGATCCCTCTGACATTTGCTTCCTCCACTTATTTTTAATTTACATAATGCCATTCACAAAAGGCGCATTCCTCAAGCTTGTAAGCCTAAAACAGATGGTTGCCTTGTCCCTCTGTGCACTAAAGCTATAGGAATGTCCATAGGCTGCTGGTACTGAACATATTTCTCCCTCTGAAACACAAAATTAACAACTGCAAACAACGCAGTTGAATTTCTACCATTTTCACTTTAGTTTATTTTTAAACTGGTCGCAATTTCCCACATTCCACAAAACTTTACATCCCACATATGGTGTTTCACTACAGAATTTTAGGTGCAACTTGCTCAGCTGCTGGTAGATTTTGCCTGCTGTGTGTCTGCCCAGCCCAGACTCCTCTACTGAGGCACAGAGTGACAGACCACACTTAACTGCAGAGAGCAATTAAGGTACCAAAGGGAAAGGCTGCTTTTAAATTGATAAAAGCAGCAAGGATATCACATGTCAGTGATTCCTACTGTCTAATGATTATAGCTTCCTTAAACAGGCACAGTAAGAAAAACTTCTAGCCTTTCATTTGTTTCCTCTTGATTGAGTAATTTTCTGCATGGTTTTCTTGCAATTTATTTTCTCACCTAGCTTAAGAGACTCTCTTGCAGTTTTGTTTTATTGTCTGTGTGCTGGTTTTTGGTTTTTTAAAAACTAACAATGCATGTTGCAATAAATGTGAGGGTGGAGTATGAGGAAATAGAAAGGGATTAAACCTCCAAAACAAGACTTTGGGAGAAACGCTTCAGGTGCTGAAGACTGAAAAATCTTACGTGGGATCTGAAATTTATCAGGCTCATCTCTGCAGGTGCTAGTTGGCTTTTCATCTACAAATATAAAAACGTCTTGTGGAAAGCATCCATCTCACTGTGTCTAGCCTAGGTGGCTTTGCATCCAACTTAAAGCTGAGCTGCAGCAGATGAAAAGTGAGATTTAAGAAAGGAGTAAAAAGCGAACATAAAAGTTGCCATACAGCCTTCGGCAGGAATGTAACTTGTGCCTTCACCAACCTCACATTCTTGTGAAAATTGGAACAGAAAAGGATCTACACAAGGGCCTTGGTCTCTCCTTTCCACAGGAGACTGCACTGGGGCAGGTTGTGCTGAGGTGGCAGGCAGGTGCACCTTCATCCAGCTCCCTGCAGCAGCTGTAACTATCCCTGAGAGCAGGGAGCTTCTTGCCTGCAGAACTGCAGCTTCCCAAAGGTGTCTGAAGGAAAAGGACTTCTTTTTTTTAATACAAAAAAAATTTAAAATCAATCAATCAATCAATGATCATCTTGTTTAAATAGTCTGTATCGTACCTGCAGATACCAGCAACGCATCCCTTGGATCAGGGCAGATGTTTAACTGGGGAAGTTGGATTTTAATCCCAACTCTGCCTTGCGCTCAGTGGGAGATGATGATTTTCCACCAGGGGAAGTCTCATTCTCTCCTCACTGGCAAGGACCTCCCCCTGCCCTCTGTTCAGCATCAAGAGAAAGGCACAGAGGAGTGGGACATTCCACATCCCTGAGCCTCACAGTACCACCCTGAACTACACAAGTGAACCTTTCTTAAGAGGTTTATCAAACAACCACCCTAGGGGTCCAAAGTGGTACAAAATAAGTTTCCAGAAGTTTCTCCTCTAATTTCTAAATAACCTTCTGCATAACATCAAAAGACCAGGGCTTAATTCACATATACAAACTTCACTGGAATTACAATAAATGATGTAACTCTGGAATTACTTAACATTTGGGAGTAAGTTTTTTAGGGCAAGAGTAAAAATGAGAATTGTAAAAAAAGAAGTGCCCACTCATCCACATGACCAAAAGCTCCCAAATCTTTAAAATTTAAGACCAAGCTCTTTTATTCCTAAATATTTTCATTTGTCTTTTCATTATCTAAACAATACTGAGAATCTAAAACAGGTCATTGTTTTCCACTATCCAAGAGCTAAAGAACATAGAGAAAAGTAAACTGAAAACTGAATTAAACTTTTGGCTTCAGAAGCAGAACACAGACATATTTTGATCAGTAATATACAAAATAATACTGTTTTCCTTTTATGATGATAGAAATACATGAAGTATTCAAAGAAATATTCCAGCTATTCAGAATAGCCTGCAGGAGGACTTAGAAAACCAATAATGAGCTCTTATGTGCTGCTGCTGCCTGACTGAAGATTGACTCCAACACATGATTTTGTTGCTTCTAGAGTATCATGCAAAACCATTTATATACCAAGCACAGGCCAAATTACTGGATCTTGCTGCATATATACAACATAACTTATATGTGGTTTTTGTGTCTGGAGATAAGGAAAAAGCTTTGCATTTCAGAATACAAGAGGAAGATGTCCCTGGTAATGCTTAATGCTACCAAAATGTACTGATTCATCAAAATCAATCATCAGGTGGAAAAGTATTTAAAAGCATTTCTTGAAGAGCAAATATCCCAAAACAACTCAAGAATAAAAGTGGAATGGAAACAAACTGAAAATCTGCAAATGTCAAGAGAATGTCATAAAAGGAGAAGGAAGTTATATTTTAAGCTCTAATGCAGAATAAGCAGCAAATATAAATCTTCAAGTACAAGCCAAGATCACATTGCACTGAAGAGACCAAAGACAGATGACAGCACGGTGGTTGACTCATGACAGAGGAGGTGTGAAGGTTGCAAGGGCTGCTTTTCCATTTCCTACAGTTTCAGAAACCAGCAGCCAATGCTACACACCTACTGTGCAGAATGCTGCAGCTCTGCCTGGGTCATTATACTGAAGTTTTTTGAGTCTGCCCACCACTTGGTCCTTAAACGTGCATCCCCACCTCGCTGCAATCTCAATAGCTCCACTGTCAATTGCCCAAACTGCCCATCTCCAACATCATTCTGTTTAATGTCCACAGTCATAACAACAGTGCCAGCACCCATCTTCACACCTTCTGGCACCACAGTCTAAAATAAAGTGTTAGTAGGACTGGAAATGTCCAACAAATGTATTTGTAAATCACAATGCACCCATTCTATGAAATGAAGCAAAGAGAACCAAGACAACAGTTTCCAAACAAAGCAACTTTGCTATCTTACTTGCATGGCAAAATGCGAACAACATCGTTCTGCTTGTAACTCTCAATGCAGACAGCACAATGATCAAAGTCTGGGTCTGTTTCCTAAAATGAATAGAATGAAAATTCAAGTCAAGAGTTGAGGCTATGACAAATGTCAAAGTAGTTGTGACTAGTACATGAACTGCATTGTGCCAAGTGGCTGTTACTAAGATACAAAACCAGTGACTGGGTTATTATATTCCAACATGACTTGAAAAAGAAAAGCATTTTGCATACACAAAACTCATTTGGAGCTGGTAAAGGATAATCTGAAATATAAGCTAAAGCCTAAGATGATTCTAATGTTCAGTGAAATCATTATAAAATATAGTGGTGATTTTCCTAGATTTCCTTTTCTACTTCCAACTTGGACCTAAAACTTTTATTTTATACAGGTGTTTGTTTGTTTGTTTTGGCAGGATAAAAATCCTCTGATTCACTTTTATAACCAGAACTATCACAGTTTACTTACTGTAGAGTAGTCCTACATTTGTGTCTGCTGCTTACTTGGAGAATTATCATCATTCTTATCCAGACATGAATATGAGGATCACCGACTGGCTCCTCTCCACTGTTTTCCAGAAGTTATGACTATTTTTTGAATTATATCTTTAAATACAAGAATTTCAAATTTCAACTGAAAAAGGGGTGACTTCATTTGGATGTAGGTAAGGCATCAGCAATACATATTTAAAATGTTTGGGCCCATGACACAAAACAGGCTGTGTCTCCTCTTCATTCATCATACTTTTCGATGCCAACAAGCTCCAAGCAGGAGGGACCAGAGCAAGACCAAGACACTCCTTCCTGGTCAGCACCAGTAAGGGCTGGACACAGAAAATCCCAGTGGCTGCTTTGAGAAAGGACAGATTTTTCCTACTCTGTTCACCTGCATGTGCTGTCTCCACTGCAACCTACATATCACTTGCCAGTTTTGAATTTATGTCAAGACAACAGCATCTTTTAACACAGAAAAGTTCTCTGTATGTTTTTCCACACCCATAGAAAAGATTTAGTGCAATGGTTTGTCTTGAAATAAAACTGCATGGAGAGGAAGGAAGAATAGAAAAACATCTTTTCTGTCTTCTCTCTGGAAGCAAATTTTCCTATCACTTCCTAATCTTCCACTGCTGATAGTGTTGATAAGAGAGATAAAAAGGAATCACAATAAAAAGGCCCAAGGAACTAATCTTTTAAAATGCAAATCATAGTCAGAATTCCTTTGCCTTTTGAAACTTAATGATGAAAAATTAAGTAAGTTTAGGTGACTATTTTTTCCTTTCAGAGAAGACAAAGCAGTAGTGCTCATATTGGCAAGAAATATTTGTGGAGTAACACTTACTATCTTTAATGAAATACCTGTTTATGCTCCCCCTCAGCTTACTGGATATTTGTATTTTACATAAGAGATTATCTTCTATTATCTGTCTTTTAAATTCATTTTTACTTTATACAACTTACATATGGAATGACTCTAAGCTTAAAGAATTCCATACAAACAATGCTAGCCTTATGTACTCATGCCAGCACATCCTCCCAGCCAGCCAGCACGCAAAACCACCCTCAGTCAAAGCTGCCAGATGGAGTGCAAGTAGTATTTAAGCAAGAAAAAAATCATTTGAAATGCAGAGACTTACAGCATACTACTAAGTAATACAAAATATCGTGCCACAGGACAAAGTCAGCCTTCGACAAGGAAGGCAAGCTCATAAATCAGAAACAGAAAGAAAAAACTGAGATTGTTTCCTCAGCAAAAATTAAACATGATGCTCAAGTTTATCATGTTGAAATCTTATTATTATACCTTATCACCTTTCTTTACTGTCCTGGTTGTCAATTTACCAATGGCTTTCTTGGCAGCATCTCCAAGACGGCGCTAATAAAGTGACAAAGAAGAGAACACAAATTAACCCTGTTAAACAAGCTTCATTAGTCTCCTTTATAACGACTTATTTGGGCTCAATAATACCATTGCAATACACACTGCGGCAGCAGGCCAACACACAAGACAAAATGCACACACAGCAAAGCACAGAGATTTGTCAAGAAGGAAAAAACCTCAGCAGTTAAATCCCCAAGGGCACCCCATAAGCGTGGGCATAAACCTCACAGGCTGTAGAGAAGTGATCCAACATTTGTGTGCAAAATCAAATCCAGGTTGTGGGATAAAAGCTGAAGGAACGTGCCCTCCTGATGATTTCTGTTATATTCTGTTCATATTGGGTTTTATTCAGTGTGCTGTAATATACTGCTTGTTCTTTTAAGCTTGAATTATTTTTATATTTCCCCCTGAGCAGGCTGATTTTATTCTGAGATGGAAGAGATCCTCTCAGTGTAACCTAGTTTCTCTCTTGCTATTACCCGAAACCACCAGGATCTCATAAAAGAAAAAAAAAAAATATGGGTCATGAAATCTAAATAAGCCAGTACAGACTTAAATAAAGCTGAAATTAATACTGGTTTGAAGACAACCTCAATCTGAATGCCAAAGCCAAGCTATTTTTTTGCTGTTTATGCTGCTTTATGGCCACCACTGTTGGATGGAAGGAACCATTTCTGCAATTCAAGTGCTGATTCCTAAGGACATGCCCAGTTCCCAGCCAACAGAGAACTGTTTGCCAGCTGGTCCATGGGAGCCCAGAGAGGGGAATAAAGATCGTGTCACCTTCCTTCAGGCACCTGAGACATCAGACTTGGTTTACAGTGACTGGAAAAGGAGAAGTTAATGTATTTCCTCCTTCCCCTCCATCCTGTACTAAGTATTCTGCATTTGAAAGGGCTGCTTTGGAGAATGCAAGCTGCAGCCCCTACCAAAACCTCCCATGCAGCCTGCAGAAGTGTGGGGGGGTTGTGCCCACCTTCCATAAATCTGAGAACCAAATCCTTCCTAAGGTGTGCCCCCTGCATGACACATTTCCCTGCATACAGACTGAAATTCAAGTAGCTTTTGTTTGAGAAACACGACCTCAGAATTCTACCACAATCAACTGTACCACTTATTCTAGCATTGCATAAGCACTTTTTTTGCCTTGTGGTTTTCACAGAACAGCAGCTCTTATTTTAAATTTTTTAGAGCATGGATTTGAAAAAATCAGATACTCAGTCCCAGCTACTGAATTATATCCATATAGGAAATGCAGCATCAGAACGAGAGCTGGGATGGGGAAATTATATGCTTCCTAAAGTCAGAAATCTTACCCTAACTTCAATATGTGAGAAATTGGTCAATTTAAGCAAATCTAAATTACATGCCCTGGAACAAGCATATTGGCCTGAGTACTTAATGACACAGAACACACTGGCTCACTGCTGGAATCGATAACCATTGCATAACCAATAGTGTGATTACTAAGAGAGGAATGAGGCTGAAAAGGTATTTAACTTAAATGCTCAACACTACCAACTAAGTAATTGTGAGTAGTATTTATATTTCGTTCTACTGCATGTGATTGTTTATGCACTACAAGAAATCTTAAAAAGATTATTTTGCTTTTGGAAGTGCAATATTCCAGCAGAACTCTTCCAACTTATTCAAGTTCTCCTACGTAAATAAATTTGCTAAATAATAACATTCATCTCTTCCATTTTCCAATTTTAACAAATACACTGGAAATGATCAGGATTTGCTGTTTTGCTAAGTTAGGGCACAGGCATATAACACTTGCTTGCCTTTAAAACCCAGAACTGTGTGGATGGAAAAGGCCACTACCACATGCAAAAGAGTTTCACACCTTTGGTGGAAGTGCACAAGAGCAACAATGTGAAATACCAGTATCTACTTGTGTGATCTACAAAACACAGCATGTTTTTGATGGTTTTGATTAAAAAAAAAATAGAAATGCATGCCTTGACATAACTTAAAAACAAGATCATAGCCTAAACCAAGTTATTTCATCACTAACAGTACAGCCTTTGTGAAAGCTCTCAAAGCTCTTTAAAAATAAGCTGTAGCTGTCGCCACCTTCTTATTAAAGTTTAATAAGCTCAGCTTTTTAAACCACATAAAATTTTCATCAAGTTTCTCCTGACCTTTGTAAAAATCTAAAGAAAGAAAAAAAGGTCATAAGAGCTCTTTCCCCATGGAGCAACTGTTTTGAAACGTGGACATTTGGAAGGAGCCTAGAGCCATGTAGGGGATAGAGAAGGCACAATTTAGTATTCCACAGACACTCATTAAGTTACAGTTATATTTAAACTTTCACCATCCCAAGGGACCACACTAAATACCGGCTACAGTGTGGTCATTTAAGAATGACATCCTTAGGAAAATCTACAGGATGCCCATGGGACCTGCAGCATCAGACACTATTTATGGTAACTGAAGAGGAAATCCTGTGCCACAACCGAGGCTTTGTAAGTTTGCATTTGTTTCAGGTCTGACAGCACACCAGCCTTACAATGAGGTGCTGTGTGTCAGCCAGAATTTGGGGAAAAGGAGGGACAGTGATAGAGGTCAGCAGCTTTCTAAGTCAGCCTTCACAGAGACACAGCAAAGAGAGCACAGTGGATTTCCCAAGGTTTACTGACCCTTCTCAATAAAAGCCAAGGCATATGAAGGCAGTGGGTCATTAAGTCCACACTAGTAAAACATTTACTTCTAAAGTTTAACCATATTCAACTTGGCTACAAGATTCAGTCAAGACCTCTGAATATGGCCATACATAAATCAGTCCTTAAACAAACTAAGGTTGAAAAAGAATGTAAGAAAGGCATATGTGACAAAATCTTAGTTAAAATATATGACCAGGAGAATTAGGCACTCCACACCAAGTGTGATCTTAAATAAAGTTGAAAGTTAACACAGATCACTAAGCAGCTCTACACCTTATTTTTCTTACCCTAACATTCATGACAGATTACAGTTTGGAAATATTTTAATACAACTTCTGAATTACCTTCACTATTACTGAAGGAATCCTTAAGAACGTAGAATTCATAGCATTACCTCTGTGTTCCCATGCACTACACAAGTTCATTCACATTTCAACTTTCCTCCCCATTCCCAACATACACGTCTATCTTACTCTTGGATTTATACTCACCAAAGCCCAAATATTTTGTTTCAGTTCTAGTTTTTCCTGTCATGTAAGAAGATCTTATACTGGTACTTCTCAGGATGAAAACACTTAGCCTTGTCTGGCAAAATGCTCTGCCTTGGGACAAAGAGATTCTGAACACTAATTTGATGGACATTCCTTAGAAACTATTTGTTCTCTATTGACCACTGTACACAGAAATATCACCTCCAAACTTAGGGGAAAAAAAGAGACCACTTACCTGATTTCTGTCACGTGCACTTGTGTACCTGATCTTCTGGATGAAGTAAAATATTAGCCACGCTGAAGAAATTATCATCAAAACAATGAATGATATTGACACAAAGACTAGAGAGCCCCGACTGAAGTTTTTTGGAGGAACACGGGACCCCACTGCTATTCCCATCAGGACAGAGATATTCTTTTCCAAGTAATTCAGGATCTCCTTAACCTTGGATTCTGTAATCATCACAGCAACAATGTCTCCAGTTCCTATAAAAAAAGGGGAAAAATATTTAATTTCTATTTAAAATTAACATGGCATGCTACTCACAAGATTTTCCAAACACAAAGCCATGTGACAGCTCAGGAGATTTTAATCTAAGCCACCTGTGGCACACAGAACATGCTACTGGGCACTCAACTCATGGCTTGTCCTTCAAACCCAGATTTTCAAATTAGGGCATTAACATGCAAACTGTCTGCAGCTCCACACACAGTAACAGACCTCTGCTGCTTACACAGTACTTCCCACGTTGTAATTACTGTGTGCAGTCTGAACTAGCTGTCAAAAGTACATTTGTTTCAGATTGGAAGCCATGGATACCTAAACAGGCAAGTCTCAGAAAAACATTCAGAAGATGAGTGAGAATGTGAGAATATTGCTGGAGTGGTCTCAGCACACAACATGCTGCAGACCTTGCTGTGGAGAGTTATGCAAGCTCCTCTGTGTGCTTATGTGGCTGCAAAGTAGAAGAGAAATGAAAAAACTTGGCAGAAATTTGAGTGCTGATTTTATCTCCCATACAAAGACACGCTTGATAAGATCGCAAAGAGGCTGTCAGCTTCATCAGCTCCATTTTGAATGTGTAGCCCATCTGTTTTCATAGTGTCTTGCTTCTAGACTACTTCCTGTCCCAAAGGGAAAAGTATTGGTACAAGGATAACAAGAGAACCACAAGACTTGCTGATAAAGAACAAAATCACCTGTAGAGCAGAGAGTCCCTGTGTTTTAAAGCAATTAAAAAATACGAGGATCTTGAACTATTGAATTCTGTTCCAAGGTCAGAGAAAGGTAAGTTTTAGAGAAACCAAAGCCAGAAAGAAAAAACCTTATGAGTGTCATTCATCCAGATTTATTTGCTTCCTATACTAAAACCCCTTTCAAGACCTATTTTCAAAATGCTTGCAAAGTCTGCTCATCTGCTTGTGCCATCTGCTTGCTCCAATTCACATTCCCTCAGAGAGGAGCTGTGTAAGGCAAGCGACTTCAGAACCAGGATTCTGGATTTAGAGTGGATTTACTGTCACAGTAGGCTCTCTGTAACTTAGAGAACATGAGTTCCTATTTTAACACAAGGCATTTGTTCGAAGTCTTCTAATCAAAAACTAATTTTTAAGAAGTTACTGTATCCATAAAATGATGTACCAGAGCCAAAAGAGCAGCATTTTTGAAACCCAGGGCACAATAACTCAGCTACATAATTTTAGTAAGAATTGTGCAACAGTGTTAAATGTTATCTCTTTCCTCTTTCCATTTACCATGCCAAATAGTAACTTTTACAGTCACTATCATCAGTTGTCAGAGTAAATTCACTAATGTTGGTGTTGTGGATTGTGCTGACAGAACTCCTCAAAAGAATCAAAGCCGATAATCTCAGAAATGAAGATCTGCTCTATCATTGAAGACATTTCACAGCCATCAAATTGCCTTCCTCCAGAAATTTCAAATTTTCTTTATTTAAAATTGAAATGGCAAAGATTCAGGCCTTGTTCTATGACTATGGGTCTAAGTAGAAAAAGAAAGTTTAGTGTTTCCTTCTGAATACTTTTAAAACAGGTGTCACAGTAACTCAAAAGCTTTGAATAGCAACTGAAACCCAACACAATTTCCAGGTACAATGTATTTAATCGCTAGTATAGCAGAGGTTCACACAAGGTCAACTTTAGTCCAGCTCTCCATAGACACTTCAGTACCAAGGCTGGTTTCATGCAAAGTAACAAAGATATTTAACAGGCAGCAAAGCTCAGAGGAAAAATTCACAGCTTGCTTTATTTTCATGGAAACCTACTCAGGTCTCCATTTGCCCCACTGGGAAGACAGTCCCTGCCCACACTTGCAGCACACTTTTACAGGAAAAGAGACACCTTTCCTGCAAGATTCTGTATGTACATACAGCATGTCGTGCTCCTGCGGCTCCAAATCTCTGCAGCTCTGACAGTGCAGGATCAATCAAGAGCAGATAATTTATATTGCTTGATGTTCTCCCCAGACTTCACTTCTGTTCTTCATATCTGGTTCAGACAGTGAGGAAAAGCAGGGAAGGCTGTGGGGGGACTGCATTCCCCAGAGCATGTGTTCTGCTATGCTTCCTCAGTAGGAATTTATTTGCACCAAAGAATTATGTCAGTATCAAAATATCAGGCAGAAGCACTCAATGTAATAATATTCTAACATGATTTATAGTTATCTGCAAAGAAAAGATGACTAACATCTTCTGATACTAGCCCAGTTCTATCTGAATCCAAAGCTGAAGGCTCTACCTATTCCCTGCTGCCCAGGGAATGTGACAAAGCTGACAATCTGTCACGCGTTTTATATAAAGCCCAGCACAATGGGAACCTCTGGCATCACTGCAAAGTGATTTGCATTCCAAATGACTCAACTGGGAACAGCCAAAGTGCTACTGCTGCTTCTGACCTCGCAAAAGCCAAGGAGAACTGCAGAAAAGGAAAATAAATTGTGCCTGTTTAACATACTGAAGCTCAGTGGAAACTGGGACTTGGTTCATCCGTATTTTTGTCAGGGGCATCACCCTAAATAATTTTAGCAAGAGCTCCCTCTTTGAGAACAATCGGGGGCAGGAGGAGACAGTGACTCATTTATTTTAAGCACCTTGAAACCTTGTATTTCTGAGACTTTAACAGAAAAGAATCCTCAGGTGAAGACAGAAAGACTGACAGTGTTGTGAAACTTAGAATATGGCCTTACTACGTAATCTTACGAAAAGCAGTATTTTCCTCAGCCAAGAACACAGTGTCCAGAGAAAAGAAGCTGGAATGTTAACTAAAGCCAATGAACTACACACTGAGCCATAGATGACAAGCTGGGACAGACGGTAGGCATAAGATAAATATTGATGTCTGTAAATATAAATCATTTAATTGCTATCATCCAAGCCCAGGCAGCTCTTTCCAGCTTGTAATTTTACTATGTGCATGTTTAATTAGGATAGTTATACAACTCTGTGTATGAAAAGGGATGAAGTTGTGATTAATCATTAAATCTCTGTAATGCTACATTGTGAGAGAAGAAGAGAGAACTTATAAGCTGAGAAGACACTAAAAACAAGAATATGGGAAAAACTGTACCATCCAGAAGTTTCCTGTAGAGCCCCTAAGGAAATTGCTTTACTCTCTCACTAACCTGTCCATATCTCCCAGCAATTCTAAAAGAGCATGCTTAGAAAGACAATTGGAAGTCATCTCAAAGAAACATTCCTAGTCTCATCACAAGCAAACATTTGTGGTAGTTTTGTTGTTTCCTTTTTCTGTGTGGTGATTCTTGACTACCAAATGTTTGTCTGAAACTGAAATGATGGGCAGCTATGTCCAAGCTAAAGACAGGCACGGCTCAAAGAGCAAACTCCCGACAGTTCCCATCCAACTACAGTCCCTTGGAGGTTGTAGGGAATGGCAGCCTGGCAAAACACGACTACAGAACAGGCGGTGCTTTCATTTTCCCTTGAGCTTGTGAACAACACAAGCAGCTGCTTGGTCAATGCTCAGGGAGAAGGACAGGTGAGACAATTCCTCCTGGGCATATGAGCAACCTGGCACTGATGCTGCCACTGCTGCAATGCTCCAACCACCTTCTTGCAGATGGGGAAGGCAAAACCTTAGATCCCACCCTGAGCATGGAAAGTGTCAGACCACCTGTAAGAGGCACCAAGATATTTTGATTTCTTGCAACAAGGTTTGCAGAGGACTGAGAATTAAGCCACATACTCATAACAAAGGTCAGCAGTTTGCTAATGGCTGGTATTTTCAGCTAAAGTCCTTGTAATTTCCTAAGTCTCAGACAGTGGCTGCTGATGCTGCAGACACAGCATGAAGCAGATAAACTCTGCTCATCTCATGCTTGCGAAAGAATATTGTTCTCTCTTTAAATAGCAAAGAACATTTAATTGTAACTGAATCCTTTCATCACTTCATTCTGAAAAACCTAAACTTAAAGCATGTTTATCTGAATAATTCTGCTGGTGGAAATGTCACAGTATTTCTTTAAAAAAGGCAAACAAATTCTGCATTTCCTGGTAAAGAATGGTACAGACAGTCACTTGTAGGCCAGAACCAAGGCGTGATTCAGACACTGAAGTGCCACTGTCTATGTGATTGCAACAATTGGAACATCATCATGATAATGTAATTGGAAATAAAACTGCCCACCCTCACAAACCAGATTTCCCTATTCTTCTCTTAAAGTCCTCTAACTCTGTGCTAAGCATTTCTGAACACATTATAGCAGAAATAAAAAGACAGCAGCACACACTATTCAGTGCCCAGGAAAGGGATCCGTCCGATTACTCTGAGCAACAAATTTCTTGGAATAACACTAACAGTGAAACCACTCCAACAGAATTTGGGAGCCCACAAAATGACAACAAAAAAACCAGGAAAGCACAAATGAAGTGCTGTGGTTATGTATGAAATTTTGAGAGTTCTGTGAAAACTCCAGAAGACATCTGAGCTGCAAGAGAGCAGAGGTGGAAGCGAGGATTACCTCTACAAAGGAAGGGACTTAGCCACAGAGGATATAATCCATGGAATCTGTGAACTGAAGGAAAGGGCAAAGGCATATTGAACTGTATGCAAAGCTGTGCTGCTAGAAAAAGGAGGCTTGGGGAACACAGTTTTAAATAAAAATTCCACAGCACTCAACAACAGTGGGGGAACCCACAAATTTATCAGATACCTTCACATTTTAGTCTGATGCAAAATAAATAAATTCCTTGTGAAGAATAACTCTTACATTCTAAAACTGGCCTATGGAAAAGCAGACACCAAGAGGAAGAGCCTTGGCATATCTTCAGAGTGATTAAAACAGGTCTAGCTGCACATATTTTTATCTTGATCTAATCAGAAAGTAAACAGGAGCACATCCAAGCTGTCAACACATGAGCAATGTCAAAGAGTAAAATACGTTGTTTGAGATGTCCCAAACCAAATACTTCCGAAAACAGGACAAAACCATACTATTTGACAACAATTTAGTTCTAAACAAGACAAGAATTTAATGCCAAGAATATATATTAATTTTAAAATGAGACTGGATAGAATTTTAAGACATTTGTCTTCCTGTTGTCTTTACAATATTGAAAATGTTGAATTCTTGTCTGTATGTAAACATTTACCTTAGAAAGCCTATTTTATGTGGTGTCAGACACCGGAACAGATTTTATGAGAAAAATCCTAAAGGACAGCATATGAAAATGTTACCTAAAAGTCAGGCTTTCACAGGATGCATCAGTTAAATACAACCAGTGGAACAACTGGTTGTTATTCCAAAACACTGAGTAGGTATTTGCAGAAATCACTTTTTGATTACACAAACACATATTACAAGTCTCTTTGCTATATCAACTCATGCAAAACAACTCCCCTTAAAAAAAGCTGCTGAGGTTAAAACCTGAATTCTGTCTACTTAAGAGGATAAAGAAGTAGGAATTTCAAGTTCAGTGAGGAACAAACCTCTATGAATTGCAACTGCCAATGTATGTCTGAAGAACACTCAAAACTTTTCTTTTTGGCAAAATCAGCCTCAATAGATTTCACCCTGCCAGGCTAAGAGAGGGCCCTGCTCTATGCCCTCTAAACATGATTACACACACTCCAGTGTTTTGCAAGTGTCACACACTGCTGTACTGCTAAGAGACGTGATGGATGATCACAAGGTCCTGCTCCTTTAAAAAAAGCAGACATATGATTAGAAAACCAGAAACAGCAAGAGCAGCTTTCCAAAGATGGGTGTGACACAATTAACTTCAAACCAAATATTAAAGTTTAATCAGATTCTTGCTGTGCTAGCCAGTAGCCCATTAAATTAAGTCTTTAAGTGATAAATAATAAACTTATAAGCCCGTCCTCCTTCGTTAAACAAGAAACAATGCCTCAGTATAATGTTCTTGCCATAGTTTTGATAAGCTTTATAATCTACTGTGTCCAAGAGCTAAATCACAGAATCAGTTGAGGAAACTGTTGGGCTGTATTTAGATGACAACTCCTGACATTATTTCATAACCCAGTTGCTTTAGTCTGACACTCAGGGAGATGTTTCCTAAGGAGAAATTTGCATACAATCAAAACAGGTAGTCACAGCTAAACCCTGATTCATTCACAAGTCCCACTCCTGCTGATCCACGTGAGATGTGGAGCTACACCCCTGGATTTCCTCAAGCTGGACAAGGTCAGGCTGTCCCTGCTACACCCAACATACCCTCTCCAGAAAACCAACACTCACAGTCTCCCAAAGACACAGTATCAGTAAGTACCAGAGAAGTGTTGGGTTTTGGCTTCTCTGCAGGTCATTTCCTCTCCACGAGCCTCACCCAGAGATCTCTATCCCAAATCATGTGACACTAAGTACTGTTAGAAAAATTAAGATCCTCTATTAAGCTACAAAATGTACCCACCCTGCTACGTGTCCCACAGATTGCTGAATCTCTATTTCATATTTATTTCTGAAAGCAACTTCAACACTTCTGATGGGCAGCAAGGGGACAGATCCATGGCTGGGCGGAGAAGGGGGGAGAATTAACACATCCTTGGAATTAGAACTGCAGCAGAGTTCCCTTGGAATGGTAAGGACATGGAGTTCAGGGGCTTGGGGTTCATTGTGTTCCCCTCCTTCCAACTGTCTTGATCATTCTACTTATATCACATATTCTCTTTCTGTGGAAGGAATTTTATCTTCTGGGAATTACATTTGTATATTTATTTTTAATGCATGTGACCTTTTGGGTTCTTTACACTAAGGAAAACCAAGCCTAGATAAGGGCAAAGCAGACAGATGTTGCAATGATTTTACAGATCTTCCACACTCATTTATCTCCTAGCAAAGCTTCTTTGCATCTACTGGCACTACAGTTTGCTTTTTTTAAAAAGAAAATGGACATCCCACCTAAATAATGCCAGAAGAATAAAAAAAGCTTGGCAGAAAGAAAGTATCACTTTATCATTCCCTTTCTCAATCTGTGCAGGTTTATTTCTTTCATTCACGTATTTTTACAAGGCATTTAACCATGTTTTACAGTGAGTAAACTGCATTTGCAGTCCTATTTAAGGAATACTTGTACTGTTAGGGTTTTAGTATGCTAACAAAGTAGACGAAATTTTATATTCAAACCTTAAACAAGTGCAAACTAATAAAAAACTGAAGGATCTCTTCAAATTTTGACTAGGGAAATGGTTTAATCCTAATACATTACACAGTGCTGAAAAATGGATCCTTGTCTCAGTTCCACAGATTTCTGAAATAAGTCTATCTTCAAAAAATTTCTCCTAATTTGAAAACAACCTTTTCTCACCTTACTTTACTTTCTATACCTCTGAACAATGTCCAAAACCTCTTACACTGTCACAATCTAACTGATTAATCAGTCATATTAATGTACTGTAGACCTTACTGGTCCCTTCATCAATGTAAGACACACCTGGATTTGGATAACTCTAAGTCTCCTGTATTCTGTAAAGTGATCAAGTGCTAGTAGGTGGCTTTCATTTTGCTATTTCTGCATAGCAGTTTGTATTCCCACTAATAGATGGTGGAGCTAAAAAACCCAGGGATTTCTAAGAAGGCCAATCTGTCATGCTCATGTATTTTCTTCTATAGACAACTTCTGCACAGATCTATCAATGTGGACATGGTCAGTCATTCCAAACAATTTCAGCAAAGCACAAAAGAGAAATGGCAAGAGAGCCTTGCCCAAGGACATTAAAAAATATTTTGAGAGCTTTATAAATAGCATATTCATAGATTAATATCATAAATTTGGTTCTACAGAGTCCATAGATATGGAGAATTACTCTGCTGCTGGAGCTCAGACTTTGGATAAGATGAAGAATGTAATTACTTACAGCCACTAACAGTCCCATGGGCCTTTTCACAGTCACAGAACTAATTACCCTTTCAGCTGGCTGAGTTAAAATGAGCCTGACTGCTGTTATTTTAGTTGTGGATGAGGCATGTATGACACAGAAACACTGGTAAGGAGCTCTGCAAGGCACCAAGGCTGTGATGGCTCTGGAAAGGGGTTTCCCTGCACTGTCTGAAGAGACAAGTGCTTCCTTATGGTCCAGAATCTGTGCATCAAACACACTCCTCTCCACATCTCTGTAAGTGACAGACACCTCTATCTGTGTGACAGACCTTCCTGATTGATACACCTCCAAGAAATGTAGAGGGAAACAGGATGAATGATAATGCTGTTGACACTTGTTCTCCATACTTTCAATTAGCAAGCATAAAGAAAAAATGATCAAATACACGTACACTATGGTTAGATTATTGGTTTGCCTTTTTTAAAGTTTCTACTTTAATGACTCATCTCTTTCCTTTCCACTAATATTCCAGGGTAAATTAATAATAATAAATTTTAATAACACTACTGTAATATACAATAAAATTAATTTTGAGCTGTGGATTAAAAGTAGGTCTCAGTAATCCAGGTAAAGTTTTGCAGTGGATTTGGTATAGAGCTAAAATATTCGTCAGCACACATTTGTGCAAAATAATCTGCAGTGCACCCTGCCAGAGCTTTCACACATCAGTTCAGCTCACAGTTACATAAAGAGACATTTGTGAGAAAGGCAAGCAGCAGAGCTGCTCTCAGGGACAGTGACACAACAGAGGGCAGTGACATTTTGACTGCTGGATCTCTGCAGTCTACTGTACCCACTCCGAATCAGGGCAAGAACGTGGAATAGCCATTAGATGGCAACAACTCCAAATCACTTCCTGTCCCTCCTGCCTCTGACCCACTGACCTAAAATAATCCACAGTCAGTTTTAGCACAGTTCAAAGCAAGTACAGACCTTGCTTCCCATGCTAGTGTGCTTTGCAAGTGAATAGAGGGCCATGAGAAATCTCTCCCTTGAAAGGAAGCTGTTTCTGGAAGCCCATGTTGGATGACATTCCCCCAGTGTCACTGCAGGAGAGTGTCACCTGAGCACACCACGGAGCAGAAACACCTTCCTCCAGGAAATTAATGCATTGTTTCTTTAGAAGAGCCATGAAGATTGATCCTGATGAGACATCTGCAGCTTGTTCTAAAGACCTCAAAAAATTTACCTGTATCAGATAAATCCTCTAAAACAGTATTATAGTAGAAGTTGTTCATATACCCTCAGGAAATTTCTTAGGCACTGATAAACAGTAGTTATTGGAATCCAGCAACTTAATTTTGACGCTGTCTTCTATATGTGTTTCTCTTCTTCTGTCTGTATTTGTTCCATAAATTCTGAGTATGAGATTTGAACTTTAGAGGCTTCTTTGGCTTATATTCTTTTCTATAAATCCAAATAAAAGCCTAGATTTTAATAGAGAAATTCAATACCATAGAATCCTAGAACAGTTGGGCTGCAAGGAACTTAAAGATCATCTGGTTGCAACCTCCCCAAATTTAACTGTTTTGTATTTGACAGGACTGTCTCCACCACACACAAACAAAAAAGGAATTAAAATATTCTTTAACCCGCATTTCTTTCCTTTTCCCATAATTGCTTATAAAGGAGACAGCTACTACGTATTTTCTCCACCACACAGGCTCTTTTTTACATTAGACAGTATCAGTTTTGCTTTAACAGGAGCAACAAGCAAAACCACTCATAAAACTGTCTTCCTGCCACTGACATCATAGTCTAACAGAACCTATGCTGGGAAAGACATCCTTTGCTTAGGCTGATAGAAGATATCTAAAAGATTGTGTAAAGTAAGTTTATTTTACATGTATACAGTAATATCTACAAGGATATGCACAAAGAAAAGAAAACGTTGCAAATAATGTTAACAGAAATACAGGTATTTAAAAAAAGTTCACCAATTCCTTAAGCTCAATACCTACTTTAAAACTCAGCGTGAAGACAAAGGGGCAGAGACCTTGTGGACTATCACAGAGGAAAAAGCAAATTCTGATATTAGCAGCAGAAACTGTTCATTTGACACAGTGGTGATAGACTGATTCCAGAGTGACAGTTGTTATCCAGCCACCAGAAGGAATTTCTATTCTGCTAAGTAATCCTGAGTATGAACAAATTTCCATAAGAATAAAATTTTCAAATGTCTGTTCAAGCATAAAATAGCTTAGATAAAATATTAATCCTCCAGGTGAGAACTGCTTCCTAAGCTGTTTTCATAGGCAATCACCTCTCTGCAGGTGGGCAACATACATAAATCTATGTAATATATTATTTATTTTTACCACAGACACTGTCTAAGCGGATGATTGGAATTCATGCGAATATCCAAGCAGGAAAGCTTGCAGTTCAGAAGGTGCATTATGAGCAGCTCCCTCTTTTCTCTCTGCTTCACCAGGAAGACAGAATATTTCCAGCATTTGATATGCAGCAGCAGTACAAAAATTACACTACAGTAATATAAAATAACACAAGGTCTACTTTCTCCTGTCTGTGGAAAGAAAATGTAGAGCCATGAACCTGGTCATCATAACACAGCTGCAAAACTGTCTTGTGTAGACAATTTCTAAAGAAAAGAGGAATACTCCATACCACTAGACATCATATGGAGGTAAGACCAACTTGATGGCTCACCTTCATCTTCACTTGGTATCATCTCTAACACATATTGACTGAATCAGTAGAGAATAGCTATCAATACACAGGGTCAACTTCTCCCAAATTTTGGGGATAGAAAACACTACAGAGAAGAGATGCAGTGCACTGGAGTATCTAATTAGCAGATGATGTGGTTGTTCACCACCTAAAAAGCAAAAAAGCAGTGATATGGTTGACTCTGTTTTACCCACAGCAGCTCTCCTATTTTATATCTTAAGATATTATTTCAACCAACCAGAACCACTGAGCCTATTGATAAAGTTTCAAAGGCAACACACTGGTTTTCAGAGCTGACACACTGAGTGAACACGGATTTCCTGCTAAAGGACAGACCCCATCCTATTGCTATGAAAGCAACTGCCAAATCTAACAGCATTACAAAAAAGAAGGTATTAAAGTTATAATCAAGCCCATTGTATGATTTAACATGTAATAGGAACAACAATGCTAGAGCTGTAATAATAGCTGTATTTTTTCCTGCCATACTGAGCTATACTAGGCCATGGGAAATCTCACATATCATTGCTAAACAGAGACTACAAAATTTACATTCTTTCAAGTATTTCAAATAGAGTCCAGAGCTGAAGGTTTAGGAGAGCATTGAATCTGCAGAGACAGAAGTGGCAAAAAGAAAAACACCAAAAAAACCAAATGAAACCAAACCAAAAATAACACCCCACAAAAACCTACAAGAGGAAGGTGTCAAAAAGTGTTTCACTAGAATATGGAACTTTTTGCCTGGAGATCACTTGTAAAAATGTCTAAGGAAGGTACCTAAGATAAAAATGAATTGTCAACAGGCTTTGAATTGCTACATGGAGGTCAAAATCTCCCTAGAAAATTCCTGTGGTATAGAGAATTGGGAAGGTCAAACCTCACTAAACCAGAAGCCACAAGACATTTGCCTTGTAAAAAAAGAGAGAAAAAACCAAACATAACACTTTAGTCAAAGAATTCAATTCTAATTGTGTGACAACATACAGAGCAATAATTAGGAAATTCTAGTTTCCAAGCAACCTCCTATGCTTAAAAGGACTGAAAGTATTCTAAAAAAAAAATAAATCAGCTAGAAGAACAGCTATCAAATATAGAAATATGTCTTTTCTGATTAGGCTAAATAATTCCAAATTGAGACAACCTTCTGGAAAATGGAAAATGCAGTTATAAGAATTGTAAATATAGTTTTTAACCATGGAAAATGTTTACACATGTGGCTTCCACCAGCAAAAGCATGTCACTAGCAACAGTAAAATTTTACACATAGGTAGCCATAAAGTAGAACTCTGTAGTAAACCAGATTTCCAGTATTATTCTAGACAACTTACAGAGCCAACTGCCCTCCAAATCAGTCTTGTGTTGATTCCTGTATGGCACTGAGACACATTGTAGAAAGAGAACCCTCTGTAAACTGTCACTCAAGCTCAGATCCCAAAATACAACTGTTAACATTTGAACCCTAAAGGTCCCCACCAGAACAGCCAGTTGAAGTCATGCTGCTGTAAAATTATTCAAGTACAGACGTTTTGTAAAATTCTAGACCTTTCATTGTATATGTATATATGTTAGCTTCTCTTCTTCAGAAGGGTTTGAAAGATTGCTTCTCAGATCCAACAACTATTTTCTCACTCCAACACACCCACATCTCCACTGCAAAGGGAAGTAATTTATCCAATTATATTGGATAAAATGTATGCTAAAGGAAAGTAACTTTTCAGAATTATTGGCTTGTTTCATTATATTGCATACATGTAAACATCATTAGAGAATAGGCTATTTCAAACAGCACCTGCCAAGGCCTCTTTAGCAATAATTTATATGGCAAAAGAACTAGAGTGAAGGAGATTACATTTTCTTTACCTTGATGAGTCATTGTGACGGGTTCATCACTGGATATATTGTTGTAAATGACCACAGCTGTGGCATTATGTGAAGCTGCTCGCAGTATTTTCTCTTTAAATGTGCAGTTTCCTCGCTGTAGTAAAGCAATCCACTGCTTGGTGTTTGGTGGAACTTGGAAACGTGTTCGAGGGTCACAGCCCAGGCGATCTGCAACTGCAATGGGAAACACATTGACGTGGATGGCAAATTGTTCAAACAGGTAAAAAAAAGAGAAAAGAAAATAACTCCAAGTTTTGCTGAATTACTTAACTGTTACGCACTAGGAAGCCACTACCATCTTGTTAATAAAGCCTAAAGATAACTGCACTCTTGTGGAAAAAGGACTTTAAAAAAAGAAGTCTCATGCACTGAAATCTGTGACTATATGCCCGAGAATTAGGCTCACTAACACAAGCTATTTTTAACTCCAGTGCAGCTAGAACAATGAATTCACATTCAAATCAATACCTGCCTAGAGGCTGAAAAACATTAGAATATGGTTCATCTGCTACAGGCATTTACAAAACAGCTGTTTATCAGTCATTCTGGGGAGTACAACTTTTTTTTCTTTCTAATGCAGCCACAAATATCACTGCAGTGGGAAGTACAACTAAACAAAGCAGATTGTGAAAACAAGATTTCAGAGTTATCTGCTGTGTGCAGGCTACTGTAAAAAAGGACAATATTAAAAGCTGATCTTGTAAAAACCCAGCAGCCAACATCAGCTTTTTACATATGCACATCTTCTCTGCAAGGAAATGTAATCAAATTCATAGATAAACAAATGGCTTTGCAAACACAATGCCCTTGTCAGCTAAACAGGTATAGATGGTATAAAGCAAGAGTAAGAGAAATGGCAAATGCCAGATGTCTGAATTCAACAGCATGCAAAGCTCTTTTGTCCTTTGTGATGCTGTAACATACCCTGGAACAGCCCAAACCCACACAGAGCTGCATACTAAAGGCACAAAACTCAAGGCAGAAGATAACTTCACGCTACAGCAGCTGAATCTGATGAAAGACAGATCTGTTTGCACAACTGGAAACACAGTTTAGTCTGACACACTGGTCATATCATTAAAGGATTTCATAAATCTAGAGCCAGCAGCAACCTATAATGCAAATGTATTTATACTTTCAAGTGCCAAGAGCTTAAGAATCTTTGGCTACTAAAAATAGTTGGGATAAACAGTTATTTTTTCAAGACATAAACAAACAATTTATTTGCATAATAGCTCAGAAAACATTACAGTTCATGAGAGCAATTCAAATGAAGTGTCCCATTAATTTTTTTTTTTTTCCTTTTAGAGACATGAGTTCAGCATAAACTATGGAATTTCAGCAAAAGATCCACCACAAAAAATATCCAGTTTAATATATCAGCTGGAAACAAAAGGCCTTTTTAAGTAGCCTCAGCTTAACAAAACTGAGGTTAAAATCTGTAACAAAGGAGATTCAAAGAGCTAAAGATGTATTCTGAAACAAGAAAGACTTCTGCTTGCCTAAAGAAAACTAGTGCAGATGAATCCATACCGTGGCAGACGTACAGGAAGTCATCGTATCTCTTAATTTGGACAAGAAGTGCCTCTCCCTGTTCCCCTGGAAGGAGGGTGGGGAGCCAGATACCAGCACATCCTTTTCACAATTATTTTTCAAGGCTGTATCAGACACTTCAGACATGGAGGGCTATTTGTTGTACTTTAGTAGCTGTGCTTTTGTTTCATACAGGCACCAGGGAAAATCTGAAATACAGATGCCCAAAGCCAAATTTTATACAGTACTTTCTTCCATTACCCTGACATCATTACTTGAATCTCTCTGGAAATTGCCAGCTAGCACTGATCCACACACGTTGGTTTGGAGCTCTGGTGATGGCCATCACAAACAGCAACAATCATAAAAGAGCATGTTCATGCCCACTGCGCTTTTGCAGCTTCTCTTTCCAATCTTACATTTGAGAACAGTACGTGTTTTTTAAAAGGAATTATAGTCCTTTCTGAAAATGCTACAGAACCACAGCATGGCACATGTGCCACCCACCTTGATGCCCTCTGTTAAGACAAAAGCAGTTTAATGCCCACTTCCCTATTTTTCTGAGCATTTCCACTTAAAAACATGGGGGGTGGAAAGAACCAGCAAGACTGTTATAGAAAGTTTCTCAAACTTAAAAGCTAAAAATCCCCTCCTTCTCAGGTGTGATACATCCTTTTGAAAATACCATTTAATAAATGGCCACAATTCCACAGAATCCCCTCAAACTGCCAAAAGTAACTCTGAAAGTAGACCAACGTAAAATTATTTTAAAAATATGGGATTATGAGAAACAGTAATCCTGTGGATTATGTAGGGTTTGCTTCTGTGCAATCATGCTCAAAACTAAGACATGAAGTGAAAATAAAAATGGCCACAAAAATAAGGTAATGGGCTATTACAGTGAAAAATTATAAAAGCCACAAAGGGCACCTTCAATAGAGATGCAGCATTATCCAAAGTCTGTTACACAGCTCAGTTTTACAAGAATTCACATAGGCACCTTGAAATCTGTAGGCATTGAAAATTTTTAGCTTAAAAAGCAACAGAGAAATCAGTAAGAGATAAGAAAAATCGCATCTGTGGGAAAAGTAGTACAAAATTTTCTACCACAGTCGAGATCAAAGTCTGTCTCAGCTGTGGACAGAGCTATGAAATGTTACTGGATAAAGCAACAGAATTAGGAAACAAGATATTAAGAGATTAAAGCTTTCCAGATAAAGACCAACAAACACCACTCAAATGCTTACAGCATGTTATTCCTGACCAGGTGTATTCAGTATATCCTGATGAAAATTGAACAGCTGATAATATTATTTCAGCACTATTCAAGTTCAAAACACTGAGGAACATCTGGATGGTTTAGCCAAAACTAACCTGAGTATCTGCAAGTCGCTTGAGGTTTAATAAAAAGCCACAACTTTTCTTTACAATAGCATCCTATTACATCACACAAAAGTTGAGTAATCTTTTCACTTTTAATTAAATAAAATTCAGAAACAATAGTGAAAGATATGAATTTTTCTGCTTGTCTTTTGATGTAAGACACTCTTTTCAGAGTGAAAAGTCTTACACTCAGGGTCACCCTTTCTGCATAATGAGCTGTACATACCTGCTGTCCAGCTCAGGTGCCAGGCACATCAGATAAACAGAATCATCACTGACAGCTCTACATTATTCTGCCACCTATGCTCTAGCCCAAATAGAATCCAAAATATATGGGCTTGCAAGTACTAGCTGAATGACCAGAGAATCACTTAGGTTTAGAACCATTTAGGTTGGAAAAGGCCTCTAAGACAATCAAGTCCACTGTTCACCACTAACCCATATCCCCAAGTGCCACAAGTCTTTTAAATCCCTCCAGGGATGGTGACTCCACCACTGCCCTGGGCAGTCTAGTTCAATGTTGACAACCATTTTGGTGAAGAAATTTTTGCTCATATTGAATTTAAATGTCCTCTGGCACAACTTGAGGCTGTTTTCTCTCATTGTGTCACTTCTTACCCGGGAGAAGGGACCTGGCTACAACCTCTTTCCAGGGAGTTGTAGAGAGTGAGGAGGTCCCCCTGAGCCTCCTTTTCCCCAGGCTGAGCCCACCCAGCTGCTTCTCATGAGACTTGTGCTCCAGACCCTTCCCCAGCTCCACTGCCTTGCTCTGGACAAACCCCAGTGCCTCAACATTTTTCTTGTAGTGAGGGGACCAAAACTGATGTTACTTGCCAGAATAAAGAGCAATTTCACATTCAATTACTCTAAAACAAATCACTTGCACAGGAAAAGATATGACCAGAAGTCACTTGTGTGTACAGAAAGCCACCTAAGTATGTTTCCCTATAGGTGTGTTACTCTTCCAGCTTATTTAAAATATAAGCTATTTACCCCACCTTTCCTTTCTTCGTGTCTATCTCCCCTGTGTTGGCAAACCCCCAGTTTTCTGTTAGAAGTGGCAGCCTCCTGGATTAAAGAGCTATGTACTGTGCTGCTGTAAATATCTCCCTTCCTACTGTAAGCCCCAGCACCAAAGAGGAGTGTCTTTACAGATCTACCATTAGGCTCATGTTTGTTTTCAGCTTTAGGAAAGCTTCAGTTTCCTTCAGCAGAACACACAGCACTGCTCAACTTGTGTAAGTGTTTCTCCTGGATCATTTTTTATAATTCAAGAGCCCTTCCTGCTGAAGGACTAAGGTTTGCTGACAGCATTTTAGAGATTTGTGTGGAAAAAAGCATTTAATAATGCAACAGATCCAACCAAGCTCCCTCAACTACTGAAGAAGTAGTGGCAAGTTCACATTAGCACAGCAACAGTACTTTCCTCCTCCTCTTTCCCAATTGCTTGTTTTAGCCTTCTCCTGGTACAGGGGAGAGCCATTTCGTGGGAGCAAAAATGAAATTAATAGGTCAGCTGTCAGAGACTTTGCCAAAAGTGCACACCTGCCTGAGTGCAGTCAGTCTCCTAGTTCTGAACCACAGCTGGGTTTGCTCTTTCTCATACACTGTGTGTTTATGCTGCTCTTGCACTGCTTCAAACACAACTATGACATCCCACTTCAGCCAAGGTTGTTGCACTGGCTGTTATCAGACTTGGTCCCATTTTCACAGAACGATCCCACTCCCTGGGCATTAACCATTTTATTCCATGGATGTTTTTCTCCTTTTTTTTCCTTAAGGGTCAGATGTCCTGCTATTGATTGGATCTTAGCTAATACTGTACTCTCTGAGCCCAGCACCAGTTGCCAGAGCTTGTCTGTCTCAGCTACACATACAGAAATCATTTTAAAGTCTGACCTTCAATCACTGTAATACAATAGCTGGAGAGCCACCACCAGTACTTTGAGGGGCAGCAGATAAAGAGGCTTGTTGGGAGCAAAACCAGCAAACAGGAAGGTGCAGTGCCACACAGCCTGCACCCCAAAGCATTCCCTCCCTCCAGCATCACTGCCCAGGCAGGTGCTGCCATGGCACACTGACTGGTAAAATCAGACAGCTCTGTGCAACACATTAATTGTAGTCCTGTGGTAAGATTTCCAGAAAACGAGTGCAGCTGGGAAATCTACAGAAGCAACACAGCAGTGCTGACTGAGTCTTATTTCAAGGAAGGGTACTAGTTATTTGCTATCCCATTAGGGCTTAATACATGCAACAGACATATTTTCTTTCAAAGCATTACTCATTGTGTTATTATCAATATAGCCCCTATTCAAGCCAGTTATAATTTCCACTTTTTAAAGTTGTGTCAATGAGTTATGTACAAGGACATTTCATTTTCAATAGCTCTTTCAGGTAATTACTTTGACTAAAGCTGGCTTTAGCACTAATAGAAACTTTTGAATAAGAGGTAATCTTGTTTCAGGGAAGAAGTTAAACAAAAGAAAATCACTGAAGCTTAGAAGAGTCCTGTAATAGTTCAGATTTAATCTTGTTAGCTCAATAAGTATTACAATTATGTCTATAAACTCCAATATATAACCTCCACTTTTTCTATCAATTAAGGACTAGCTGGATATTGAGACCAATGGTACAGGATAGATGCATGGCATTTTACTTCCTCTACTCTACTGATATATTTGTTGCATTTTCTGAAACCTTATTGGCTTGAATTCTGGGCCAGAAATTCTGTCTGACTGATACCTAAAGCTCTGCAGTTACCAGGAAACTGGCAATTTAAACCTTCTCCAGTGAAAACTTGTTCACACAACATGTTTATGAAGTGTCAGATGCTACAGAATGCTGTAGTTACAGCCCCACGCACAAGATATACCTCCATTCCTAACACTGAGCCAACATTGTTTCTTCCCCACTTGACCTTTTGCTAACATGTTTTTCCTCAAATTCTCTCAGTCTCCTTGCCTGGTCCCAACCTTAGCACCCCTTCAGGAGATCTCCCCTTCCTATGAGTTCTTTCTCCAAAGCAGCTTTCATACAACCATCACATCCCCATAAGACCTTTAAACTCCATCACTTTCCACCCCTCCTCACCCCCTCATTCCTGACCTATTGGCTCAGTGAATCTCAACATTTTCAAGTCTGGCTTTGAGTCTGCTGCTATCTCACTTCCTATTAGCCCTATCTCTAGATCCAACCACCCTGCCTGCTTCCCTACTACCCAAGGTGTACAAAGTCTCACCTCCCAGTAAGGCATGACCACCCACAAGGGCACTCAGAGCACACCAGACTGACATTTCCTATCCTCCAACTGGAATTCAAGCACAAAACATCAAGCAATAACCCAGACTCAATAATCACAGAGTCCCATTCCCCATGGAGTGCACTGTTGAGGGAATTAAGACACAAAACACTGCAGTTTCTACTAAGAACTATTCGAGTTTTCAATGGCTTCTAACTTGGTTTGCCATGGCAAGAGGAATACACCTGACACCTAAAGCTCTGCACCACAACTGGTGTCAGGCAGCCAACAAAGCTTAAAAGAAGAGGACACTGGAGTGAGCTGAACACTTACACAGACACTGCCACGAGTACCCAGGCAGAGGGTGGGAGAGGACTGGGCTGAAACGACCTGGAAGTGTTCAAGGTCAGGTTGGATGGGGCTTTGAACAACTGGTCTAGAGGAAGGTGTCACTGCCTACGGCAAGGTGATAGAACAAGATGATGTTTAAGATCCCTTCCATCCCAAACCATTCTACTACTCTATGAAATGTCTGGTTGCACAAAGACACAAATAACAGAGTAAGGGACTGAGTGAGAAGTGCTCAGGAACCTCACTGAAGAGATACTGTAAACCTGAACTAAACTTAACTAATCAGAACAGCTGCATCAGGACGTGAAGATGCATTTCACTATTACCCTTCTATGCTGAATGAGAGGAGCATTTTTTCTATAATCTACAAGCATTTGTAAATGGAAGCTTTTTAAAACACCCTTCTAGTAAGAAATTAAAGTCATGAAAAAAAGATTAACAAGTTAGAGGAGGTAAAAAAGGCACTATAAAGTGGAAGAACAGAAAGGATATTAATAAAGAAACTACACTGCTATTGTGCATTTAATGTGCCTGGAAAAATGTGCACACACAGGTGCTGTGTGTTCACCCAGCAGCCAAATGTGACAGAGCAGCACTTTCACAAGTCACATTCACAAGCGGTCACGTCAATTACTGCCACACAACTTCCAGGGGTACATTGCTTTTGAAAGCCTGTATCAATTTCATACAAGGGCCTATAAAAAGAACAGGGAAAGAGTTTTAATACATGTATTAACATGACAAGGTTGAATTTCACTAAAGAAGTTCTGCTAAAGAAATGGGAGAAGTGACTGACTGTATCATTCTGCACAGAGATATAAAGGATGTGTGATCACACGGGACTGGCATATTCTTTGAAAAGTAGTGTATAAAATATTTGGTATATTCAAGAATACAAATTACAAAACACCGCAGAACAGAACACTAAAAATCACAGGTTATGCTATTACAAATGGTGTATGGTCAGCAGCAGATCATTGGCCCTAAATCTTGAATTAGTAAATGATTTATTTCCCTGCAGGCAATGAATAAGGGATGTAAAAAGATGCCTCATCCCTGGAAGGCCAGGTCGGATGGAGCTCAGAGCAACCCGGTCTACTGGAAGGTGTCCCTACCCATGGCAGGGGGGTTGGAATGAGGTGATCTTGAATCTCCCTTCCAAACCATTCTGTGATTCTTAACACTGCATGCAAAAATGTGACATTAAGGACATTTCAGCTCCACAACACTCTGTGCCATCAAGGTGCTAACAGATCACCCACATTTATGGAAATTTCAAAGGACAGCCCGTAAGTGGGTGAGTGCTTGACATCAAAGCAGTTTCAAAGTCAAGGTATCTTCAAACATAGATGTTAACAGTTGTAGAGTCCTTTTCTTCTGAGGATAAGTGAGAACTGGGGTAGAGCATTTACTGCTCTAACAGCAGTAGTTGGCAGCTACTCGTGTTTAGAGCTATTAGAAAAAATATTTTGCAAACCAGTTCTACAGCAATATAAACAGGCTGCTAAAAGGACATTAGAGCGATTACTTCCAGCAAGACTGCATCATCTTTTTTCAAATTTACATATAAAAAAGATATTCAAGATCAGCTTCACTAAAAAATAAAATATTCTAATCTTTCTTACTACATGAAACATTTTTAAAACAGAAGAAGCATCTCAGCAAAATTCAAATAAAATGTACACTGTATAATAATCTACCCAGAAAAATTCAGAATACCTCAAAGTAAGGAAGACAACTGCTGCTGTGCTTGCTTTAAGTCTTCTGTTGTGAAACAGAAGGTCAAAACTGTATCTCCCCAACAACTGATGACAAAGTTTTAACGACTGACTGCACGATGTCAAAACTGCAGCAATTCAGGTCTGCAATTTCACACTTCCTGCTGGGCTTTCTCACTGAAGTTATTCATTATAATACTTAGCAGTAGGTATAAAAATACTGTTTATAGGCTGCTCAGAGTTTTATTTAGCTCTTCTCCCATCATTAGCTGCCTGTGAAAATGCTGTCACAGCCTCCCCCAATGTTTTAATCACAGCTTAGCAAAGACCATACCAGAAGAAAGCAGAAAAAGTTACAGAAGCAGACTAACAAGAAATTAATATCAAAGGTTTTTCTTGACAAATAATGCAGTGTCTACAAAATAAAGTGCTTTGATACCTTGCATATATTAAAACCTGTAAAAATACTACTTGCAATAACAGTGTTTCAGGACAGGTTCCTGATTTCATGCGAGGTGCAAGGGAGGAATACTGGGAAGCAGAAGAAAGACCACGAATATTTGATAATAGCTGACTCAGAGAGAATGATGAAGGGATGATGTACAAATGAAAATCATTTTACAGCAGATTTCCTCAACGATTTCTGCTTCCTCACTCTGCCACACAAAAATCTGTCCTATTAATATATTCTCCTTATACTTTTTAAAGCTAATGAAAACAAGCTTCAAGGAGACTGGCAAGCACCTGCTGATGCACAGCCTGATCCATCCGGACCAGAAGGTTACAGAGGCTGCCTACCAGGATGCATTTGCCCTAAAGAAGCATCAAAGTATTCCTGACCTTAAGATCTGGCAAATTCTATAAAGCTCTAATAATAGAGTAGTTTTGGGTTATCTATTCTTCTAAAACACTCTTTACATACACCACTTGGACTCTAATTTTAACTGACTACAATATTTCACTTAATACATTATTCAGATGTTTACTGTCCAGGAGACAGGTTGGGACCACTGTGATCCATCAAGTGGTCTGTTTCTTAAAGATGGCAGTTAGAACATCAAGAAGGGTTTTCAAAATAAGACTCTTTTTAAAACTACACCATTACCACTAAGAAACTGGTTTCACTGCAGGCAGGAACCACAATACCCTCACTTGTTTAAATCAGCGTTCTCTATAAACCTCAACATTTGCCAAAAAAGCCCTAAAACAAACGATGGACAACAGCTTCACTTAATTAAAAGTTATTTGGAAGCTCTACTCAGTGTTCAGTACCGCAAATAAGCACATTTTGGGCTGGCTATGAGTAACAACTTGATGGCTTCAGTCCTTCTAGGTTTGCTGGGCAGCTTAAACAGCGTTTTTAGGAACTGCACACTGAACAGCCGTGGCTCCACGCAGCTGCCAAAGCCATCCAGATGCGCGTCTCGCAGCTGATATAGACCATGCTAGCAAGATGCAGGTAAGGCTGAGAGGAGTACAAATTCCTCTATTTCAAAAAGGAATAAGGTGAGAACCAGCAGAACAGATACTCTTCTGAAAGGAAAGAAGCAGCATATCCATCTGAATATTAGTCTATTGAGGAAACAGCGCAGCATCAAGAAAAAAAAGCCAAGTCCTCTTATTTGTGTGATTGCTCCTGTCCCTAACATCATTTGAACAACCTGTGTTCTCTGACCTTCTTTTCCTGGTTTGGTTTAACAGGCTGTGCAGCTGTTCGGGGTTTCAGGGCTGCCTCCAAACACCACCAGCCACCGCTACCGACCCTGCAATGAGTTCGGGCACACCATCACCCCCTCCATGCGCCCAGCCCTGGGCTCCCTGCTGGAAAGCACACCACGCTCTGCTGATCCACTACCCGAGCCCGCACTCCCAATTTATCCAATTCCCCTCCGGGCAGGCTCTTCTGCCAGGAGCCCTCTGGGAAAGGGGAAGGGAAGGGGGCCAGCCATGCGGCGGGCAGCTTTATTTACCTCCGTTGATGGGCACGGGGGCCACGAGCAGCCCCTTGACCTCCACCTTGGGGGAGTCCTGTCCGTAGCGGCCGCGGTCGATGCGCAGCAGGGTGGGCCCGCCGCGCTCGGGGCTCAGCACGGTCACGTTGATGAGAGCCGTGTAGTACGCCTGGCTGGCGTTGTCGGCGCCGGCAGAGCGCACCCGGCCGTGCCACAGCAGCAGCGGCAGCAGCAGCAGCGCCGAGGGGCCGCCGTCCCGAGCCCGCCGCCAGCTCATCCTCGCCGCCGGCCGGGCCCTCACAGGCAGCAGCCGCAGGGTGCCACAGCGAGCCCCGCTGGCCCGGGCGGGCCCTATCCCATCGGACAGCCCCGGGGCGCGCAGCGGGGAGGGCGGCCCGGGCTCATGCCATGGGAGGAGGAGCCACGGCGGGTCCCGGCCCGGCAAGCTCGCAGGGCAGGCCGCGCTGCCCGGGGCTCCGCCGGTGCCTCAGGGCAGGGCAGGGCCGGGCCGGGCAGGGCAGGGCCGGAGGGGGGCGGTGCCGCGGCCCCCTCCCCGCTCAGCCCCGCTCAGCCCCGGGGAGGCCGCCGGGAGGAGCAGCCGCCTCAGTGGCGTCCGCACAGAGCTCGGTTCGCCTCGGGACGCGTGTCCGCCTCAGTGCGGCGCGGTGCCCAGCCCCGCAGCAGTAGCACCAGCGGTACCAGCAGTGGCAGCAGCGGTAGGAGCGGCCCGCGGCCGGCGCTCCATGCCCGGCCCGGCGCGGCCCCCGCTCCGTCCCGCGGCTCCCGCACCGCCCCGACCGCAGCCCCGCGCTCTGCGCTCTGCGCACGCGCCGCACGCCCCGCCCCCCGCCACGAGGGCGAGAGGCGTGGCCTGACCTAATGCCACGCCCACTGAGGGGCGGGGCAGAACAGGGGCGGAGTCAAACCATATGACGTCATCGCGGCGGGGGGGGAGCTGGGCTGTGACGTCATCGGGCCCCAGGGACCCGGAGTGCCGTAAGGAATGAGGTCACTGAGTCCCCTGGGCTGGAAAACACCTCTGAGGTCATCGAGGCCAACCTGTGACACGACACCACCATGTCAGCCAGACCACGGCACTGAGTGCCACGGCCACCTCCAGGGGTGGCGGTGCCACCCCCTCCCTGGGCAGCCTGTCCCCATGTCTGATCACCCTTTCTGTGAAGAAAGTCTTCCTAATGTCCAACTTAAACCTCCCTTGGCACAGCGGACGGTGGAGGGACACATACAGGCTCCCACGGCTCCTCAGTGACTTTTCAGAAAAATACTTCCATCTCAGGAGGAGCGACCATCAAAAAGATACAAAAGGGGGTTTAAAAGTGTGTCTGAAACGAGGGGGAAAGGGCTGTATGTGTGCAAAGGAGGTGGGGCATGCTCAGTCTATCCAGGTAGTGCTGAAAGGGCTCTCGGGGCAGGAACAGCACAGCCTGTGTGTCAGGATTGGGTCATTCCTACCCAATTTGGGGTTACTCGCTTCTGATGCTCGAAAATGGGAAACTGTACAAACACTCAAATGTTGTCAATAAGTATTAATCTCATGAAATACTGGAAAACAGGGCTTGATAAGTGATTAACTAACATAGTTTTAAGGATTCTGGCCTCCTAGGAGATGTACCAAAATAATGTAATTGCCTTCTTGGATTTTGAAAGGCAAACTATCTGAAAATGAGTTATGGCAAAGACAACAACTCCTGCAGGACTGTGTGTTAGGATATTTTCTGTTTCTGAACAAATAGCTGTCCTGCTGTTCTTTTGAGATATGGTATCCTCAGTGACTTGCCCAGCTGCTCAGGGAGTTGCTCAGATAAGCCTGGTGTTTAACCCATGCATCTTATTAAACAGTTTCCTTCTGGAAGGTTTTGTAGTTCATCCATTTGGGATCCACTTGGTCACAAGTGCATGTAAGATAACACCGTTGAAGCACAGTCTGTTTTGCTGAGATGCAAGAAGTGGGTCTAATCCTGCCCTTGGGGAGACCTGTTCCATTCCCAAGGAAAGCAGCAGGCTGGAAAACCTGCACCTCGGAGCAGAATGGACCTGTGGGCTCTGCTAAAGGCATGTGTGCCTCTGTAAAATCCTCTGAGAAGCTGTTTCTGCAAAGCTCTATAGAAATATCAATACAATCCAGGAAATGTTTCTGAAGCAGCAGCTGAATGTTCTGCTTCCATTTTTTTTAAAATTTAATTTTGCTCTTCTTGGTAAATGCAGTGTGAGGAACTACATGCCACTAATGGCCTTCTCATTTCACCCAAAGTTTCACCCCAACCAGAGGGTGAGAGTTGTGGCAGACACACTTATACTGCGCTGTGCAGAACATGTTTCAGAGCTGTTCTTGCTTTGATTTCTCAGCACTAAGAGCTCTGCATCACTCTGATGCAAAGTCATGTGCTTTATTGCCGAAATGTCCTCAGAAAGGGCCAGGGAGTCCTGGGAGCCTGAAGGATTCTTCACTATTACTGCACTGACCTTTGGAGAATGATCTCAAAGCACTTTTGAAAAGCATTGATGAAACATTTGTTGGCCATTTTAGGAGGAGAACAAGGGGCCAAGCCAGCAAATTCCCAGTTCTTTCTGCTAAGTGCAAGGAACATCTGCTTTTTATTTTGCCCTGTCTGCTTCCCTGTGGGCTGTGTTTCTGCTGGGCAGAGGTGATCTGCCATGCCCCGATCCCTGTAGGAGGGCTTCCTGCTTGCTTCCATCTGCATGCCCATGCCCATGCCCATGCCCATCCTCAGCCCCATGCTCATCCCCATGTCCATCCCCATCCCTATGCCCATCCCTATTCACATGTCCACCCCACCCCTATGCCCATCCCCATGCCCACCCCGTCCCTATGCCCATGCCCATTCCCATGCCCACCCCACTCCTATGCCCATCCCATCCCCATGCCCATGTCCCATGCCCATCCCCATCCCTCCTCCCACAGCTGGGACGCTGCTCAGTGCCATCTGCAGGGCCACAAATGCTCCCCTGCTCCTCACCTGCCTCCCAGCCTGTCCTATGGACATCGTTATGGATGGCCTGGGGAGCCATCGTGGCTCCAGGAGAGGAGCCTCAGGAGAGGAGCAGCCCAGCCCTGCACCTGGATGTGCAAAACTAGGATGTTTCATGAGCAGAGCAGCTTCAATCTCCTCGCTCCCCAGTGGGACAGGCCCCTGGATGGAGAGAGGAGTGCTAAAAGGTCCTTTAGGCTGTGCTGTGTGTTGGATGCTGTGCTGGCTGCTGTATGCTGAGAGCTGAGCATTGTGCTGAGTGCTGTGCTGAGTGCTAGGTAATGAGTGCTGAGTGCTGTGCTGGGTGCTGTATGCTGAGTGCCAGGTAATGAGTGCTGCGTGCTGAGTGCTGGGTGCTGTGCTGGGTGCTGTATGCTGAGTGCTGGGTGCTGTGCTGGGTGCTGAATGCTGTGCTGAGTGCTGGGTGCTGAGTGCTGAGTGCTGGGTGCTGAGTGCTGTGCTGGGTGCTGAGTGCTGAGTGCTGGGTGCTGAGTGCTGTGCTGAGTGCTGG